>CP092879.1:40519860-40530006 GCA_030710605.1 Cordylochernes scorpioides | reverse complement strand
CTCATTCCGTATATACATGTCTATACAGTTTGTGTAGAGGTTAAGGTAAGAACATCAAAATGATCATTTTTAAAGTGGTGATCTTCCACATAATATAAATAAAGAGAAAGTTCAGAACAAACTAATAGGTCATCTTTTCGAAAGACGCTCGCTCGCATAGTTTCAAATTTTACGATGTGTTTTATAGAAATTTTGATGTAGTATATAACACCTATTTGAAAACAATCTATCGCTAAAATTTGCAATAATCATATTTTTATATTTTAATAATCAATATCTATCATGTTTCAATCCAATAAGAAAAATCTAATATTTTTCTGTTCCTCAGCTTTTTATGTTTTTAGTTATATTGTAAGTCAAAGAGAGAGATTTACAAAAAATAAAATCCCACACACAATTAAATATATATTAATGAGTATATTTTAATTGCGAAAATGAACGTTATTTCATGAACAATCGTTTTTTACTCGCTTATCATTAATATGAAATGGAATACCGACTATGGGTTCATCTCAATTTCTGATAATCCATTAACGAATTTTATCAAATTATCGTTAGAATTCATAATAAAAAAACACTCACAGTTACATTTTCAATTGATATTAGATATTCCGTAACAAATTCATATATACCTCAGCAAAAAGATATAGAAATAGATTGTATAGTATCTCCACCATAAATTCTGCGAGGAACCAGTATTGGCAGTAACACAAGAAGGTAAGTACACCCCGTTTATCTTGGCATCTAATAAAGTATGACGGGCAAAATCATGAAATACTGGGGGTCGTATGTAGGAGCTCCTTGGAATTGTAAGTTGTGGCTGGTACTTTATTAACCTACCTACACATTGGACCGTTGTTGTAGCGATAGTCTTGTAACCAAACAGCGTAAATATTGTAAAGGAACGCACAATAAATAAGATAAAATATTCTGTTCATGTATATATAATGCAGAGAAGAATAAAATTTAATGTTCTATTCGAAAGCAAAATTCATGCACTAGCGTTTAAAGCTTACCATTTCGGCGCGACCAAAACGAAAATTGTAAAAAAACAATATTACAACATATGTAAATATAGTGTTCGCATGCTCTATAGAAATATTAAATTATCCATACTTACACTATATTACTAGCATATATCCTTATTTTTTATCTAATTTTTTTACGCTAAAAGGTTTATGCCCTTTCGAAAAGCAAAGCGCTTCTATTCATCAAGTTTTTATTTTAATATATGATATATACAAGGGGTTGTCCCAAAGGTTCGTAAACACTTGCAAATAATTGAAATACCAATATTATTCGCCGTTATGTATAATGTCTTTGTATTATGTATAAAGTAATTGTAGCATGTATTATTATGTATTCGCCGTAATAATATTATTCGTCAAGTAATAAGAAAACAACGTTTTAAAAAAAAACACGAATATTAACGACAATCTTATTTTATGATTAATAACATAATAAATATATATATAAATATAGGAATAACTTTATAAACAAATTAAAATATAAATTAATTTGTCATAAAGGAAAGCGCTGGGGTTTTCGAAATATTGTATACAGTCAAATACGTTTCTTTAAAACACCATGTAAACCTATCTACTAGTAATGTGTGTGGTATTCTATTTTTATTTGATAAACTAGCGGACGTACCTGGCTTCGCCCGGGTTTTACCCGAGTAAAAGTTTGTCTAACGAATCTCTCGATAAAGTGAACATTTTTTTCCCGGTCCCTTGAAAAATACTCGATAAGTTGAATAAAATCAATATTAATTGGTTCCCTCGGTAATTGGAAGTTAAAGGAATAGTATCTTGCCTTGGAATTGTATCATTATTCTTGTATGGATGTACCCGGCTTCGCCCGGGTTTTACCCGAGTAAAGGTTTGTTTAACGAATCTCTCGATAAAGTGAACATTTTTTCCCGGTCCCTTGAAAAATACTCGATAAGTTGAATAAAATCAATATTAATTGGTTCCCTCGCTAATTGGAAGTTAAAGGAATAGTATCTTGCCTTTGAATTGTATCATTATTCTTGTCTCAAATAAATTGCCGTGTCATCCTGAATTTTGTCTTTCCTAATTTTCTACATTACAAAATCATCGTATCATCATGATAATATTTAGAGCAGATTGTTGAATTATAACAGATAAATTAGAATATTTATCTTGATTATTTCTAGGCGAAAAGTTATTTCAAAAATTTTATTTGCTAGAAACCTTCCCAGTACTATACTAAATAACTTCCCAAAGTTTCATGGCGATCCAATGAGTGGTTTGGTCAGGCATAAAGGACAAACAAACAAACAGACACACATACATTCATTTTTTTATATATAGATAGGTTTTCCGATTCTATTAGAAACACAATGTAAGTTTAGAGTGATATAACCTTGTGATCTTTCATTTTCTCCAATTGTCAATAACTGAATGAAAGAAGATGGATAAGGCTTGTTTCCAGAATTCTTTAGGAATAAAAAAAAAAAACACTTCGGTCAGGGGCAAGTTTTATTTAGAATATAAAAATATAACATTTGATATGATTTCACAAATATATTTTCATTACAAAGACGCTTCGAGAGCAAATGTTTTAATTTAAATATTAAGAAGGATGAAAGATTTTGGTCGAAAAATGTCAAAAAAATTCCAAAACATTTCTAGCCGAAGAGTCATCTTTTCTTCTTAGACTTACCATGAATTCCATTGACAATTGTTTATTACGAAAACCAACAGAGTGTGTAATATACCAAAACATATACGCTGTAACAGAAAGAACTATTCGGAGCAAAATATTGTTGACTAAAAAGATTATACAGAATATTGTGATATCATGTAAAAGACCAAAACAATATTATTCTTTTTTTTTTTGTGAATAATATGGTTGATCCGAAAAAGTAATGTATTTTTAATAAACCAAGACAGACATTGCAAAATAGTAGAATATTGTTCTGTTTATAGTAAAGAATATCGGTATAATCAGAACACAAGTACTGTGATATATCTTTAATAAAACAGTAATATATTCCAAGACCGTAATATATCGTTCTGTTCCGAAAAACGAATATGATTAATCAGAACAAGTACTGTAATATATTCTTAACCAACCAAGATATATATTCAAAGATGGTAGTATATTGTTCTGCTCCGAATAATGAATAGGTAAGCCAGAACAAGTACTGTGATATATCTGTAATAAACCGAAACAGTCAATTTCAAGAAAGTAAAATATTGTTTTTTTATTTTTTAAAGAGAATATGGTTATTCGGAACAAGTACCGTGATATAATTTTGATAAACCAAGGCAGTGAAATATTATTAGGTTTTTAATAAAGAATATGGCTAACCGGAACAGGTACTGTGAAATATTTATGATAACCCAAGACAGACATTCCTAAACAATAATATATTGTTCTGTTCAGTGCAATGAATATGAATAATCAGAACAAGTACTGTTATATATATTTGATAAACTAAGACAGACATTTCAAGTCAGTAAAATATTGTTCTTTTCCGAACAAAGAATATGGTTATTCAGAACAAATGCCGTGATATATCTTTAATAAACCAAGAACGTAAAATAGTGTGTATTTTAATAAGGAATATGAATAACAAGAACAATTACTGTGAAATATTTGTGATAAACCAAATGACAAACATTTCAAGTCAGTAAAATATTGCTCTTAGACTTAACAAAGAACAAGTGCCACGATATCTGTAATAAGCCAAACCAGAAAGAGGGTATTGTTCTGTTACTAACAGAGCATATGATTAACAAAGAGAGAACTGTGATATATTTCTGTAAAGAATACCTAATCACCAAGTTATCAGGAAAATCGCTGATTAATTCGCCCACGACCTCATTCTAATCAAATAATTCCTTCCAATTTATGAGAGCCTTTGCTTCGCCTTACATTTTGATATAAATTTCTATAATATACCTTTTAACCACGTGCCAATGTTTTGTACTGAGGATAACTCTCGATTCCTGACAGCCATGAACCGGGATCGAATCCCGCATTATACGCTGTTTTCTGTGAAAAACCTATTCATATTTCTCATTTGAATAACATAAGTTAGGTTGCTCTATTTGAGTGGTACTTAATAAAGTTATTTTAGAACAGGTACTGGGGAAGTTGAACCAAATGAATTGTTTAATGCATTTTCAAAAGAAGGTGTGCTACTTTTAGTACATATATATAAATACAATATAATGATAGTAAGAGAGAAACATAATAAATAGAAGGAATTATATATATATTATTAATATTAAAAGAATTATTTTTATTTTTCAAATCTAATATTTCGAGAACCATTACGCCAATCTTTCTCTAGGAATATATATTTATATATGTTATATTAAAATATTATTTTATTTAAAATTATATTTCATAGATTCAAATACTCTGTCAAATCGACCGCCAGAGGTCAAGCCTTCCCTATAAAAACTCGTTGTTGTTTCCCGATGGCCGGCTCATACCTTTTGTACATTATGTAAATAAGTTTTCATTTTTTTATTCTTACGTCTTAAGTCAGGCATACCTTTCTCAAATTATGTTTTCTATATTCCATAAGCTCAATTAAAGCTATTTCTTATCTTTATTATTTCAACTATTTTTATTTTCAAGATTCACCACGACTGCATTAACATAGCATAATCCTCAGGATAATCAAAAATAAACAGGAAATTTCTTTTATATTTTTGGTGGTGTATAAATAATATCAAAATATATTATGATTTAATTTATTCTATTTTATCATATTAAATAGTAAACAGTCAAACTTGGATAACGACAAGCCCAGGGGAGCAAAAATTTTTCTAATTATACAAAAATTCGAATTAAAGACGGAAATTCTAGGGACCAAGATAAATATTAGAATTAAAGACATTCGAATTATTCAAGTTATACTGTATATATAAATTGAAATATTCTGAAAATATATATTTTTAAAAAGTGTGACACAATTTATTGGAATATATTTTAATTAAATATTCTATATATTCTTTTTCTATAAAAATGTGTCATTTATTTTTATATTATTGTTTATATAATGAAATACATTTTTACTTGGTTTATAAATATGTACGATATGTATAAAAATATATATTTTTCAAAATTGTAAATACAAAAATGAAGGATCTGTGTGTGCAATTAGCAATATAGAAAATTTATATCAGAAACAAATTGGTTTGAATCACTAGTCCCTTTACTCAACTCATCTACCACCCAATACAGTTTTTTAAATTTTCTAAATGACATTTTACCATTAATTTCGTGAAAATAGTTTTTTGAAATAAAAATTGTCTCTCTCTCTCTCTCTCTCATATATTTATTCTGTATATTTAACCATATATAATCTTATATGAACGATGTAATAAAGCGGTTTCAATATCAATCTCTCTCTTTTTCTTTCAGAGGGCTGGTTCTTCGGCCAAGGACTAGAGGACAACAGCAGGAGTCATCAATACACAGGTTCTTTCTGAACTTTGAGATGAGGGGAGAACGTGACTTACTGTCTGTAGGAGAACTCTTTGTCGTTGTCTCCTGGACTTTAAATAACTGTACAGGGTGTACCAGGTAAATTGGGACTAACTTTGACAGTCCATAAAACAAAAACTACTTGAGATTAAAAACTTGTGTTTTTTTTTCATTACGTAGCCATATTCATGTAAAATGCAACAGTACATGTGTGCGCAGTGAAGTGATTATGAGTAACCGAGAATTTGAAAATCGAGCTGCCATCATCGTTGCTCTGCGCGCCGGAAGGAGCCCCAAAGAGATAGTGGATTTTCTTAAGTTGCCCAAAACCACTATTTATCGTGTCAAGAAGCAGTTTGATGAGGCCGACAGTAACAAAGAGGGGATAGCTACAAGGAAAAAGCACTCGCGTCGATCGGACAGGGTAAGAGGCGAAGAATTTGTCAAAAATGTCAAGGAGGAGATTGATGGAAACCCTGGGAAGAGCATGAGGGCCATAGCCAAGGAAATGGACGTTGGCTCTATGACAATTGTCAGAACTATCCATGAGGACCTTGGTCTCAAGTCTTATGCCCTTCGGAAAGGTCAGTTGCTGACTGAGAATATGAAGAATAACAGAAAAGGAAAGGCTGCTGCCCTCCTCAACAACCTGAAACACGACTCTTTTGGCATGCTAAGGTTCTTCTCTGACGAAAAGAACTTTGACGTGGACCAAAAGGTAAATCCCAGGAATGATCGCTGGATCTGTAAAGACCCCTCAGAGATACCTGTCGTGATGCACACGAAATTTCCTGCCTCCGTAATGGTCCTTGGCGTTATCAGCAGTGAAGGTGATGTCATGCCTCCCCATTTCTTTGAGAAGGGCCTTAGGATGAACGCTGACACCTACATCAATGTTCTGGAGACCGTTGTGAAGCCTTGGATGGACATGGTGGCCGCAGGAAGGAAGTATGTCTTCCAACAGGACTCAGCTCCAGCCCATAAGACAAAAAAGACACAATCGTGGCTGACACTTAACGTCCCTAGTCACTGGGGTCCTGATATTTGGCCCCCTAATTCTCCAGATTGCAATCCCCTCGACTACTATGTATGGGGCGTTGTTGAGAGAGATGTCAACAAAGCTCCTCATACCACCATCCAGTCTGTCAAGAAAGCAGTTCACACGGTGATGACCCAAATGGACAAGGTCATCGTCGCCAAGGCCTGTGCTTCATTCCGCACTCGCCTCGAGACTGTTGTAGCTAATAATGGAAACTACATTGAATAAATAAAAACTATATCCTTTTATCTACTACTGTGTCAAATTTCATTCGGATATTTTAATTTTTACTTGCAAAAAATTTCAGTTAAAATACCATTGTTGAAATTCCCAATTTACCTGGTACACCCTGTATATAGTTTACTTTTTTATTTTATCACTTTATATATATATATATATATATATGGAAATTTTGCCGGAAGGATAATGATCTAAAAAGACAAAGGTCGCCCCTCCCATTAAAATAGACGTCAAAACCTGACGCCATCTATTGACTACCGCCGCCAACTAACGGCCTCGGGTCGGTGAAAATGCCAGCTAAACACCTCTTTGGCAGATTGTCAAGATTCCATTAGATCCCATGTGGTTCTCATGGAATAAAGTCCGCCCTAGGCTGACGAGGGCCATTAGCCCGAAACCATGGTCTCTAGGTGGACGCTTTTCAGTTTGCCAAAGCTGGTGTTGTGGCTTTGTCACCGACCCGAGGCCGCTAGTTTGCGGCGACGGTCAATAGATGGCGTGAGGTTTTGACGTCTATTTTGACGGTAGAGGCGACCTTTGTCTCTCTATATATATAGTTCATAATTTGCATTGAATTTGCATTTGCATAATTAGCTGTAAATATGTTACGCATGTGTTTAAATGTGTTTAATTTTGGGGCTAGAAGACCATGCCTGAAATGGCCAATTAGCCCGGAAAGAAACTCAACTTGTGTTTAAATGTAAATATGCAAATTCATTCATCTATAAAAATTTTACAAAAATAAACGTGGCAGACATCGCGGGCGAATGCTACGGTACGTCGCGGGTGCGCTGCTCACTTGGCTGGAACTAATTTTAGGAGATTGTAAGCATAGCGGTTGCACCCTTCCATTCGATCACGACATATATATATATATATATAGTATAGTTATGAAAAATTTAATATTAATAATTTTTTAAAATTTAACCAGTTGTTACCAGAGTTTATTAAATAAAGTTAGTTAGAAGGAGACTTTTACCCTCTCCTTTCTGCTATTTAGTGATCTTATTTAAATCCTTGCAACAGCCCACAAAGAATCATCACTGCGAATTCTTCTACCGAATTTCGCATCAGTGTTTTGTTAAACTATTACCCGACATTTCTACACAAAGTGGCGTCCCCGGGCGGGTGGGCTTCTGACAAGGCAAGAGAAAGTGGATTAACGGCGGAGTACAAGTTCAAGACTCAAGATAAGTACCTTTTGTTTTACCCTCTGTTTATAGTGTTTTTTGAAAAATGGAAATTTTAAAAAGACATAGAAATTTACTTAGAAAGCGACTAACTCGCAGCTTGAAGATGACAGAAGAGTTTCTGTCAGGTACTCCACCGATACCTGAAGAAACTCACAGTGAGCTTCTTGTGATCCAAAGCAAGATAAGAGACTTCAAGCTAACTTCAGACGTTAGCGAAGAGGAACTAGAGCAAGACGATGAGGAAGCCTTGCAATATACCCAGAGATATAAGAGGATATATAAAAAAATGTCTCGCTCTTGTTGAACCCAGGATCACTGCATCCAGTCCCACGACCAGTGAAGTGAGCTTCGCTTCTAGCTCACACCATAGAACTGTAAAACTACCCAAGATAGAATTAAAGAAGTTTACAGGAGAAATAAAAGATTGGTTGGGATGGTGGGCACAGTTCAACAAAGATACATGTCGATCCCACTTTAGAAGACAGCGACAAGTTTCAATATCTTGTGCAATCTATGTTGCCGGGAACCAGAGCTAGTAAACTGGTTGATAGTTACCCCCTGACTGCCGAAAATTACCCCAAAGTTATAGAAACTTTGACAGAAAGATTTGGAAGGCCTGAATTGTTGCAACAAGTCTATGTCAGGGACCTTATCCGCCTTATGATCGATTGCTCCTCCAAACAACAGTTGAAGGTGACTTCATTTTATGATGAGTTGGTGACTCATTTGAGAGCATTGGAATCCTTAAAGATTGAGGCCAGACAGATGTCTGTATTTATATTTCCAATGATTGAGGCATGTCTCTCAGAGGAACTCATGAAGGCTTGGCAAAGAAGCCCCCTCCATGATGTCAAGATTGATGCTAATGATTCGAATCAAACCAGAGTTGACCTAATTATGGAGTTTCTCCAAAAGGAAGCTGCAGCAGAACAAGACAGAGCCTTTGCTGGATCCAAGTTTGGATTTAGATCTCTGAAACAAGATAGAAACGTGGGCAGACAATCACATCCTGCTAAGATACCTACGGCCTCTGGACTCTTCGCTGGACGTACCCAGAATTGCATCTTTTGTAATAAAGATCATAAAAACACAGAATGTCTTGCTGCGCGCAGAATGAGCATTAAAGAAAGAAGAGAGCGTATTAAAAACCGTAAATGTTGTTTCTCCTGCCTCCAACCAGGTCATATCTCTTCTAATTGTAGAAGGCGCATAACTGAATGTATTCGATGTAAGAAGAAGCACCTTGATATTTTATGCCCTCTTAATGCTCCTGGACGAAAGTCAGGATGAAGACAAGGAACAGGTGGAAGACTGTGACGTTTCTCCTACAGTTGAAAACGGAGTTTCATTCTCCGGTCTTAGCGCTTCGTCTCTGATTTTGCTACAGACTCTGAAGATTAAGGTCGAAGGTGCGACTTCGGCGAAAGTAGTGCGTGCGCTCCTTGACACAGGTTCCCAACGATCCTATATTTTCTCTAAAACTGCCCAGGATCTCGGACTATCTCCCATTGGCCAGGAATCACTTAAACATGTGGTGTTTGGAGGTCATACTAGTGAAAGTGTCCACCAAGAATACAGAGTCAATTTGAGTCATGCATCGGGGAATTTTAAGATGGTAGCGAAGCTTCTTGACCAACAAAAAATCTGTGGTAACCTACCAAGATTGAGCCGCGGGCCATGGTTGAAAGAACTCAAAGCCCGCAGAATCTAAGTTCCTGATATTGGAAAGGATGACATGGAAATTGAAATACTTCTAGGATGCGATGTATTGGGATCTATTTTCATGATGAAATCTTGTGTGTTGTCCAATGGCTTGACTGCGTCTCAGACGCGTTTTGTATGGACTTTAATGGGAGAATGTCAGCCAGGTAGTGACGTTTCACTCGCTCATCATGTTACAACGAGGACAATTTTGAGAGCAGTATAACCAATCTGTGGAATCTCGATGTTCTTGGCATTATGGATCCTATTGAGGTTAAACAGAAATATCAGAGAGACGCATTGGCGCGTCGACATTTTCTAAAAACAGTCCAACATTCTGTTTCTGGAAGATATGTTGTTTCCCTCCCGTGGACTGTAGAGAAAGCTAAAATCGCGGACAACAGGGAGATTGCTATGAAGAGATTATATATATATATATAGAACATACGACTAAGAAATTAATCTCTTTGAATCTTTATGAGGACTATGATGATATTTTCC
>CP092879.1:40429221-40519760 GCA_030710605.1 Cordylochernes scorpioides | reverse complement strand
TCAAAATATTATTTCATTAGTTCGCTCTAGAATCGTCCTATATTCATAAACACTTCATTTCTAGTGCTTTGTTTAGCTACCTTACTTAGTTTGAAGTACTTTTCAACATTTTACGATAATAACCCTAAATCAACATAAGCGAATTGAAATTATTAAATTCAGGCCATTTTCCATACCATGTTGAGATGTCGTACACATAGATAATTTATTTATCGAAAAGTGCTATAGAATTTTATCTGAGTGCTCTGCACAAAGATTTCCAAATTTCGTCTTATATTTTTTACTTGAAGACGATAACATACATAAAAAAATCAAATTTCAAAATTCTCGCTCGTCATGCTTCCTATGGGAGCGTTATCTATTTATAAACACATTTATTTTTTGGGTTCATAATCAAATATAATAAATGTGCGATATACTTTCATAAAAATATCTAAAACGTTTCGAAATCAGTTTCTTTATTAGTTATAAAGTTTAAAATTTGAAAAAATAAAGTTTAAAATTCTTTATTAGTAATAAAAAAACCTTTCGATAAAGTTTTTTTTAAATATTTTCTAACATTATTTGTCGAAGACATTTAAGTGACTCTGGCTAAAAATCTTTTATAATTTTTGAAAGGAATATTATATTTAATGTATATGCAACACATATATGTTAAAATTATATTTACATTGGCTAATTCTTGCTTCCAAACACCTTCTGGTGCCGTCGACGGCGACGCATGCGCATTTCATATTATATTTATCGCCGTTACAAGCGCAATTTTTTTCGGCCATTTTAGAAGCTAATTTGTTTCGAAAATTTTGAATAAACCATGAGATATATTTGATTCATGTGTTTGAAGTATTCCTGAGTGTATCAGCAATGTGGAAGTATGTCAATATTCTAAAGAAATTCTTTATGGTTTTGAGTAAACTTTAAAAAGATGTTTCAAAGAGTTGGTATTGTATGGAAATATATAGTGTATAAAGGATATATTCAAACAAAGAAAGTCAACATTAATTTCAAAATATTTTGAGGAAATAATACACAAAGAAATATGTTGTGTATATAGAGTTGAATTAATTTGAAAACACATTTCCCGGCAATGCGATAGAAAACAAAGGTCCATTGTTTGGTGACGATCATTGTCTGTTTTAAACTTTGCCTCGGAGTGTTTTGTTTATAGCGCGAGTAGGACTCTTCCCTGATAAATAGAAATTTGGGAAAGAAAGAAAACGCCTATACGTTCAAAGGTTTGTCCTAAATGTAACAAGTATGATGTACAAATATACACATCTTATATAAGAGTTTGTTTTTTTTTCTCATTTATTTCATTTCTTTCATTGTACCCTTTAGCATGTATATTGGGATTCAGACAATAACTCTAAAAGAATTTTATACACCGTGACCTTTATTGAAGACACATGAGAGAACCAAGTATGAACAAAATTCGACGTCAAAGACTTCCCATTTCCTTAGGTTCTGTACATGAGTGTAAGTATCCTCTAAGAAACAGAAATGCTACCGATTTCATACTAAGAAAACTGTTTAAATGTAGCGTTCAATACGGAGATCCAGAAGTACTACTTTTAGCCAATTATAATAGTCAAACCCTTGAATTTTTTCCTTTTTGATTGTGTCAAAATGTAAAAGCAGGGAAGAATCTTTATTAGAGATATAAGGTAAATTAAAAATATCAAACATTAAGAATCCTAAAGTGATTTAAAACATTTACAAATAACAAATTATTTTGGTAATTTAAAAAAAAGAGGACATTCTCAGATCGTTTAAGTGAACTTTGCTGATGTTCACCCATCTAAAGTTATAAATAAATTTATTTGATGGGCATTTTTCTGGAATGGGAATAAATCAATGAGTAGCTGAAATTTTTACAGAAAATGCAAGCCATCATGCAACGTTCAGTTGAACTATCAGGAGATGCCTTTTCTAAATTTTACTATCTGATTTAGTACCATCTTTTATTCTCTTCTAGTATTTATTTTGTATATTTTATATGCACTTATGGACATGGACTCATTGCACGATTCTGCTTATATACGATACACTGAAGAATGAATCTCATAAATGGTATTCAAGAAAATTATGGATATAAGCTTTTAGAACATTGGAATTACATATAAATAAAGGGTAAATGGTAACTTCAAAATTTTTGTTGTTAAAAAGGAATCGTTAATGCTTTCAGACAAGCCCTTCGATAGCTTGATGAACATGCGGTATGATTTATTTGAAAATATATTATATATAATACATTGATACATTGAACAAAACTTGATGAAATTATACCTTTTGGCATGTATATCGGGATTCAGACAATAACTCTGAAGGAATTTGATACACCGTGACCTTTATTGAAGACACACGAGATAACCAAGTATGAACAGAATTCGACATCAAAGACTTCTCATTTCCTTAAGTTCTGTACATAAGTGTAAGTATTCTCTAAGAAACAGAAATACTACCGATTTCATACTAAGGAAACTGTTTAAATGTAGCGTACAAAATACCTACTTTATCTATATAATAATCATAGTATATTTGACCTTTGAAAATAACAAGTTCAATTTTTGCCCTATTTTATAAATGGTTTCCAAATAATATGTTCCAAAATAAAGAAACATTGTACATATCACGTTCTCTCTCTCTATATACATATTTCATTATAAATTTCAAAACAAAAAGCTATCAAAAGTTTGTCACTCTTGTTGGTATTCCATATATATTTATTTTTGTGTTTATAAAAATAAAATAAATAAAACTTACCATCTGATTAGTGTTAACCTTTTTGAGTAATATTTTCTTCATAAGCTCAAAAGTGAGCTAAGTATTCTCGAAATTCCAGTGATATAGGCGCTTCAGCATTAGAAATTTATGTTACGTGTCACTGCAAGTTCTCTCCAAAGCTTCTTTATTCCTCTTTCTTTCAGAGACAATATGATTCCTTAGTTAGGAAATCAACCTTCGCATAGGCGAATAAAAATATATTTATTTTAAAATAATTGTTATTATTATCCTTATTTGAATAATTTGTTATTTGTAATATTTTGTGGTTGTAAACAATATAGGTGTTTAAAATACAATATAACGCGGCTGATGATTGTAAAACGAAAATTGAAATTATACCGCGAATGTTTCTTTTATAAAAATCGAAATTTATTTTCAAAGAGAAATAGCGACATTTCTAACTTTGAGGATGAGGTATGGAAAGATGAAACATGAAGAGTAATGGCGAACGGAAAAATAAAAAGTGTCCAGGGGCGGGAATCGAACCCACACCCTTCTGCTTACCGGGCAGGTGCCTTGTCCACTCGGCTACCCTGGACGTATTTTTCCGTTCGTAACTAATACTTAATGTCGCTATTTCTCTTTGAAAATAAATTTCGATTTTTATAAAAGAAACATTCGCGGTATAATTTCAATTTTCGTTTTACAATCATCAGCCGCGTTATATTGTATTTTAAATGTTACTTTAAGTATTAGTTACGAACGGAAAAATACGTCCAGGGTAGCCGAGTGGACAAGGCACCTGCCCGGTAAGCAGAAGGGTGTGGGTTCGATTCCCGCCCCTGGACACTTTTTATTTTTCCGTTCGCCATTACTCTTCATGTTTCACCTTTCCATACCTCATCCTCAAAGTTAGAAATGTCGCTATTTCTCTTTGAAAATAAATTTCGATTTTATAAAAGAAATATTCGCGGTATAATTTCAATTTTCGTTTTTAATATATAGGTGTATGCGTGTATATGTGTGTATATATGTATATATTTTTAAATTTAATGATGTAACTGTAAATAAAATTCAAAGAATATCTCTATATGTAAATAGTATTTATGAATCTTTCTAAGTCACTTTCTGGGTATCTTTCCATATTTAATATTTTCTTTGTTATAATTGTATCTACATTTAGCGCAAGTGTCCCTAGGGGGACATAGCATTTTGAATTCAAATAAAATCATTATTTAAATGTCTGTGTATATATACAATGTTCAGCAGGTATTTTTAAAATCAAATATTTCAACTGAAATCAAATTTCAACTTCTTGCCATTCATATTGTTCAGAATTTCCTAAATATTTGTATATAGGTGTATAAGACAAAGAATATCAATTAATGCTTATGTGTATTTGAAAAGAATCTGATAATGCTTGAAGAAATCTTCAATAAATAGATATATGTCTTTTGAGTAGTGCTGGAGTGAATAAAACCTTTATCAAAATCTCTGATATAATCACCTTTTGAGTTAGAAACGCTTGCATCACAATTTTGAAATACTCAGAGGTTGTAGCCAAAACAATTATTCAAACCAAAAACTCGTCTACAAACAAGTTATCTACAATTTGTCGTAATTATGTAAAAATATGTAAAATGTTTATTTTAAATATGATTGGACTTGAGGTGTATTGTTGAAGTAAAAAAGTCTGGCAGTCTGTGTGTAAGATAGAGGCAATAAAGAAATCCGTGGTGGTAGATATCACGGAATGGTTGCACCTGTGGCTAAGACGGAGCAGCCAACTTCCTGTAACTGCTGTTTCCTTTTATAGCAGACTTCCCTTTCTTTAATGGCCTTTCTGATACCTTCACTTACACACACTACCCACATATCACACACATACTACAGACCTTTACACAGCACACACATACCAACACATATCACATACACTCACATCTCACAAACTTTCAAACATCACAAACTTACCAACACATATCACATACACTCACACATCTCACAAACCTTCACACATCATGTACATATCACTCGCACATCTCACAAACTTTCAAACATCACAATCGTACCAACACATATCACATACACTCACATCTCACAAACTTTCAAACATCACAAACTTACCATCACATATCACTCGCACACCTCACAAATTTCAAACATCACAAACATACCAACACATATCACATACACTCACATCTCACAAACTTTCAAACATAACAAACATACCAACACATATCACATACACTTACATCTCACAAACTTTCAAACATAACAAACATACCAACACATATCACATACACTCACATCTCACAAACCTTCACACATCATGCATATATCACTCGCACATCTCACAAACCTTCCAACATCACACACATACCAACACATATCACACACTCACACATCACACACACTTCACACATCAAAAACACCACACATACTAGTCCACAAACCGTATTTAAATTTTCCTCTATTTTATTTTCCTACTAACCAAATTTAATACTAAGCACACACAGGAAGAGTAAGACATTAAATCAATTTTATCCATTAATCTTAACATGTGATAGGGTTGTTCCAAAAGTAATGCTCACTTAGCCATAACTGGAAAAGTAATAAAATATATATTTTTATTCAATATATTTACAATCATAGATGATACATAGCGGAATGGCAGCCTTCAAAATATTCTCCATAGGAATTGATACATTTTCTTCAACGTTGAATCCACGCCGGAATTTTCTTGGAAATTTTGTTGCTTTCTCAATATCTTTATAGCTTTTCAACTTCCTGTGTTTTTTTCTGATCTGTAGCCCTTATAATTTAATATCTTAAATATAAGAATTAAAAAAATCAACCACAAGGCCAAACCATGGTTGTATGTAAATTGTGATACCAGAGTACAAGGCGTCTCTTTGTCCAATATATTTTAAAGTCTGGAATAATGTCAGAGGTCGTATATGATTGCGAGGAAACTTTTTAAAATAAAATAATGATGAGATTTTGATCTTTTTTTTTTTTTAGATAATTGTCATAAACTTCTTCAAAGTCTAAATATAGCTAGCACAGAGATCAATCAAGATTATACTTTGCATGTCAATAAACAAACTTGATATCACAATTTTGACTGATCTCTACATTTTCAAATTTATAAATAGGCAAAATCACTCTATATAAAAACTACAAATATTTCTTACAATGAGTTTATTTTTATATTCAAATGCAAGCTTTCAAGTGTGAATCGCTCTTCAACGGACTTAATTAAAAACATTGACTTTTTACAAATATACACGCGCAGCGTGTAAAAAAAAAAGAGTTATAAATATTCACGCTGCGCGCGCGTATATTTGTAAACATTGCTTGTAAGAAATAACCGATGTTTTTAAAATAAGCCTGTTGAAGAGCGATCATCTCTTGAAAGTTAGCATTTAGAGAAACTCGTTGTGTGAAAAATATTTGGAGTTTTTAATGCTTTTCACAATTTTATCTTTGAATCACGAGATCATTCTTTAATAGTGATGTAGACTTTGGTTCATGAGAATATGCCTAATGCTTGCTGGTTGGCCCAATTGAAAAGAAAGATGTGTCATTGGATCCAGTAATTCTTAACGGATATGAATTTTTTATTCGTTAATTTTCTCGAAGTTCTTCCAAAAATAAATTATATGATTTAGATATCCATTTTCTCTTGTGTGCATTGAATTCAAAATTTAGATTACTATCCATATGACATAGTTACTCTTTGTCTGTGGTGGATAACGAAATCAATCTTTGCTTTGTCTTCAAGGATGGTTACTGTAGGTAGTCTTCCGCTAGGCAGTTTCTTAGCCAAAGAGATTTCATCACATTAGAATATTTGCATCCCTCATAGAGCTCATATTGTAGACTCTTTGAGGAGACAATCTTCAGTCTCTGCTGAACATCCTTCCATTGTCAATATTCTATTTGAACTCTCTCTCTCTGTCTTCCTTCCTCGCGTCAAGTTGAGATATCTGAAAATAAAACGCATCTTCATTAGATATAATGATTTATTCAACAACACATATAATAATTTAGATAAGAGTGTATTTGATCAAATTGAATTCCAGCTATGTACCAGATAGCATTCTTTTTGAAACATTCTTTTTAAGATATCATTTTCAACTTAGCATTTTCTATGAAATTGGTAGTTACTTTATAATGCTACATTATATATCATAATTCGTGTTTAGCTTTCCTTGATTTATCAACATATTGGGTTGGCCAAAATATCGAGGAAAAAAGTTAAATCAACGTTTAGTTTATTTTTATTCCACTAGATGGCGCTCTGCCGTCTAAAATGATAATGTGAGCGGTCAGGATATGCCATTTTTGTTTTTGATATTTAAATATGTATATTTAAAAGTTATTCTTTCAGAGACTTTGTACAACAAAAAGGAAAGCATGGCGAACCCGCTGAGAGGATTAACTACTAATGTGCCATGCCATTCCTCTTCCAAATATCATTCATTCCAGTATGAAGACTGTTTAAATAGTTTTAAAGGTAGCGTAAAAGTAGTACTATTTTTAGACCTTTAGAATAAAAAAATCACTTCAGGTTTTTGGACTATGTACAAAATGTGATATTGTTTAGATATCAAGATTATTACCAAGGAATCCAAATATTGTTTATGAATTGTTCCATTAATGACCAAGAAAAACAAAGGATCTTCTTTATTATTGCTTTTCTATTTTGTACTAAGGGAAAAACAAAATTTACTGTTTTAATGCATTATTACTGGAGTTATGACAATTGACAATAATTTATTGACATCTAGTCAACAGCAAAATAAGAGTTTACAATTAGAGTTAAAAATACAGACAAATATTTACAGCTTTCTCCGAAGGGACGTTGTGCATCCTTGAATACATAGGTACCATCCTCCTGTTACTTTATGCTATATGCAAATATGCAGTGCAGAAGAAGCAAGAAAGAGGCAATTTTTCTTTAGAAAAAGCGAATAAACAAATACATTTGTTTATCATTCCTTCACAAATCTCGCAGAAATAAATGAGTGAATATGCTACAACACACTAGCTTTGGTAAATTCGGAAATATCCACTTTTTATACCATTGTTTCGGATTATGGCCTTATCAGTAAAGAATGGCTGCGATTTCGCAACAATAGGAAAGGATTGTTTCCATTTATATCAATTACGGAAGAAGTTGTGAAATCAGTTGAACACGCTAATCTTTCTACTATCAGTTTTCCAAACATGCCAATCTAGTAACTTAGAAATCTTCACTATTGCCCTTTCTAACAGAACATTTGTACTTGATACTTCCAATTTTACAGATCACGTCGAAAATAAGGCTAGGTTTGCAAGTTGGAGATGAAAAGAATGAGATGAAAGCTCTTCCTCCCCATAATTTATATGCGTGTTGTGAGTGATCTGCTTTACTATAACAATTATAGAAATATATTGCAATACCTTTATTGAAGCACTAAACTGGATGGCTGTTTGCCCATGCGTCTTGTGCCGAATAAGTTGTAATGTTTTGTTTTGATTGTTGTATAGAGGTTCTTCTTTTGCTTCTTCTCTATCGCCATACTTAATAATATTTATCTTATTTAACTTATTGAACTTGGATAACTTATTTCTAACTTATTCAACCTACTTTAGACCTTCATTAAATTTCATTTATCATTAAGTGAGCGACTGTTACATCGCTCTCTTCGCGTATTCCACATCACAATATCATTTGTAGATAAACTTCTTCGTTTTTCTTGTTCCATGTAAATTTCCCATTCTTCACAATTTTTCTGTCTTGTAATATCCATGGAGAATCTTCTACAAGATATCATCATGGAGAAGGAGGAAGAAACATTCCCTAAATTCCCCAAATGCGATTCCCAACCAGCCAGTCCTGAACATCTATTGAATTGTATCAAATCCTCCAAAAAAGACCTCTGAGAAAACCTCAGGACTATAATAGAAAGTTTAGATAATTGGACCTAATGGAGATCGTTTAAACGACTTAAGGAATAATCAATAACAACATCTCCTACAAGACTATTGTGTCTTAATAAAATTCGTGTGTGTTACTCTCTCATTGGTGAAGCTTCCCTAGCTCATAAAATCATTGTATATTCTCATTACTCATTCATTATTATCATTTTTTGTGGTAACTCCGCCTTTGCCAGTCCCAAGCCCGGATGAAAAAGAAGGAGGGGAAGCAGTAACAAGCTCACTAAAAAACCTGGGCTCAGCTGGCCAGGCTGATAATACCCTGTAAGGGCTCCTAAAACAGGGATACAGGTTGAGCAGCGTTTGTACTCCATGTTAGGAGCGGCTGCACATGGCGTCTGTTCCTCATGTCAGAGGTGGCCATTTCTTTTGGAGCTAAGTCGGCCTGCTACTGAATAGTGCTCCCAGTCTTAATGGCAAAGGCAGACGCATTCTACTTCACGCAGTCATGATGGTTGTCAAAGCTTGATTCACTGATATGATTGAGTGGAGATAAGAAAGAAGAAGAAGTTTTTTGTCGTTTGTGAAAATTGTCCATAAGATTGTTTCAAAATCTCAATATCTCATTTATACAAGACCTCTTTAGATTGATGTATAAGACTTTGGTTTTCTACCAAGGTTCAAATATGAATATTAAAGCATACCGAAATCATCATATATTATCCTGGTGGTTTATCAACAATTCTATATTTGGATATCGATTACCGATACCTAATTTACCAAATATAAAAAAAAACGGATGTTTTTATTATCAATAAATCATTTGAATCGTTATCTTGATGCTTTGTTCAATATGTCATCGAACACCTTCTATATTTGGCTGTTCTGGTTTTGAAACAATCTATTTTCTAAAAACATTCATCCTGATGTCTGCCAAGATGCGCATCTATAAGTACTTCCTTGGCATGTAACTGGGGAGTGTTTACTCTCTCGGGGTGGAGGGACCTCCCTTGCTGAAGAGATGTGTACACATATTCCCATCCCTGGATACTTTTGTTTTTCTGTTTATCATTACTCTTCACAATTCATCCTTTCATACTTCATCCCTAAGGGTTAGAAATAATCGTTATTTCTCCTTAAAATAAAATTTCGATTTTTCATTCAAAAGAAACATATGCGGGATAATTTCAAATGTCGTTCTACAATCATAAGCCGCATTATATTGCATTATAAAAGTCTGTATTCATGCTTCTACATTTTATTTACACGTTATTTATTCATTTATCATATATTATCCTTTATTTAATCTTAATATTTTTCTGGAAGATTGATTGGAAGTATCAATAAAATTGTTTATATTGACAAATTTCTATAAACATTCATATCCTCAGATTTATAATTTAATAATATCAATAAGCAATCCAGGGTTAGGTTTCTTGTACCATGTATATTTCTCTCGGGATAACATGTCCTTACAAGAGGAGAGCACCTAGAAGTATAACTTACAGCAGAAACCATATCTTGATTTGAAGGGAAACTAAGTCACTTTTCCAATATTTTATGATTTTTATGAAATCTGAAAAATAGGTCCAAAAATTATAATAAAACAAGAGTTTTACCATTGCTTTTATTCAATTTTTAAACAACATTATAAAGAATATATATATAATGTTTATATACTTATCAATAAATAACGATTCTATATAGTTCCTATTGTTTTTTCCATTGTTTAGAAAATAAAGGTCAATTTCAAATATTGTTTTTTAATTGCCTTTTTGATGGGGTAGGTGGGTGAGTGGTCTAAACCATTGGTTTTCGACCGCTATGACCCGGGATCGAGCAGCATTGAAGACGTTTATCTAATTAAAAAAAAAATTTCAATGACCTTGATTTTTGAAAACGTCCAACCCCACCAGCGGGTGCAAGTACCCAAACGGGTCTCTAGAATATTTGTAAGTTCAAAAGTTGAACTGCTTTAATATGTAGACATGTGGTGCACTTACAGTGAAAGCAGTCGCCAACTTCTACCCATTATGATTATCACGTTTTGTACCACGTGTTCTAGGGATAATAAAAAACATTTTTGATATTTTTGTCTTTTTCTTCAAAGTCAATGCAATTTTAGAATGGGTATGCATTAATAATTGGCGCTGCTATAATAAACTTATACAGTAGAACCTCCCTGTAAAGAACATCTAATTGCAGAGCCAAAGTGCCCTTTAGGGAGAGAGGTCCTCTTACCGGAGAGTTGCTTAATTGTAAAAATGATATTTTTGTAAATGAAAACTGCCCTTTGTGGAGGTGTTCGCTAAAAGGAGGTTCTACTGTATATACAACTAATAAAATATAAAATAAAGAAAAAGGCATCTCCTTATCGTGCAACTGAATGTTGCTGATGGCTGGCGCCATCTATCGGAATAATATCAACTATTCTCGTTGATTTTAATTATTCCAGAATTGGCCAAATACCCATTCTTGATTAATCAAGAAAAGCTAACCACGGACGCGTTTTCGGGCTGTTGGCCCTCATCAGCGTGGTGCAAGCTGTACCTCAACGAACCAAAAAATTGGTCCTTAAGGCATCCTGAAATATCATAAAACGGGTAGTTAAGGCCAGAAATGCGTGAGGACGCTACACAATGTGAAAAAATAGTACAAATGTAACACTGTACTGGGATAAGGTGCATAAATTAAGAAAAAGGCATCTCCTTATCGTGCAACTGAAAGTTGCTGATGGCCAAGTGTAAATAAAATTGCCTCTATCTCCTTAAAAATAAAATAGATAACCAGCGACATTAAAATATAAAACTTCCTCAAGTTTTATCCATGAGTGCCTATTATTTCTTATATAACTCTTTATATGATTTATCTCTCTCTATATGAACTCTCTCCTTTTTCTTTTCTTAGAAAACATAAAATATAATTTTTAATTATTAGAAAAGCGGTTGAAATACGATTAATCAAAGCTAACATATAACGCATTACGCTTAAAGAATTCGTAAATGATTTTACTTATAAAGATGTTTCTACAAAATTTAAATATCTTTAGTACTATTTTAAAGTTTTATTTAAAATTTATTAAACTTATAAATCAATATCTTCAAACTCCAAAAAAGGGATATAAAAATAAAAGTCAATTTTTTAATATATATACTCGTATACCTGTATAGCAAATATGTATAAAACATTTTTTGAACAATTAAGTTTAGAGGTTTACAAATTCCAGAAAAGTATTATAAAAAAGAATAAATTAAGAAAAACCTAAGAAAAAAAAAAGAATTTGTTTACGTATATTTTCGGCTTGTTAATTTCCTACAATGAACCAGAAAATTATTCGTTTTGATATTTATTTGGGCCTTACACGAGCGAGTAAATCTATTGAAGGAAATATTTTATTCCTTAGGCTGGTAGGAAAATGTTGGAAGAATTGATGGAAAGATTTCTTCGTAGCTATATAGCTTTTCTTATCGTGATGGGTATATATTATATGTGTGGAAGCTATAACGAGAGATATTATATATTATATAATCTAAAAACTCAAATATTTCTATATTCTAAATAATATATATTTTATTTTTATTCATTGATAATTCTACTTTTGTTATCATCGTTTTTAGAATGACTTTCAGTTTTGTTGTTTTTTTTACTTATCCTTTCAGTCTAAATTAGACAAGATCTTGGAGTTCGTGCTCATAAAGAAGCTCAAGAACTCTTCTTGGTTCTCTGTACAGGGATCTCTTGTCCTTTCCAATACAATTTAGTATATGTTGGGGAGTGGCCTCTTCGGTTAGTTTTGTTGTAAATATGCGTAGTTAGCATATCTATCTTTTGAATCACTAATATATAATTAACTTTATAAATTCTATATATTGTGAAAATAACTAATGTGTAATATTTCCTCAAGTAATTGAAAATAAAAGCTACTTGATGGTAAATAATTATCTTTTTTTTATCACGACTGTACCTTCAACCCTTTATCTTATCGATCCTTTGTCTTATCAACCCTTTATCTAACAACAAACAAATTATTCATAACATATATATATAATTAATTCCTTAAAAAAATAGATTTTGTATTATATTAAAATTGTAGAAAAGTATTTATTATTTTATTAAAAGAGTATCATTTTTATTTTTTTGCTACTCTGTATGACCCCCGATTCTTGCAAAAGTTCAACTCCCCAGCGAGTGCAAGTAACCAAACTCTGGCACATTTGTAAGTGCAAAGTCAAACTGCTTTTCACAAAGGTAGACATGTGGTGCACTTACAGTAAAAGCAGTCGCCTACTTCTACCCACCATGATTATCATGGCCTGTGTACCACGTGTACTAGGGATAAGTAATAAAAAAATAATTTTTATTTTTATATTTTGATACTCTGTAAACTTCCCTCATTGCTTATCTTTTGTTTATCCTTCATAGTTGGTTCTTGACTCAAAAAAAAAAAAAAATATTGCTGTGTGCGACAGAAATCCGGGTTACCTCAAGAGAGAGAGAGTGTCATTCATGAAGTTTGTTTTTCCTAATTTTCCACTATGCAATATGAAAATTATATATAAATAATTAAGATGACTATATACAAGGTATGTCCCATAAGTTCCCGGACTGGGTCCATAAAAAAATAAAAAATGGAAAATGTAAATGAATTTGACTGTTTATTATAGAAGAAATATCTGGCTACACGGTGGTACCAATATCGAGGCGGTACGTGCACGCGCCCCAAAGTTATTCTAATTTATTTAAAGGTTACACATAGCGCTGCGGCGATTTTACGATGGGACGAAAATTGAAGCAGAGGATTTGCATAGAATTTTGTGTGAAACTTCAAATATCAGCAACCGAAACTTTTTAAATGCTTAATAAAGCATTCCCCAAAGAGAACAATTGTTTTTGAATGGCATTCTAGATTTAAAGCTGGCAGAATTTCCATTGAAGATGATCTTCGTCAAGGACGCCCGAAAATTTCAAAGGACTGATGAAAATGTGCAAAAAATCACCGATTTGATAAAAGAAAATCCTCGAACCACTTTGCTGGAGCTAGAGCAAGACACAGGCATCTCTAAAACAACGATTGGAAGGATCGTAACCAAATCAAAAAGACTCCTGCAAAATTCATCCCAAGATTCCTCACTAATGAGCAAAAACTGTGTCGGCTTGCAACCTGTGAGGACATGTTGGAAATGACAAGAACGGATCCGGAATGGAAAGAGAAGATAATCACAGGCTACGAGACATGGGTCTATGGCTATGATCCTGAAACCAAGCATCAATCTGCCGAGAGGAGATATCAGGGTGAGCTTAGACCCAAAAAACCAGATTATTGAAATCCAGAAACAAGGTGTTGCTGGTCGCTTTTTTTTTTATAAAAAGGGGCATTTTTCATCACGAGTATCTTCCTGCAGGCCAAACAGTTATCAAGGATATGTATTTGGGCATTCTTCGCCGTCTAAGGGAAGCGATTCGAAAAAAAAAGGCCAGAAAAATGGACTAATGGTGGCTGGATCCTACACCATGACAATGCTCGCCCTCACACAGCGTACTTGATGACTAGCTTTTTGGCGAAAAACGGGACACAAATCCTACTTCAACCACCCTATTTCCCAGACATCGCACCAAATGACTTTTCCCTGTTCCCCAAACTTAAAGCAGTTCTAAAAGGAAGACATTTTGACACCAGGGATGACATAATAGAAAAATCGCCGTTAGCATTGAAGAGCATTCCAAAAGAGGCTTATAAAAACTGTTTCGACAATTGGGAGAAACGATGGCGCTGGTGCGTTGAAAAATTTTAGAAAAATTTTACCTTTTTTTTTATGGACCCAGTCCGGGAACTTATGGGACATACCTTGTATATGAATTTGTAAATAACAGAGAGAATTTTAACAGATTTGACCATTTTTATAAAAATATTTATGATTATCTTTCTAACCTGGAAGGATCAGGTTCCTAATGTATTTTATTGTTTTATTTTTCTCGTCTAATATGTTCATAGCTAATGAATGAAAACATTAAGACTCGATATTTCTTTTCACAAATAAATCAAACTTCTACTGCTCTTACTGCGATGAAAAAATATTGGGAGAGCTTTGCTTATCAGTGGTAAACCCTCCCATCAGTTTCGCCAATTTAATCTACCAGACCGCTTCTTAGAGTTCTAATACTGTATTGGATCATTCTGCTTTTATATGCTACACTGATAGGTGGAATCTCAGAATGGTATTTAATCAAACTATGGACATAAGCTTTTAGGACAATAAAATTACATTTAAATATTTGCATCGAGCAATTTTCTTCCGCACACAATAAGAACAAGTTAGGCATAAATTAATACAAAGCAATAACGTGCCATCTATATATAACGAATGAAGACATTAAAACGCGAATGTTTCTTTTGACAAATAAATCAAACTTCTACTGTCCTTATTACGATGAAAAAAATATTTTATCATGTCGATTTTTTTTAAGTTGGAAAAAGCACATATAGGCTGTATTTATTTTCAAATAATAAAAAAAGGTACCGTGACCAGGATTCGAACCTGGGTTATTGCGGCTACAACGCAATGTCCTAACCACTAGACGATCACGGCGTTGCTTAGAATTTCTTAAAACAGTTTATCAGTCATGGGAAGGCTTTATAACTACTTCTGTTTAAAAATGTAAATCGACGCAATTATTCCTAGCCGGGAAATCACGTTTTGATGTGTTGAAATAGAATAAAATTCAGATAAAAAACATCAAGCTTCTAGATCTTCTTACTTTAAATATAGTTTGAGTAAAAAGCAAATAGATATAAATAAAATTGAATAGAACCATTTTAAATGTTTGAAAAAGTAAAAATAAATATCAGGGGTAAAAAGTTTCTTTTAAGTTTAAATTTGTTTAAATTTGTTTAAATTTAGCCAATAAATTCCATTTTAGAAAAATGAAGAGTTTTATTATATAAGTGGTATTTGTGTTATATAAGACGTTTGAATCAACTGGGGAAATGTCATCAATAGAACATTTCCTCATTTGAATGTCTAATGAACGAATATGTTTGTGTCTGTTATAAAACAATACATCGGCAAGACACTGTGTGTAGCCAAGAATACAAAGTATTATAATGACCTTGTGCGCTAATGACAAAAATCCAGGTTGGGTAAACAACAACACACTTGTTATTTAAGTCAATATTGTTCTCCTTAAGCTGACGTTGGATTTCTGGATAAACAATTATATCATTCGATCAAGGAACAGAGATCCTGAAGATATCTTACAGCTAGGAGATAAATCAGGCTCATTTTGCCATAAGCTGGTGTCAGATTTCACATATACGTAGAAATAATATATAAAGGTGAAATTATACGACCTATCAATAATTTATATTACAATATAAGTTGTATATTTAGAACCTCTTTAAATCGAATATATATCTTGGTCCCTAGAATTTCCTATAAATAAAATTTCCGTTTTTAACTAAATTTTTGGATAATTCGATTTTTTTTGCCATTGGGCTTTTAATTATCCAAATTCGACTTTATCTATATTATTTCACTTTGTGCAATAGAGAATTTAGCCACGACTTTCCAATCTACATGTTTTATTGTTCGGCATTGGAAGAGGAGTGAGAAATTCTCCGTCAAAAGATTGGTTATAAAAACAATTCGCTATATGTTATAATGACAAAAGTAGTAAAAACAAACACAATTAGCTATGAACAAATTCTTGAAAACTGCATAGACAAAAGGCGCAACACAGATGATGTATTCAACTTGAAGAAAGGTCGATCTTAATCTCCACTTTCTGTAGATTCTGTTTACCTATCTGGGAGAATCCTGTATGGGACGAATGTCCTTAGTAAAGGATTTTTGTTGATATATGATCACTATTACAAGTTATTTCCTTGATGGACCCCCGTGATGTCAGAGTAGGTTTCGCCATGATATCATCATCGCTGTGTCTGGCCATCCTTTTCCAACTAACCTCACAACTGGTTTTGGTCATAGAATAATTTCGATCTCTAAATACATCTCTCTTCGGTAAAAGATTGGAACTGATTTATTTATCATGCATATAAGATTATATGTGGTTATATAAAGGAAGAAAAATATCTTTTGTATATGTCTTTTATTTAAATAGTTTTCTTTATATATGTAGATAAAATATACTACATATTGTACTGTAGTCAAAACGCTAACCCAAATGGGTTGATTTGTAGTTCGATTTTTCACCTTTTTCGTGTCTCAAGATATTTTCAGTTTTCATCTTGTTATGATACAGGTTTGAAATGTTTTGCATGAACTCTACCTGCACGATTACCATCCTACGGTCGAGGAATTTGTTTTAGTTACGCGTGTTACAAACAATCTAAAATAAATGTGTAAACCTTTACTCCAAATTCGTCATATTCAATAATTAGAACCATTCAACACAAATTATTTTTTCAAATAAAACAGACTTTTAGCCGTCCTTATTGCGATGGAAAATTTGGTAAGGCTTGGCTCATCAGTGATAATCTTATCCAGTTGTTTCTTCAAGTTAATCCACCAGACTGCTTTTTAGAACTTTGATCTGTACTGGGCTGTTCTGTTTAAACAGTAGAACCTCCCTGTAAAGGACACATAATTGCAGAGCCAAAGTGTCTTTTAGGGAGAGGTGTTTTCTTATCGAAGAGTTGCTAAATTATAAAAATGATAATTTTGCAAATGAAAACTGTCCTTTGTGGAGAGGTTTCCGCTAAAGGGAGGTTCTACTGTATATTCAACACTAAATGGTGGAATCTTAGTTATGGTATTCAAGCAAATTATGGACATAAGCTTTTAGGACGGTAGAAATACCTATTTAATTCATCGCAGTAATAAATGTAGAAATGTTGTTTTATTTGAAAAATATTTAAAATATTGCGCTTATCATATTTATTTTTATAGATAGAAGTTGCGCGTTATAGCTTTATAACAAACCATAGTGAATTACATAATATCAGCACAAAATATCTTCAAATAGTTAGTTAAAATTCAACGACATGGTATAGTGAGTAAAAGAAAAACAAACAGTATTGATGAGCAAAATTATAGGTAAAATTAAAGCTAAGTTAAATATATATAGATGTATTAATTAAAATTCTAAATTTAAAATGATTCTCTAATATTAATCTATGGCTTGATTTCGAAAAATTCGTTTTTAGAATAATTTTTGGAATGTTTATTTCTTTATATTTCCACATATATTTGTGTGGTAACTCTATTATCTTTTTTATGCTCTAACATCTCCTAGTTACCAAGAACGATATCAATTCGTTTAATCTATTACGTAACTTCGAGGTATTTGTATAAAAGAAGATCCATTATTACAAACTTGATACCCGACTTCTCTTTGTGAATTGTTTGCCGAAGATGCAATCCACGTTTCAAGGTATTTATATATATTTCTACGATCCACTAACCTTATATCCATACATTCCATGAATACCTTTGTCAAGAATTCCTTTAATATGAAAGATATATGAATAAACAGCTCAATGCAGCAATAAAGCTATGTGGAAAATAAACTGGTGAAATCGTCGAGAGAGTTCATCACTGATGAACCAGGTCCTCCCTGAAAATGACCTCGTATACCTTCATATATTTTATACTTTTAAAAGTATTCAAATGTATAGAATAAAACTGAATACTAGTTCCAACGCAATCATATATTAATAAAGTCAATACATTATACAATTCAGAATTTTAAATTCGACAAAAATGATATTAGCAAAAAGGATACCAGAGGGAGACATACAGTAGAACTTCCATGAGAGAACACTCACGCTAGAGGACATCTATATATATATAAATGAATGTCTGTATGTTTGTCTGTTGGTCTGTTGGTATGTCCGGTATACAAATTCGCAGTAGTTCACTAATTCAAACCAAAATTTCTATACACAGGTAAAAAATAACGGGGATGACGATAGGCTATTTTAAAAAATATATTAATCAATTATTAAAACTATATATTCAAATTATTCTACTTAGCTCACGAGCAGCGCCCTCTAGAACGCGTAGCGGTCTGACGGCGGGGGGCGCCCATTGGCTGCCGGCGAGCACGTGACTTCCCTGCCCCCGCCCACCCCCCCCCTGAGAAAATAGAATCGTCCGGCTGCCGGCCGGTTGGCCAGTTCACGTTCCCACCGCGCGCGGTCCTGGCGTTGGTGACACAGCTGTGCCAAGTGCCAAAAAAAGCCTCGCGGGTGACCTCCGGGAACTACGTCCATCTTCCATATGTAAAAATACATTTAATCGTGTAAACCCGGGCGTTGCCCGGGTCATTCGTCTAGTATTCTATAAAGGACAGTTTTCATTTGCAAAATTATAATTTTTACTATTTAGTGACTTTCTGGTAAAAGGACACTCTCCCTAAAGGAAACTTTGGCTCTGCAATTAGGTGTCCTTTACAGGGAGGTTCTACTGTATATAGATATATGTAAAACTGGTCTCTCCTGGAGGTAGTCTCTTATCAGAAACTTTATCATGTCAGGTCAAGTGAGAAAGCGTCTTCCAACCGAAATAAAGTCTCTTATGAAAATCCACCTGTAGGAGAAACCACGTTTAGCTAGGTTTTGATCCATGGTCTCTCATGGGGAACTAATGCTTCTTTAAATCCTTCATAATTGCGCTTATAAATTACAATCGTGATACCCGAGTAAAGTCATGCACAAATTATCAAGAATTGTTAAATCAATAAAGAATGGATTAAATGGTGTCTTGTACAAAGACATGTATCTTCCTAACAAATATAGGTACCAATGTCATCTACTACTCTATGCTCTTTTTCATCCAATCTCTAGTCCATTCTAAGAAATAGGTCTACCAACGTATAGAAATTTGCTGTGCCGAGACAATTCTGTGAGCGATCTGTTATTTAATGTGGAAAATGATCATCAGAACATGTCGCGTTCTCCAAATAAGGTTCCAGGATGTGTGAGAAGTGTTGACGGGTTTAAATAGAAGACCTTCGCTCTCTCAGCCGCTCCTCATTAGTGGCTGAAGGTTGCCTGACATCCTGCTATCTGTCACCTTCTTGTCGTTCCTGGACGGAGGACTCTATTTACGTGGATGGTGTCTCATGGAATCGTCTTCTTATCTCTCTCTCTAGTTACGTGGATGGTATCTCACTTCAGCGTCTCTTTGTCCTTATCTCTATTTACGTGGATGGTTTCTCACTTCTGCGTCTCTTTGTCCCTCTCTCTCTATTTACGTGGCTGTCATATCTCACTTCTTTGTCTCTTTGTCCTTATCTTTATATACGTGGATGGTGTCTCATGTCTTCGTCTTCTTATCTCTCTCTCTAGTTACGTGGATGGTATCTCACATCTTTGTCTCTTTGTCCCTCTCTCTTGTTACCTGGATGGTGTCTCACTTCTGAGTCTCTTTGTCATTCTCTCTATTTACGTGGCTGTCATATCTCACTTCTTTGTCTCTTTGTCTTTATCTTCATTTTCGTGGATGATATCTTACTTCTTCGTCTTTTTATCCCCTCTATATTTATGCGGATGGTATCTCATTTCTTCCTCATTTTTTTCCCCTCTCTCTATTTACGTAGAAACTATCCTTCATCCTCCATATCTTTGTCCCTACATTATTTAATTTTTTCCGCATATATTACGTTAAGTCATATCCCTATCTCTACATCCTTCTTTTCATTTATGTGGATGGTATGTCATATCTTCGTTTTTTTTAACTTTGATTATTCTATCTATTTACGTGGATGCTCTATCATTACCTCATCATGTATATCTTTGTTGCTACATTCTTCTTTCTAATTATGTGAATGATTTATCATATTTTCATCTCTTTGTCGCTTCATACATTTATCTGTTCATGTGGATGTTATCTAATTTTTTCTTCCTTCTTCTCTTTGCCCCTCTATATTACATTATCTATTTACGTGGTTGCTATGTCTCAACATCTTGCCTTTGTCTCATTCTTTTAAAGCACCTCTTTCTAGGAATATAGGAATGGTTTATTCTCACATTATCTAGTTACTTCTAAATCATTTATGTCTATATTTATTCATAGTATTTTCAGTTGTTCATGTTAGCACATAGGTGTTAGTACATAATAACCCTAGTTCATACCATTCGGAGAATTCAGCGAAACAAATTGATCTATTCTTTAAAAGAAGTAAATCTGTAGTTTTAGTAATAGAGGAATCAAGATAAATGCCGGGTTGAAAGACATTTGATCCATCTATTTTAAGAAACCTTGACAATTTAAGGCACAAATTTCTCTCCCCTCAACAATTCATTACAATATGGCTTCAATATTTATAAATGATAAATATAGTAGAGAGCCTTTTCAACAAAATATCACAGAATCAATTTCTTTCTACAGGATGAAAAGGCCAATTGGAGAGAAGATCATAGAATATCCTTTGAAAACAAACCTTTATTAAGTGTTTGGCTTATAATGATTCTTTCCCTGGCCCCAAAGGAAAACAAAGGTAAATAATCTTTAACTAAATATACTTGCAAATACGTAAGTAAAAATAACAGCATCTCGTTATTTCCTGATTCATCAATCCTGAGAAAAAATTAACAATCAAAAAGTTGCTGAATATTTAATAAAGAATCACGTAAAAATTCGACATATATTTCACAGAAATATATATAGAAGCATAGGGCGCTTCTATGGATCAATTTCCTCCCTGCAAATTTTTCAGAAATATATATTTTATTTAAATTCATCTATATTCATCTATATAGATTTGGCCCAGCCACCTTGCCAGCAAAACACCACTTTGGTAGATTGTGAAGATTCCATTAGATCCCGTGTGGATCTCATGGAATAAAGTCCGCCCTAGACTGACGAGGGCCATTAGCCCGAAACCATGGTCTCTAGGTGGACGCTTCTCAATTTGCCAAAGCTGGTGTTGTGGCTTTGTCACCGACCCGAGGCCGCTAGTTTGCGGCGACGGTCAATAGATGTCGTCAGTGTTTGACGTGTATTTTGACGGGAGAAGCGCTCTATGCTCCTATGGATCAATTTCCTCCCTGCAATTTTTCCAGAAATATATATTTTATTTAAATCTTGTAATTTAATGTGGCTTTTTTATGCGAAATATCTATATATGCGCAATCCCTACAAAATTTCATTTTATAATTCTACAAACCTTTTTGCGATTAATTCTGTAAAACTGGGTCAAATATTGATGTATTCAAAACCCTCCATAGTTCATTGAAAGTTTATCGTTTCTTTAATATCTTAAGTAAAAGGGTTTTAAAAAATGACGAATATATATGCAAAAAACCGTCCAATTAAAATTAGGACAGTCTGGTAAATTAAATAGGCGAAATCGTTGGTAGGTTTAGCACTGATGAGCTAAACCTTCTTAGAATTTTCCACTGCATCAATAACAATTAAAGTTGCTTTTTAAAGGAAAAAGGTATACTGAAATAGTTTCAAATTATATTCTTACACTATTAATTTCTAAAGACAATTCTTTATTTGTATCCTCTCATACACAATAAACTTTCTACTTCCAATAAAAGGAAATATTAACAAGGTAAGTGGTGAAACAATTCACCGTCATCTTCAACGTTCAAAGACAAGGGGACCATTAATCCCGATTGGTGGATCACGATAGAAAATCTTTATTGGCTGGCTCCCTGGCCTAACGATATTGACCAATGATTGACGTCCGAGATCGTTGATTGGACAGAAAGCTTGGCCTTATTAGCTGGAGCTCATCAATGTTTTACTGCACAATGTATGAGATGGGTTGGCTACCTATCATGTTCTGCTGACCTCAATCTTGTCTCCACTAGGGCTACCTCTTATACTCCTCACAGCGTTTTTCTTTGGTTGGTTGGCGGAGTAGTGGTATAGAGCATTGAATTTTGTCAGCTACGACCTGGGATCGAATCCCGCATTTGACACTTTTTTTAAAGGAAAATATTAATTCAAAAAAATAATAGACATAATATCTCTATTATAAAACGACATTTGAAAATTATCCCGCATCTTTTTCTTTTGAACCTAAAATCGAAATTTATTTTAAGGAGAAATAACGATTATTTCTAACCGTTTATCATTACTATTCACAATCCATCCTTTCATACTTCATCTTTTAGGTTAGAAATAATCGTTATTTCTCCTTAAAATAAATTTAGATTTTTCGTTCAAAAGAAACACATGCGGGATAATTTTCAAATGTCGTTTTACAATCATAAGCTGCATTATATTGTATTATAATACTTCTATGTATTGTTATTTATAAAAAATCGAAACTATTATAGACGCGTATGATTCCTTTTGAAATTAAACAATTTCTACTGCCCTTACTGCAATGGAAAAATTAATGGGAGGGTCTGTTTTCCATTGCAGTAAGGGTAGTAGAAATTATTTAAATTTTAAAAGAATCATACGCGTCTATAATAGTTTCGAATATTCATAACAGATGGCGCGCTGATGCATCATAATATAATTGTTGTTTTTATTATATCGTACAGTCTATAATAATCATGGAGGGTAGTAGTTTGACACTGATTTTACGAAATAATTTATCAATTTATTTTTAGAAAGTGTAAAATCATAAAATGTCATTTGATACAAAATACGTTTGTCCAATTATATTGAGGTAATAAATAAAATAATCAGAATTTAAAGTGTTTTGTAACCAAATATGTATTATTTTAAAATACATGGAAAAAAATTAAGGAGGCAGATTTTGTTCACACTTGGTTATCTCGTGTGTCTTTAATAAAGGTCACTGTAGAAAAAAATAAATAAATGGGTCAAGTGTTGATATTAAAAATAAAGAAAGCCTATCTTTACCAGGAGAACATGTGCTTTGCAGAAGGCAAAGCGATATCTGGAGGAACAGAAATCAACACCACAACATCAACACACAGAAATTGATTTCTGTTCCACCATATGGCGCTCTGCCTTATATAAAGCACATGTGCTTCTGGTCAGGATATGCTTTCTTTATTTTTAAAGGTTACTGTGTATCAAATATATTTCCAAGTTATTGTCTTGATCCCAATTTATATGATAAAATGTACTTATGATTAGTTTATTAATGTAATATAGATTTTACATGACTAATCCCTAACTAGTATCTCGTCACCATTCAAAATAGTTCAAAGGAAGACAGGGAAGTGCAAACTCACGATAATCATAGCTTCAAATTATTCAGTGGAGCGATGATAAAAAAAATCGATAATATTCTGATTGCCCCAATTACGATATAGTAATCAATCATTATCTTATACATCATACACTTAAGTTAAACGCACACAAGATCAACTTTCGAATTTGACCCCCCCCCCCTCCGTAAATTAGGATAAAAAAAATCGTGATAGGTGAATAAATTTGACCCCAAATATCCGAAAAAGGCTCAAATGAAGTGGAACAACAACAAAAACGAGGCTGGAATAAGTACTTAAAAGGTTAATCACAATTCTTTTTCTTCTTCTTCTTAGATGAATAAAGTATTTTTCAACCTTTTATATCATCAGAGTAGTAATAGACTTTATAAATAAGTTATTTTATGATTAGGTCTTTTATTACCGTTATATAGGTCAACATTAATTGACTTCAAGGGTTTTAACAATCACATCACGTAGTTATCTTTAGCTTCGTAATGTAATAAATGGAATGAATATTGTTTTTGTCTGATATCTGATATTCCGGAAAACTGATAGATAGCAAATTATAGAGAAGCAAAACAGTTCGTGGATATTAATATATAATGCGGCTTATGATTGTAGAACGATAATTGCAATTATAACGCAAATATTTCTTTTGAACGAAAATTCGAAATTTATTTTAAGGAGAAATAGCGATTATTTCTAACCTTAGGGATGAAATATGAAAGGATGAATTTGAAGAGTAATGTTAAACGGAAAAATAAAGTGTCCAGGGATGAGAAATATATTGCATCAAAGTAGGAAACAAGGTGCATGGATAATGTATGGATAAAGCTCTGAAGTTTGTACTTAGAATATATAACTGTATATATATGTTTTAGAAAAATTATTTTATTTCAAAATTATAATTTCATATATTAAACTATTCTGTTAAATCGACCGCCAGAGGTCGCGCTGTCCCTTTATATAACCTATTGTTTCCTGATGGCCGGCTCAAACCTTTTGTAAATTATGTAAATAAGTCTTTCATTTTTTTCATTCTTACACCTTAAATCGGGCAATATTTTCCTTAATTATGTTTCATTGTCACAATTAAAAAAAATTGTGATTCAAAGTTAATTTTATTTAATTATTACTACGACTGAAGAACAATATCACATACTTATGGATTCAAAGATAAAGCAAATGACCAATAATTCCTCTACAAGCAGTTAATCTCTCAACAGCAGAAAATATTTCTTCCTAATATATATATATATATTATAATATAATGCGACTTGTGATTGTAAAACGAAATTTGAAAATTATATCGCAAGTGTTTCTTTTCAACGAAAAATCAAAATTTTATTTTTTAAGGAGAAATAACGATTATTTCTAACCTTAAGAATGAGGTATGAAAGGATGAATTGTGAAGAGTAATGATGAACGGAAAAATAAAAGTGTCCAGGCATGGGAAGTCCATCCCTGGACACTTTTATTTTTCCGTTTGTTATTACTCTTCACAATTCATCCTTTCATAGCTCATCACTAAGGTCAGAAATAATCGTTATTTCTCCTTTAAAAATAAAATATCGATTTTTCGTTGAAAATAAAAACTTGCTATATATATAATACAAATTCTGAAAGGCCTAAGGATATCATGACTTCGGTTGACAATTTCATTAAGTGACAATATATCAATAATCAAATTATTTTTATTCCAAATTCTACATAATTTATTCGAAGCGACAGCTTTACTTGACAAGATGACAGGAAGTCGTCGAAACGCGAAAATTTTGGAATAAAAATGAAACTAATTATTGGTTCATTTGCGATATGTTCTCTCTATAATATATCTATGCAAATAAAGAAGCTAGATTTACATAGGTTTCTAATATTTACTTACATTATTTAGCCCATCCGAAAATTTCTCACCATATAGAGTCAGGTCAGAAAGGATTCATAACACTATTATTTCAATCCCTACAAATTCAAACTGGTTTGTTATGGACTATTTAGCATTTTCTCCTCTTTCGTTCTATACGATTTTTTAATAATTGACTTATCGGAATAATCTTCAATATATAATGTAGGTATAGGTAAAGAGAAGTATTATTGCCTTATATATACATCTAGTTTTCAAGCCTGAGATATGCAAATTAGCAAGATAATAAACTTATTTGCATAATCCATTTGTTCCTAATACGTTTGCGTTGTTGCACAATATTTAACCTAATTAAACTTTGCCATGATATATATAGTTATAGATTTGGAATGGGTGAGCGTAATATTTTCAACTTTGTATTATGTAAGTTAGTTCGTTTTTTGCATATTCAGTTTTAGGCGCATATCCATGTTATTTTTCCTGTACGGAAATATTTGAGAACATCCAATGCTTTTAAATTGTGTTCAACTGATTCTACTCCTTTCACGATAATATAAGCTATGATAGCAGTACTAAGTGTGGTTCAAAATTATTCATCTTCAAAATATATATTGATTGCATTATAGGGTAGGTGCGACACTTATACAATATTTTTTTTTGTGTGTTTCTAAAGAGGCAAGAGTTGTTGTGTCAAATCTTATATATTTGTTCTTCTCTTCATACCTCTTTCTATTCCATTACATTTTTTTTACATTTTTGTTCATTTAATAGTCTTTATTTCTACAAATAGTTTGTGTGTACTTATAATTTAGCAATGCACAAAAAATATAATCAGAAAAAACAACTAAAAATGAATAAAATATAAGGAAAATAAAAAGTTCTTTACTTATTCACTATTTCCTTCTTATTGACGAATTTCAGGTTCGTTACCCCCAGTTTTTTATTCTGAACAAGTGTATGACGCCCTGAAAGCCGAAAGTTTGGTTCCTTTGTAAAATATTGCTATTTTAAACATTTTAAATATTTCAATGAATACAATAAGATTTTACATAAGAAATGAGAATATAAATTGTATTCTACTCATTCTGTTTCTCCTATTCTTCATTATATCCAATTTATGTATATCATAAAGTTGAAAAAGAATGGTACTCATGAACTAAATTTTGGTTCATCATACAATTACAAAACGTTATAATGGTAATGAAGAATGGGCCACAACACCAGTTAACAAGCATACATGTTGGCCTTTGTCAAGCATTTACAAGTTTACAATTTTACATCACAAGTATTTACAAGTTTACTTGTACCAGAATGGCACTTACTTTATCATTACCTTTACGTTTTATACTGGTGTAATGAACAAAAAGCATTGTTTTTATTTATAATCGAGGGGTTAGGTGTGACACATTTGGAACATGAATAAAATCATCCTGCAAAATTGTTATATATATAGATAATAGGTATGACTGAACGGTTATAAACACCATGATCCTAGCGGTGTGACTTCCGCACCTAACATGGCTCGAGCTAAGTAATGGCGGAGGAATGCCGCCCATAACAAATCCTCCTAGACTGTTGGACGGCAGCCAGATTCTTCAGTTTATGGCACGCCGGCACAGCCTTTCCTACTTGTCATCGGCTCGTAAACAAAACTTCATTTGTTCCTAAATCATACATAGATTTCACACAAATATTATATTCAAACTGAATATATCTTTTAGGTATTAGAAATTCTCTACCTTAAGTGAACAAAAAAAAACGAAAATCAATTTGAAACAGCATTTTATCTGAAAAAATGTACGTAAAAATGTATTTTTAATGTATATACTGTGAAATGAATATTTTCTAAAATACTTTTTGAATGTTGGTACATTCACAAAATGTCATCTGTTTTAACACACACCTGTAAAATTTGGTGAATATAAATTTATCATTTAAAAAAAATTATTTCAATTTAAAACGCCCTAGAGAGATTTGCGCTGGCATACATGTATGTTTCTACAGTTGTCTATACATATTTACAATAATTTTAGGTCGTAAATAATAGTCATAAGATATTAACAAGGAGAAAGAAAGACATTTTCATCAAATATTTTATTATAAATATATCATCATGTAAAACAACAATTATTTCCAATCTCGAAGCCACTTTTGAAATTTTGTTTACTCTTTTGTAGAAGGTTTTTACCACTTCAATTGGGCCAAGTGGTAAAAGAGGATCATTGGAAATAAACTAAAACAATAACTCTAATAGGTGATTCTTCTTTTGTGAAAAAGCGACACTATCCTTCTTTCTATAAAATATAATCATAAATAAAACGGATTTAAATGTTATACGCGATTCTATTTCAATATACATATTATATAATCTAAAATACAAATATTTTATTTTTTAAAACATGTATTTTATTTTCATCATTGACTTTTCTACATTTTTGACCATAGATTTAGAAGATATGACTTTTTTTTGAATATTTGTTGTAAATATTTATAGTTGACCTACCTTTTTTATCACGAATATATAATTCATTTTTATAAATTTAATATTAATGTGATAAATAATTTTATGTGTAATTTGCCTAAAATGATTCAAAATAAAAATACTTGATGTTACCCATCATTTACTATTTTCACGACTGCACCTTCAATTCTCTATCTTTTTCAATAACAAAACAAAATAATCATACATATATAAAGATAATATACGAAGCAATTTCATTTTGTATTTGTCCTCCTCTTTTATGGAGAATTTTGAAGATTTCAATAAATCCTAGTATTAATTCCTGATATCAAAGACCATTATGAACTGAGGAGGGCCATAGCACTCTACCATGGTCTCAATATAGGGAATTTACTATAACTGGTGCTGTGATATGACGAACCTTAGTCTGCAAGTTTGCTAAGACTGTCAATAGATGACGCATAGTTTCTACGTCTATTTAAATTTGAAAACTAGCCTTTCCTATATTTCAAGTCAACTTGCTCTCGGCAAAATATACATCAGTTTTCATTATCCAATATTCAAGTTGTGTTGATATACAGTAGAACGTCCATGAGAGGACACTCGCGCTAGAGGAAACCTCTCTATAAAGGACAGTTTTCATTTTCAAAATAGTAATTTTTACTTTAACTAAAAAGGCATATATTGGATCAAAATATCATTTATTTAACCAATATTTCAGTTGACTGAAACACAAAGTGTTATATCAATATATTATAATACCTTGATGAAGGTTGGCGTTCAGCCAACTGAAATATTGTTTAAATAAATGATATTTTGATCCAATATATGCCTTTTCAATTAAAGATGTATTTATGGATTGCTCTATTTTCAAAAAAACTTTTACTTTTTAAAAACTCTCCGGTAAGAGGACACTTCTCTCTAAAGAATACTTTTGCTCTGCAATTAAGTGTCCTTTACAGGGAGATTCTACTGAATTCCAATATTAATAGATCTTTAAAATACTCTTTGTTTGTCAGAAAGAGAAGTATAAGTAATAAATAAGAAATAAAAGTTTTATTGACATATTAACCATTAGATAATACAATTAATATAAGTAATCAACTATCACATATTTAGATTCAAAACTAATTTCACAATATAAAAAGTCCATGTACTTATTTAAGTCACCTAGCGTTTTTCTGACCTTCGCCTTAAATTACAGTTTTTAAACCTCTCCCAGAATTGCTACGTTTGGCCATTAAACTTTTAAACTTTAATAGTTTTATCTTTTTGCGGTAAAGATTGTTTTCCAATTTAAAAAAAAAAACTTTGATTTCTAAAAGCTATATTAGTTTCAAAAGCCAACTTTTGATACCTTGATATGGATCGATATCATATAACTTAGAACTTTGTCAATTAATTATATACCTCTATACATAACCATTTATATATTTTTATTTCTTTCTCTTATATTTCTTGTAAAGAAATATTCATTAATATATGAAATATAGCAACCTATTCGTTATCCCAATGGTAGTTTAAAGATACTAGATAGATACTAGTAATTAGATCAATTTAGTGAACACATTTTAGATAATAAAATAAACGTCGATGGATGAGTATCCTTTATTAAACCTTTTTCAAACTTTCGGTATAACGCCCTTTTACATGAAATTTGATACAAAATGAAACTTAACTATGCTATGGAAAGTTATATGTACATGAACACTTGTATTTTTAGTTAATTTTAAATATATTTATATAGTAAAGAGAAATATTTATTATTAGATATAATATAATAACATATTTTCTACCAAAGATAGTTAAAATATAATTAAATAAATGTATTATATTTTATAATTTTGTGAGTTTTTTTTATGTAGATGTATATAGTAAAAATAGATAAGAATATTTATTAATAGTTATAATATTGTTATCATATAGTTATAATATATATAATAGTTATAATAGTTATAATATAATCTAACCTCTATTTATCTGCTGAAAATAAGGTTGAAAGAGAATTAATATTAATCGAGCACACATAGATACGTGGTTATTTGGTTTATTTCAAATAATCTTTTGTTAAAGAACGGTTATAAGAATAATTATAAATATTTAGAAATATTCAACAAAATTAAATAAATTATTCACCGTAAGTTATGTGTGTGTGTCGTGTGTGTTGAAAATGTATATTTAGTGAAGAAAATATAATTTTGAAGTTTGTAGAAAATTGTTCTTTTAAAAACAGAAGTATTCACGCTACAAATAATTTACAAAATACACTATTGGAGATATATTACCTTATTTTGAATTTTCACATGGGAATTATTATCGCAAATATCTATTTTGATTAAAATATGCAATACATCCGTAAAAAAAACTTAAGGAATAATAAAATCTTTAATTCTATTGTTTTCAGTTTTTTTTTTAAGGAGGTGATGGCAATTTTGTTGGTCAATGTTGACCAAAGGATACAAGAATACAAATGGTGTTGACCATCCGATGTTTGTTCATACCTCATTCTTAAGGTTAGAAATAATCGTTATTTGTCCTCAAAATAAATTTAGATTTTTCGTTCAAAAGAAACATTCACGGTATAATTGCAATTTTCGTTTTACAATCATAAGCCGCATTATATTGTATTATAAAACACTTATATGAAATATAATTGTTGAATAAACCCTTGTATATAACCACATTCCCCACACATTATTGTAAATATGATGATCTAAGTTGCTCTTTTTTAACGGCACCTAATAAAGTTATTTTGGAACTGGAATTATTTATTATATTTTCACAGGAACAGTGTATTTACACAAACTTTACATTAAATACCTATTTTTTCATTTCTTAGGAAGCCTCGAGACCCAACAGCCCGAAACGGATATGTGGTTGGCTTCTCTTAATTTATAAAGAGATTGGGTTGGCTAAATATCACGGAACAAGTTAAATCAATATTTCGTTTGTTTTGCTAGATGGCGCACTGATATCTAAATTGCTCATGTGAGTGGTCAGGATATGCCTTTGTTGTGTTTATATATCTATATATATAAAAATGGATGTTTGTTGGTCCGTTGGTCCGTCCGTCCGTCCGTTCGTCAGTGATAATCTTCTACATCGCTCAACCAATCGTGATGAAACTTTGGGAAGATGTTTAGTATACTACCGGGATGGTTTCTGGCTAATTACCCTTTAGAAATAATCTTTCGTTGCATTTTTATTTACAATAAAACGTAAATTCACTCGCAATCAGCGCCCCCTCGCGGCAGACGTATGGCCTGAAATAGCCTCGCATGAGCTTATTTGTAAAGTCAAGCTTAGCCTATAGGTTAGGTACACAGCTTCGTACCCCCGCAACCTAGGATCGAGGCTCAGCGTGGGTGTTTTTTTTTTTTTCATTTCTTTTATATTATTGTAGCAAATTATTAAAAATATTATTTTATTTAAAATGTAAGCTTTTTAAAATAAAAATTAACATAAACAATATTTTAATAATATATGTATAACAAACCTAGGTTCGAGGCTCAGCGTGGGTGTCTTTTTTTATTTTCATTTCTTTTATATTATTGTAGCAAGGTCTGTTTTTACAGCATTATTATATTTTGATTGGTTTATTTTAAATATGTTTGTTATGAAGGCTCTATGTAATACTATTTAGAGCACATTTTACATTTTAAACACCTATGCCCCCTCTTTTTAGTATTGTAGCAAAGTATTACAAGTATTATTTTATTTTAGATGTTTGCCATGAAACTTTGGGAAGTTGTTTAGTATACTATCAGGACGATTTCTGGCGAATTATTTTAGAATAATATTTATAACAATAATTATAGCGAAATTAAGACATAGTGATTATATTCTGTGTTTGTGCATATATAAATATTTTACAGAAAATGTGAGAGCGTTCTATTAGAATATCTCGCAAACAAAAACCAATACATATAAACGAGTTCACTGACATTTATTAATGCAGTGATTATAATCAATGATTGCAATGAAGGGCTATATTATCTATATATATAAAAATCACTTTCAAATATTGACGTAACGTTCCATTCTCGATCCGTAGGGCTTTAGATCGGCTAAAACATTTTTAACTTTATAAGTGAATATTAACTTTACTGTACTGAATAGTTTAGTATAATGTTAATTTAACATATTACAATTTAGCCACAGCAACGCGTGGCCGGGTTCGCTAGTTTATTATATTTCAAACTATTTCATAATTATTATTTGAATTATTTTAATCAGAGAATTGATATTATTTGGCTCAATACACACGGTTTTGTTTTTAAAAAATCAAACGGAGAGTTATATTTACTTATAGTCAAACTTCGTTACAATATCACTTAGGACCATGCATATATCGTTGAAATTTTAAATATATTTTAGCGTTATTTTTTAAAACATCTTTATTTAAAATCTATTTATACAGCCCTTATACTGCAATGATAATAATTGAAAGAGGGAAGGCATGACTCATCAGTAGTAAACCTTCCCAGTTTTTCGCCATTTTAATCTCCAGACCGCTTCAATATTGTATTAGACTGAATAGGTATATACCCTGCAGTTGCTATTATTTAGAGTAAATTGTTTATTTGAAAGAACTATGGGCATATGTCTCTAGGACTGCAGAAATGTATATCTAAATTGAATATTTAATGCATCGAGCAATGCCCTTTTGTTAAATCACAAAATAAGACTGTTAGGCAACATTTAAATAAAATTAATCAATGGCGCTAAGTTGATGATAATACCATGATTATATATATATATATATAACAACGGCTAAAACAATTTGTTGATAGAAAACTTGAAACCTTAAAATTACAAGGTTATAACCAAGTTTCTGTTATGAATAAGGCTGTTAAAAGATCATTTTACACTATATAATATAAAGTTAATATCTCAATTTTCAACCCAGAAGAATATTCATGTACCGAAATTGGCACCTCTCTCTTCACACACACGCAAACACACACACATTTAGAGAAAAATATTCATATATAACCATTCAACATATATATTTATTTTTCAAAACATAATTACTCTATAATAAAAGAATTAACTTTAGAACAGAACAATTTACCAAAGGAAAACTCAAAACACAACTCGAATGAAACGTACATGGTGTAAGCCGTCTAGACGTCGTAAATAAACTGTGCACTATTCTAAATTGGAGAGCAGTAGGGGCAAAGGACGCTCCAGAACCAAGTGGATTACCACAATAAAACATAAATCTCAACTTCCATCCAACAGACAGTTACACAAAACTCATTAGAATAAAGGTGGAGTGAAGAAAATACATTGTGAGGACCCCTCAACCTATTTGATCAAAAAGAAAAACTAATAACTGAACACATATGTAATAAAACGATGATAATTTATTTTATTCTATTTAATTAATTTCAAGAAAAACTTAAAGTTTCCTACTTCATTTAGTAAGATAGCTAAGAGCTATTACCCAAAGACAAATGAAAGCAAAACAATTCGCATATATTATTTACACATTATCCCAAACTACATATGAATATGTTTGTAAATATGTATATATATATATATTTTTATAGATGGCGCATAGGTTTCATGTCTATATATATTTCGATGGGATACATGTTCTTTCTTTTTATAGTTCAATTTGATTACCGGACAAAATTACCCTTTTCTATTGTTGCACCAAGTTGCAGCTTTGCAGGGTCGTCAACATTGGTTTCTTCCTTCTTGGTGTTATATACGTTTCCCGAGCGGGTTTCCATAGTCGAAGTAAATGAATAAAAGTAAATAAATAAAATTAAATTACCTTTTAAAGTTATTGCGTTTATTTAATTTTGTCTTCTTCGTGGGTCGCGATCCGCAGTCTTCCTATAGGTCCCTCTCGCTCCAATAAGTAATAAAGATATATGTACAATAAAATATTACAAAAGGAATGAAACTATAAAAAGAAATTATCATAATCAAATAATCTGTTTTAAATAAAAATAAATAAATATATAATATAAATTTTATATATATTAAAAATAATATTATAAATAATTTGAAAATACGCGCATTAATCATGATGCAACACTATATACAGTAGAACCTCTATGAGAGGACACTCACGCTAGAGGACACCTCTCTGTAAAAGACAGTTTTCATTTGCAAGATTACCATTTTTACTATTAAGCGATTCTCCAGTAAGAGGACACCTATCCCTAAAGGCAATTTTAACTGTAATTTGGTGTCCTTTACAGGGAGGTTCTACTGTATATGATTCTTTTATAACCATTGCAGTGAGGGCAGTAAAATTTTGATAAGTCACAATTTGGATTATAGATTAGAACTACAATTTAAATGTCAAATCCAAATAAATTAATAGTTTGTGATGTTTGGTTAACATCATTGTTATCATCATTTAGCCTTTTGTCTGATGATGGTTATCGAAACATCACATACTATTTATTTGGATTAGGTCTTATTTACCTTGTGTTTTTAAATCTATAATCCAAATTATACTTAATCGTCAAATACAAATTTTATTATACTATGATTATATTATATATACCAATTTTATTTTGAAAAAATATGTTCATCTTAGCTCGAATATCTTCATTTTTCTAATATATTTTGTGGATACATGTCAAATTTCATCAGGTAACATTATGTTTTGAAAAGGCTTGCTTATTACTTCCCATACCCATATAATTGCTCATACGATATAGAATAACAAAATAAAGAGATATTTGATTTCAAAATGAGTATTTCTCAATAAATTAAATTTGGATAATGCTCAGTGTCCGAACAAATTCTCTATCATAAAATATTCTGAATTTTCTGTACAAAATATCAACCTATACATAATTGTATTCCAAACTAAAGTTGATTACATAAAATTGGTCAAAATATTTTTCAATAATTTCAATATTATCAATAACAATATCAAACCACATAATATTCCCTTTCAATTATAAATTAGCACATTTTATCAATAATTTATACATTTATTTGAGGAAAGAATTGTTTAAGAGAATAGAGAGACCTCTTTTTTTTGTCTCCCATCTATTATTCATTTATGGAAATCTATTCTAAAATTCATAATCATCTCAATCTATATGTCAAATTAGCTCATACATATTATATTCATTTATAATATATGAACGATCAATAAACTCAATTATATATATTTTCATAAAATAGGTTGACATATGTTTTCTCATATGATATAAATACTTTAATTGTATTCATCACTTCCGCTATTCAACTATGTTTAAAGCTTTATAGAAAAGAATACAAATAAAATGAATTTTATTTTAGTAAGAGAGAGAGAGAGAGAGAGAGAGAGAGAGAGACAATGAAACTCTACTCATGTGGCTATATGAATAGGGTTAAATATATTATCTGTATATTGTAACCCGGGGGGTCGGTGGAAGGTTGGTCTAAACCGTTAGGTTTCGACCGATACGACCCGGGTTCGATTCCCGCATTGGGCACTTTTTTCTGATTAAAAAAATGCTCCATTGGCCCCCGATTCTTGCAAAGGTCCAACCACACCAGCGAGTGCAAGTAACCAAACGGGGATCTGGCACATTTGTAAGCGCAAAGTCGAACTGCTTTTCACATGTGTAGACATGTGGTGCACTTAGAGTAAAGGAAGTCGCCAACTTCTACCCACCATGAATATAATGGCCTGAACCACGTGTACTAGGGATAAGCAAAAAAATATATATTAAATATTATAATCTATATATTCAAATACTGCATTACAGAATTCTTGCAGTGCATATCGGTGTATATCATATTAAACTTTGCTTAAAGGTTTGTAGAGAATGGATATAAATAAAAATATTATCTCATAGTTAAGACAATGTGGAACTCTACTCATGTGACTATATAAATAGTTAAATATATTAACTGTATATTATATGAGTCATATATTCAAATACTGTATGGAGAATTCTTGCAGATTCATATCAGTTCGTATAAAACATATAAAATAGCATATAACACTTTCCTGTTAATATGAATCTTAAAGCCAAAATTAAGATTTTTTTATTTGTGAAAAAGGAACAACGTGATGTTATACTTGCACTTGGTGCTTCTACGTTCAGATCAAGGCGTTTAATCTATATAGATAATACCGTAACAGAGTTTTCCATTGTAAAGTCCTAAGCTACTTCCTCCGAAGATTCTGAACTACACATAACGATCTATATACCAAAATTTTCGTTATTTTTTTCTTCGTATGATAGTTCTGTTTTTATTTTCCTAATGTTAACAGTTATTTTTATTTTTTAATTTAATCTATTTTACAATCGTAGATTTTTTGCATTTATCATCATCAATTCCTTTGTTTTGAAATGCGTTCTTTTGTCTTATTACCTTTTACTAATTTATAATATATATTTCGTATTTCTGATTCATTTGATTATAATTATAATTTGTAAGTACTTTGTTATAGTTTTTCATTTAAATATAGCTCAATTTTTTTGTATGTTTTCTATTTGCAGTATCTTTCCTAATGTCTTTGGCAACATTTTTTTTTTCTCATAAATAGGCTGAGGTTATATTATTTTTCGAATTGTAGATTGAATTATTACTTTTATTCTATAATAATTATATTTTATAAGTGCTTGTTATAGTTTTTCATTTGAATTTAGCACAATTTTTGTATCTGGTTATCTTTTTTGGCATCTTTTCATCTCTCTTTGGCATCTTTTTTGACGTGACAACGTCTTAAATTAGGTTGCGGCTGGGAGTCACTCTTGTCTTTTGAATTTAATTTTATGCGCAAGTTTTTTGATCTTACAATTATATACATACAAATATATGCATACAATTATATACATACAATTTTCTACATTTTTGCACTCTGCAGTCTAATATGTTGTTAATAATAGGGGTTTTAGACAAATATCAACTGTTGAAATTTGAATTTCAAAGTAGTTGAATTATCGAAAGTGTCGAATTAGTTTGTCATATGATAGGCCGTAGGTCGAGACATCAAAAATGGTCGAATTATCGTTTGTTGAATTAATTAGATTATATTGTATATATAAAAATATATAATTGTTGTTTTTAATGAGGTCTTTTAAATGAATTTATTCCTTTAATATGTAGTCATATCTGCAATATAGTTGTGTTGTTTGCAATTTGCTTTTTTTTTCCCTTTCAAATATATTTGTCTCCTCTGAAATATAGTTTGTAAATTTATATTCTAATTTATTTTCTTATATCTCTCATGTCCTTGAAGCACATATACTGACAGTGCCCAAAGTTGAACACACTGTATAATGTCTGGAATATCTTTGTCCCCTTCGGATACCAACTTTCGCTTCATTCTAGAGAGGCTTTATGTTTCAATAAGGTTGGCTTTTGCTATGACTATAAAGAGGGCTCAAGGCCAAACCATTGCTACAAGAGCCTGTGTTTACGCACAGACGACTTTATGTGACTTTTTCAAGTGTGCGAACTTTGGATAGCATACATGTAAAGTTGAACCCAAGTATATATAAAATGTAGTTTTTAATGAGGTCATTTAAATGAATTCCTATTATAAATCGTCTCCTCTGAAATATAGTTTGTAAATTTATATTCTGATTTATTTTATCCTTTTTTTTATTTCCAAAATATATATTTACACTTTTCACCAATGCCTAAAGTTTCTCACCTGAAAGAAAAAAAACTCGGCCTTCGCCGGTCCCAAGCCAGGATGAAAAAGGAGGAGGGGGGAGCAGTAACAAGCTCACTAAAAAAAACCTGGGCTCAGCTGGCCCGGCTGATAGTACCTTGTAAGGGCTCCTAATCCAGGGATACAGGATGAGCAGCGTTTGTACTCCATGTTAGGAGCGGCTGCACATGAGTCTGTTCCTCATGTCAGAGGCGGCATTTCTTTTGGAGCTAAGTCAGTGGCCTGCCACTGAGTAGTGCTCCCAGTCTTGATGACAAAGGCAGACGCATTCTACTTCACCCAATCATGATGGTTGTTAATTTCAAGCTTTACAAGCTTGACACTCTAATATGATTGAGTGAAGATAAGAAAGGAGAAGAAAATATTTTTTGTATTTTTTTTTGGCAATAATCTATTTATTATCAATTAATTTGATTTAGGTCTTTATTTATTATTCCCCTGCTCTATACATACATTTTGTACATTTACAATGTCAGCCGTTTTCTCTGTAATACCTTTTTAGCAGTGAAGTTATATTTAAGCAACAATCAATTGTTGAAATTTAAAATGGTCGAATTATCGATAGTGTTGAATTACAGTTTGTTATATGATAGGCTGTAGGTCAGGACAACAAAACATGGTCGAATTATTGAGGTTATATTGTATATCTAAAACTAGAAATGTAGTTTTAATGAGGTCCTTTAAATAATTCCTTTTATATGTTGTCTTATCTGCGATATAGTAGCATTGTTTGCAATTTTATTTTCTGATTTGTGTCATTTTTTCACTCTAAATATAATTATTTAATCTCTTCAACTAATGCCTATAGTTTCTTTCCTGAAATTGCTTACCAAACACGAGTTGGTTGTATTGTTATGCTTCTGAGAAATTTTAATCCTAAGCAGGGTCTTTGCAAATGGTACACGTATGGTGACACAGTGCATGTGCTCTCATGTTCTTGAAGTAGTGTAGATGTGTTTTTTGCAATTTTATTTTCTGATTTGTTAATATTTTTCTTCTTTTTTCATTTTAAATAAATTTTAAGGGATAGGAACCAGTGCCTATAGTTTCTCACCTGCGGGCCCTTCGAGTAAACCCGGGGCGTTGCCCGGGTCACTCGGCTAGTATATATATAATAGTACAAATGTGATATTGTACTGGGATAAAGTGGATAAATTAATTGAAAATTAATAAGGAGATGCCTTTTTTTTTTCTTAATATATATATATATATTACACTGCATTATTATTAAACGCAGGAAGATGAAACATAAACAAAGTTTTGACTTTATAGCTTGAATTAAATTACTTAAAGAATTTCTCTCTCTATAGGCTACATAAGTTACAATCACTTCCTCTAAGCGATCACTTATGTAGAATCGAAAGGATTTAAGCTAAATTACTTAAACTCTTAGAGAACCCAGTAGCATAAGTATTTTTGATTATGGTCAATTATATAAGAATCTATTATAAATTTCAAAAAAAAAAAATGATGATCATTGAAAGCTGTGAATAAAAAAAATCATTTTACACTGCATCAAATTGTTTTTTATTTTATTTTATTATTATTAGTACACATGTTACTATAATAATCATACAAAGAAATTTATTAAGACCAAATGGCCATGATACTCATAGTGGTTTGTTTTTTATTGCTTTTACTTCAAGTGCACCGCATGTCTGTACATGTAGAAAGAAGTTTGAATTTTGCATTTACTAATGTGCCAGAGACCGATTGGTTACTTGCACTTACTGGTGGGGTTGGAGTTTTGTAAAAATGTGATGCCATTGAAGTAATTCTTTCCTATGAAAAAAAAAAAAGAAGACAAATTCGGGATTCGATCGTGGCTATCGAAAACCTTCGGTCTTTACCACTCTTTCATCAAACCCGTTGTTCGTTTTTTATATATTCTACAGGTACAATATCATAACGACTGAGGCTAAAAATAGCCAAAGAGATCAATCCATCCTGATAAGGACAACACGGGAAAAGATCTATCACTGAGTTTATAGATCTAATTTTACATTGAAAAATTCCTAGAGACTTCTGTGATGTATCCTGATAAAATTTTCTTAGTGTCTACATAAAACATTTCAATATACTAACCTGACAACTTATTTACATACATGGACTAATTTAAGGAAGTAGAGAGTCTTTTATATCGCCGGTTGTTTGCTTTTTTAAGGAGACAGAGGCAATTTTGTTTACGCTTGTTTATCTTGTGTTTTTTTAATAAAGGTCACTGTGTATTAAATATTTTTCAAAGTTTTTGTCTGAATCCTGATATACATGCTGAAAGGTATAACTTCCTTAATTTTTGTTCATGAGTGTAATACAAGAAGGCTTAAACAGAATATACAACATTCGGATCCTATTTGTCACAAACTTCAAACTTAATCCAAACTTAAATATATATATATTAAAAATAAAGAAAGCATATCCTGACCACGAGCACATGTGCTTTTTAGATGGCAGAGCGCCATCTAGTGGAGCAAAAATAAACTAAACGTTCATTTAACTTGTTCCGTGATATTTGGCCAACCCAATTTCTTGATAAATCAAGAAAAGCCATCCACGAACGCGTTTCGCGCTGTTGGCGCTCGTCAGCATTGAGCAGGCTGTACCACTGCGACCAAAAATATTTTTGGTGCCAGAGGCTTCTTGATAAACCAAGAAATGGGTATTATATATGGCCATCTAAAAAGCACATGTGCTCGTGGTCAGGATATGCTTCCTTTATTTTTAATATCAACACCTGACCCACTTAATTTTCATTTTTTCTATTGTTTTTTCATGTATATATATATATACTAGCGAAGGTGTACCCGGCTTCGCCCGGGTTTTATTCGAGTGAAAGTTTGCTTAACGAATATTATTGATAATAATATTCGGGAACACACAGAATAATATGATAATAATGATAATATAATTCTTTACGTCATATATTTATATAATATATGAAATTTATTTTTCGAGCAAACATATCCTCTCTCTACTGAATAGATTTTTAAAAAGATATATATAAATAAAAATATCTAGAGATATACTACATGATCTTAGCCAAAAGGCCGATAAACGATATTTTATATATAGAGATGACCTGGCTTCGTGTGTCTTCTGCTCGAGTGAATGTTTCGCTGGTAGAATTTTGATCCTGCCTACTATTAAACATTATCTGGCTTCGCCCGTGGTCTGTTTTAGTGAATATTCCCCAAAATAATTTTTTGATGCAATCAAGCATGATACGGCAATATTGTCATCATCATTTCTGACAAAAAAATATATTGTTGCTCAGTACTTGGTTAAATATAATTTTTCTTGGTTAAAGTGCGATAAAAAACTCTTCCAGATTTAACTCTCTGTCCTGTTCAAATTTCAGCGAGATTAGTTACATATTGAGGGCGTGCATAGCCGACAAACATATATATATATATGTTCCCGGCTTCGCCCGATTTTTACCCGAGTAAAAGTTTGCTTAACAAACATTTGTTAAAACGATTCTAGCAAACATCCAATCCCTACTGAATCTATACTTGTCTACACTCTCGATAATTTTTCCCGGTCCCTTGACAAATACTCGATAAGTTGAAAAAAATCAGTATTAATTGGTCCACTCGGTAATTTGAAGTTGAAGGAATAGTATCTTGCCACAAACGTAGATTTGTAAATAACTATTTAGCGAATGTGTGTGTGTGTACCCGGCTTCGCACAGTTTTTATCCGAGTAAAAGTTTGCCTAACGAACATTTGTTAAAACGATTCTAGAAAAAATCCCATTTAGCTATATATTGATTTATAAATATTGTTATATGCGTTTAAATATATTTTTGAAACACATAATTTTTTGAAAACATTTATTATATTTTAAATAAGATATTGTCACTTTTGTGAATTCGATAATTAATTATTTCTTTTTTCTCAATGAATTATATATATTAATTTAAAATTTCATTTTTGTTATCATCATTACAAACAATGTAATTTTTTTTTATAAACAAACGAAAATAAACAACAACAATTAGGGGCTCAAAAATAATTTATTATGGTTAGCAGCTCCGTAAATAAAGATATTTCCACAACAACAATTGAATTTGCATCATCATTTTTATAAAACAACAGCAAATTAAATTAACAATGTATAAATATATTTTAACATTACATTTTAACATTTAACACAAAAACGTTACAATTTTTTCTTTAAATATATATTGATATTGAAATGCTAAGTTTTTTTACGTCATTGGAATATTATATTACTAAATTCTCAAATTAAATTTATTATACTTGGAAAACATTTTAAGCATTGTTACAATTTATAAATATAATTTCAGCAGACACCGCTAGAGGCGCTGCTTGCGAGTGAAAGTAGAAAATATGCAAATAAAATTTCAAAGAATATTTATTTCAAATCAAATTCAAACCAGAAATCTTCCCAGTAGTATAGTAAATAACTTCCTAAAGTTTCACGGCGATTGGATAATCTTACCTTTTAAAAAAATTCATCGTGTAAACAAACCACGTGTTAATTATTAACCAATCAAATTCATTTATCGTCGCGACCAGTGCTGCGCCCAAGCGATAAAAGGCTGGAACTAACGCTTTTTGTTTTTTTATTTAAAAAAAAGCACATTAACCTTTTTAGTTTTTTGAATAGCCTATATGTTAAACGAAATCTTCAGCTACCTACATGCGAAATTTCATAATGATTTATTCTGTAGATTTTGCGCAACGCGATAACAAACATCGATTTTGGATTTCATTTTTATAGATATAAGGATAAATTCGTTCATTTATACACATCATAGGTACTTCGTTTGGTATAAATTCCTCAATTGATATATTTTCGCAGAATAATGCTCTTCTCAGTTGAATATAAATAAGCATATAAAAGGGAATTAGAATTTTTGACATTTCATAAGTTATTTCACTAAAGAGACGGTTCTAATTTACTAACATTAAAGTAAAGAATCTTCGAACATTTTTATTTCTTGATGTTTTTTTTTTTTTCGTAAAAGGAAAAACGTTTGGGCGAGAGATTATAAAGATTAATATATTCTCCAAGGAATCTCCATAAAATCCAATATTAGTGCATACTAGATTATCCCTCTTTCAGTAATTGTAGCAATTGCGGTTGACAATGTACTCCGCTATTTGTAGTTTTTGTGTAATCAGGAAGTAAACTTTTTGTCACTGTAATCCATGTCGCTATGTCGTTAAATAAAGCAATTTTTGATATGATTTTGATATTATTTCGTTTCATTAGTATTAATAGATTATATTTTTAGTTTTATTTTTCTATATAGGTTTACTAAAATGTTTTAATAACAAATTAAACAAAATTTTTATTGTGAAACCACTATATAGCGATTTTTTTCTACTGGCTTATCAAAGATAGAAGAGGAAAGATTTCTATGCCATTAGAAGATGACTTAGCCCGAAAGCTAATATGTTTTTCTCAATAAAAAAAAAATTGTATTGTGAATTAAAGATATATTGCATCGAGTTTATTCCTGTAGAAGGACTTTCGTGACCGAAAGCTAGAAATATTTCAAGTAAACTTTTCAAAGAAACTTATCCCTGAAAACTAGATTTTCCATATCAATAAAGATCATTTTCTATTAAAATTATTAATATATTTCTGTGTGTAGACTTAGCTTCTATTTGTTCTCTACAAATTATCGTACAATTATTGTACTGTATGTTGTCTGAACAGACTTTTGTATTTGATAACTTGTTCTATAAGCGGAAGATTTGTGTTCGAAGCTGAAATATTTATCGAATCTCTACAACTAAAGATCCTATTTCTATAGTTTGAATAATCTCCAAGAATAAGCCTTCAAGTATTAACTATATAAAGATAATAAACAATACAACAGTTAACACAAAGCAATAACGCGCAATCTATACATATAAAATAAAAGGATTTAAAAGCACGAATGTTTCTTTTATACATAATACAAACTTCTACTGCCCTTACTGTTAGTTAATTTATGCCTAACTGGCCTTGTCTTTATTGTTTGCGGAAGAGCATTGCTCGATGCAAATATTTGAATGTAATTCTACTGTCCTATAAGCTTGTGTCCATAGTTTTATTGTAAACCATTTCTGAGATTCCATCCTTCAGTACTGCGTATATAAGTAGAATCGTCCAATACAGTTTTAGAGCTCTGAGAAGCGGTCTGGTGGATTAAATTGGCGAAACCGCTGGGAGGGTTCACCACTGATGAGCCAAGCCCTCCCAATTTATTTTTCATCGCAGTAAGGGCAGTAGAAGTTTGTAATATGTATAAAAGAAACATTCGTTTTTTTAAATCCTTTCATTTTATAAATACAACAGTTGTAGGAATATAGTATATATAAATTAATGCAACAGTATTATGGTTGGATTCACGATATTCCCTAACATTCCCTAGCTATGCTGGGGGGATTCCTGACCCGGGATAGACAGCTCTCACTCCGCAGTTGCCACACGGAACTATAGCTGTGCCGTGGAGGATTCCTGACCTTTGGTGAGACATCATACGTTTTAGGATTGTAGAATACGTTTATAGGAGTTAAGAAATAACTCTAAATAATATTGATCCTTAAGCAGCCATATCTTTTATTGGATTAAAATTATATAGATATCAAAGACACACACAACCGGTCTGTCCAAATTAGATATTAGGTACACAAGAAATTGAAAGTTAGCAGAGACTCCGAGTAGCCAGGTTGTGCGTTCCACACCAGGTGTCTTGGCGCATCACCAAGATCGTGTAGTCACATGGCCCAAGATGAATGCACCGCCATTCCTTGACGATGATAAAGTTATGAAGAATCGCTCAGAAAGTTCCTTAGTTTTCTTCAGAATTGCTTCATTGATCAACACAGAATTTTTCTTGTAGTTTGCGAGTACTCTAATGTAAAGGAAATTCCATTTACCTTTAACTCTATAGGTATCATTCGCGATGGTTTATATTCAATAAGATGAGTTAGGTTCAATAATTTATTCAGAAATAATGAGAATATATATTCAATATGCAACTATATAAAGCTTACTATTGGATAATATTTGACGAAATTGTAAAATGGCTTCTGATAGATTTAGCGATTATGTAGCACTGCTACTATATTATTGTAATATAGACAGATAACTAAACAATCATTACTACAGTTTCCTTTCGAAAATATACATTTTGATAGGTATCTAGACGACTGAATTCGAAAAGAAACAAGACGTAAGGTTAGGAGGACTTTATACGAGGAATGTTTTATACGCTTTATATCTTGATACATTAGACTTTAGCGTAGGACAAGGTAAAAAGCAAAACTGAATGGACAAGGGAAAAGGCAAAGAATACTAGTCGGATATTGAGAAATCAATGGAATCAGAATCTAACGGATACTTCGATTACAGAAATGTCATTTATAGAAGCTTAGTCAACTTTCTAAACGTCCCACAGTAATACACTCTACCTCTTTCGTTTTGAGTGTATTTTGCTAATATTTACATAGGTTTAGCAGATTAATTTTACTTTATTTCACGCCAATCAATATCTCTTCTAGATGTACTGCAATATATTATATAAAAGAAATCTTCACAGTGACATAAGAATCTTATTTTTTGTTTGTTCTGGAGGTAGAATAGAAACACAGATGGGTACCTCAGCAGAATCGTTACGGAAGTAACAGATGGCTTTAAATAAATGAACAATTTAGGTCGCAAGAAGTGTGGCGAGTGGGGCAAGGTTACTTCTCGTGACAACCGTGCGTGACAGTAGGGAAATCAATCGTTAGCTGTGGTGGGAGGATTCCTGACTTGAGCGAGACAGCTCTCACCCAGTAGTTGTCACACGGAACTGTAGCTTTGCTGGGAGGTTTCCTGACTTGGAGAGGACAGCTCTCACCCCGCAGTTGTCACGCAGAACTGTAGCTGTACTGGGAGGATTCCTGACTTGAGGAAGACAGCTCTCACCCCGTAGTTGTCACACGGAACTGTAGCTGTGCTGGGAGGATTCCTGACTTGAGGAAGACAGCTCTCACCCCGTAGTTGTCACACGGAACTTTAGCTGTGCTGGGAGGATTCCTGACTTGAGGAAGACAGCTCTCACCCAGTAGTTGTCACACGGAACTGTAGCTTTACTGGAGGGATTCCTGACTCTGGGTAAACAGCTCTCACCCAGTAGTTGTCACACGGAACTGTAGCTGTACAGAGAGGAATCCTGACTTGAGGAAGACAGCTCTCACCCAGTAGTTGTCACACTGAACTGTAGCTGTGCTGGGAGAATTCCTGACTTGGAGAGGACAGCTTTCACCCAGTAGTTGTCACACGGAACTGTAGCTTTACTGGAGGGATTCCTGACTCTGGGTAAACAGCTCTCACCCAGTAGTTGTCACACGGAACTGTAGCTGTACAGAGAGGATTCCTAACTTGAGGAAGACAGCTCTCACCCAGTAGTTGTCACACGGAACTGTAGCTGTGCAGAGAGGATTCCAGACTTGGAGAGGACAGTTCTCAACCCGCAGTTGTCACACGAAACTGTAACTGTGTAGATGTTGTCACACAGACCTGTAGCTGTGTTGGAAGGAATCCTGACCCGTGTGAACAGCTCTCATTCCGTATATACATGTCTATACAGTTTGTGTAGAGGTTAAGGTAAGAACATCAAAATGATCATTTTTAAAGTGGTGATCTTCCACATCATATAAATAAAGAGAAAGTTCAGAACAAACTAATAGGTCATCTTTTCGAAAGACGCTCGCTCGCATAGTTTCAAATTTTACGATGTGTTTTATAGAAATTTTGATGTAGTATATAACACCTATTTGAAAACAATCTATCGCTAAAATTTGCAATAATCATATTTTTATATTTTAATAATCAATATCTATCATGTTTCAATCCAATAAGAAAAATCTAATATTTTCTGTTCCTCAGCTTTTTATGTTTTTAGTTATATTGTAAGTCAAAGAGAGAGATTTACAAAAAATAAAATCACACACACAATTAAATATATATTAATGAGTATATTTTAATTGCGAAAATGAACGTTATTTCATGAACAATCCTTTTTTACTCGCTTATCATTAATATGAAATGGAATACCGACTATGGGTTCATCTCAATTTCTGATAATCCATTAACGAATTTTATCAAATTATCGTTAGAATTCATAATAAAAAAACACTCACAGTTACATTTTCAATTGATATTAGATATTCCGTAACAAATTCATATATACCTCAGCAAAAAGATATAGAAATAGATTGTATAGTATCTCCACCATAAATTCTGCGAGGAACCAGTATTGGCAGTAACACAAGAAGGTAAGTACACCCCGTTTATCTTGGCATCTAATAAAGTATGACGGGCAAAATCATGAAATACTGGGGGTCGTATGTAGGAGCTCCTTGGAATTGTAAGTTGTGGCTGGTACTTTATTAACCTACCTACACATTGGACCGTTGTTGTAGCGATAGTCTTGTAACCAAACAGCGTAAATATTGTAAAGGAACGCACAATAAATAAGATAAAATATTCTGTTTATGTATATATAATGCAGAGAAGAATAAAATTAAATGTTCTATTCGAAAGCAAAATTCATGCACTAGCGTTTAAAGCTTACCATTTCGGCGCGACCAAAACGAAAATTGTAAAAAACAATATTACAACATATGTAAATATAGTGTTCGCATGCTCTATAGAAATATTAAATTATCCATACTTACACTATATTACTAGCATATATCCTTATTTTTTATCTAATTTTTTTACGCTAAAAGGTTTATGCCCTTTCGAAAAGCAAAGCGCTTCCATTCATCAAGTTTTTATTTTAATATATGATATATACAAGGGGTTGTCCCAAAGGTTCGTAAACACTTGCAAATAATTGAAATACCAATATTATTCGCCGTTATGTATAATGTCTTTGTATTATGTATAAAGTAATTGTAGCATGTATTATTATGTATTCGCCGTAATAATATTATTCGTCAAGTAATAAGAAAACAACGTTTTTAAAAAAAACACGAATATTTACGACAATCTTATTTTATGATTAATAACATAATAAATATATATATAAATATAGGAATAACTTTATAAACAAATTAAAATATAAATTAATTTGTCATAAAGGAAAGCGCTGGGGTTTTCGAAATATTGTATACAGTCAAATACGTTTCTTTAAAACACCATGTAAACCTATCTACTAGTAATGTGTGTGGTATTCTATTTTTATTTGATAAACTAGCGGACGTACCCGGCTTCGCCCGGGTTTTACCCGAGTAAAAGTTTGTCTAACGAATCTCTCGATAAAGTGAACATTTTTTTCCCGGTCCCTTGAAAAATACTCGATAAGTTGAATAAAATCAATATTAATTGGTTCCCTCGGTAATTGGAAGTTAAAGGAATAGTATCTTGCCTTGGAATTGTATCATTATTCTTGTCTCAAATAAATTGCCGTGTCATCCTGAATTTTGTCTTTCCTAATTTTCTACATTACAAAATCATCGTATCATCATGATAATATTTAGAGCAGATTGTTGAATTATAACAGATAAATTAGAATATTTATCTTGATTATTTCTAGGCGAAAAGTTATTTCAAAAATTTTATTTGCTAGAAACCTTCCCAGTACTATACTAAATAACTTCCCAAAGTTTCATGGCGATCCAATGAGTGGTTTGGTCAGGCATAAAGGACAAACAAACAAACAGACACACATACATTCATTTTTATATATATAGATAAGTTTTCCGATTCTATTAGAAACACAATGTAAGTTTAGATTGATATAACCTTGTGATCTTTCATTTTCTCCAATTGTCAATAACTGAATGGAGGAAGATGGATAAGGCTTGTTTCCAGAATTCTTTAGGAATAAAAAAAAAATACTTCGGTCAGGGGCAAGTTTTATTTAGAATATAAAAATATAACATTTGATATGATTTCACAAATATATTTTCATTACAAAGACGCTTCGAGAGCAAATGTTTTAATTTAAATATTAAGGAGGATGAAAGATTTTTGTCGAGAAATGTAAAAAAAAATTCCAAAACATTTCTAGCCGAAGAGTCATCTTTTCTTCTTAGACTTACCATGAATTCCATTGACAATTGTTTATTACGAAAACCAACAGAGTGTGTAATATACCAAAACATATACGCTGTAACAAAAAGAACTATTCGGAGCAAAATATTGTTGACTAAAAAGATTATACAGAATATTGTGATATCATGTAAAAGACCAAAACAATATTATTCTTTTTTTTTTTTTTGTGAATAATATGGTTGATCCGAAAAAGTAATGTATTTTTAATAAACCAAAACAGACATTGCAAAATAGTAAAATATTGTTCTGTTTATAGTAAAGAATATCGGTATAATCAGAACACAAGTACTGTGATATATCTTTAATAAAACAGTAATACATTCCAAGACCGTAATATATCGTTCTGTTCCGAAAAACGATTATGATTAATCAGAACAAGTACTGTAATATATTCTTAACCAACCAAGATATATATTCAAAGATGGTAGTATATTGTTCTGTTCCGAATAATGAATAGGTAAGCCAGAACAAGTACTGTGATATATCTGTAATAAACCGAAACAGTCAATTTCAAGAAAGTAAAATATTGTTTTTTTATTTTTTAAAGAGAATATGGTTATTCGGAACAAGTACCGTGATATAATTTTAATAAACCAAGGCAGTGAAATATTATTAGGTTTTTAATAAAGAATATGGCTAACCGGAACAGGTACTGTGAAATATTTATGATAACCCAAGACAGACATTCCTAAACAATAATATATTGTTCTGTTCAGTGCAATGAATATGAATAATCAGAACAAGTACTGTTATATATATTTGATAAACTAAGACGGACATTTCAAGTCAGTAAAATATTGTTCTTTTCCGAACAAAGAATATGGTTATTCAGAACAAATGCCGTGATATATCTTTAATAAACCAAGAACGTAAAATAGTGTTGTGTTTTAATAAGGAATATGATTAACAAGAACAATTACTGTGAAATATTTGTGATAAACCAAATGACAAACAATTCAAGTCAGTAAAATATTGCTCTTAGACTTATCAAAGAACAAGTGCCACGATATCTGTAATAAGCCAAACCAGAAAGAGGGTATTGTTCTGTTACTAACAAAGCATATGATTAACAAAGAGAGAACTGTGATATATTTCTGTAAAGAATACCTAATCACCAAGTTATCAGGAAAATCGCTGATTAATTCGCCCACGACCTCATTCTAATCAAATAATTCCTTCCAATTTATGAGAGCCTTTGCTTCGCCTTACATTTTGATATAAATTTCTATAATATACCTTTTAACCACGTGCCTATGTTTTGTACTGAGGATAACTCTCGATTCCTGACAGCCATGAACCGGGATCGAATCCCGCATTATACGCTGTTTTCTGTGAAAAACCTATTCATATTTCTCATTTGAATAACATAAGTTAGGTTGCTCTATTTGAGTGGTACTTAATAAAGTTATTTTAGAACAGGTACTGGGGAAGTTGAACCAAATGAATTGTTTAATGCATTTTCAAAAGAAGGTGTGCTACTTTTAGTACATATATATAAATACAATATAATGATAGTAAGAGAAACATAATAAATAGAAGGAATTATATATATATATATATATATATATTATATAATCTAAAATACAAATATTTTATTTTTTTTAAAAACATATATTTTATTTTTTCATTCATTGACTGTTCTGCATTTTTGACCATATATTCAAAAAAATATCACTTTTAATTATTATTGTTGTAAATATGTATATTTAACCCTACCTATCTTTTATTCACGATTATAGAATTCATTATATAAATTCTATATTCCTGTGATATAAATAATTTTATATGTGTATTTTTACTTCAAGAGATTCAAAATAAAAATCTGCTTGAAAGGTAAATAATTATTTTTATTTTTCCACGACTGCACCTCTTTTCAACAATCAAACACACAAAAAATTTCTAATCTATAACATATATATATATTTTATTAATATTAAAATAATTATTTTTATTTTTCAAATCTAATATTTCGAGAACCATTACGCCAATCTTTATCTAGGAATATATATTTATATATGTTATATTAAAATATTATTTTATTTAAAATTATATTTCATAGATTCAAATACTCTGTCAAATCGACCGCCAGAGGTCAAGCCTTCCCTATAAAAACTCGTTGTTGTTTCCCGATGGCCGGCTCATACCTTTTGTACATTATGTAAATAAGTTTTCATTTTTTTATTCTTACGTCTTAAGTCAGGCATACCTTTCTCAAATTATGGTTTCTATATTCCATAAGCTCAATTAAAGCTATTTCTTATCTTTATTATTTTAACTATTTTTATTTTCAAGATTCACCACGACTGCATTAACATAGCATAATCCTCAGGATAATCAAAAATAAACAGGAAATTTCTTTTATATTTTTGGTGGTGTATAAATAATATCAAAATATATTATGATTTAATTTATTCTATTTTATCATATTAAATAGTATACAGTCAAACTTGGATAACGACAAGCCCAGGGGAGCAAAATTTTTCTAATTATACAAAAATTCGAATTAAAGACGGAAATTCTAGGGACCAATATAAATATTAGAATTAAAGACATTCGAATTATTCAAGTTATACTGTATATATAAATTGAAATATTCTGAAAATATATATTTTTAAAAAGTGTGACACAATTAATTGGAATATATTTTAATTAAATATTCTATATATTATTTTTCTATAAAAATGTGTCATTTATTTTTATATTATTGTTTATATAATGAAATACATTTTACTTGGTTTATAAATATGTACGATATGTATAAAATATATATTTTTCAAAATTGTAAATACAAAAATGAAGGATCTGTGTGTGCAATTAGCAATATAGAAAATTTATATCAGAAACAAATTGGTTTGAATCACTAGTCCCTTTACTCAACTCATCTACCACCCAATACAGTTTTTTAAATTTTCTAAATGACATTTTACCATTAATTTCGTGAAAATAGATTTTTGAAATAAAAATTGTCTCTCTCTCTCTCTCATATATTTATTCTGTATATTTAACCATATATAATCTTATATGAACGATGTAATAAAGCGGTTTCAATATCAATCTCTCTCTTTTTCTTTCAGAGGGCTGGTTCTTCGGCCAAGGACTAGAGGACAACAGCAGGAGTCATCATACACAGGTTCTTTCTGAACTTTGAGATGAGGGGAGAACGTGACTTACTGTCTGTAGGAGAACTCTTTGTCGTTGTCTCCTGGACTTTAAATAACTGTATATAGTTTACTTTTTTATTTTATCACTTTATATATATATGGAAATTTTGCCGGAAGGATAATGATCTAAAAAGACAAAGGTCGCCCCTCCCATTAAAATAGACGTCAAAACCTGACGCCATCTATTGACTACCGCCGCAAACTAGCGGCCTCGGGTCGGTGAAAATGCCAGCTAAACACCTCTTTGGCAGATTGTCAAGATTCCATTAGATCCCATGTGGTTATCATGGAATAAAGTCCGCCCTAGGCTGACGAGGGCCATTAGCCCGAAACCATGGTCTCTAGGTGGACGCTTTTCAGTTTGCCAAAGCTGGTGTTGTGGCTTTGTCACCGACCCGAGGCCGCTAGTTTGCGGCGACGGTCAATAGATGGCGTCAGGTTTTGACGTCTATTTTGACGGGAGAGGCGACCTTTGTCTCTCTATATATATAGTTCATAATTTGCATAATATCCAAGATGTATAATTTCTTTCCGCCAAATAAGTATGTTTAGCTGTAAATATGTTACGCATGTGTTTAAATGTGTTTAATTTTGGGGCTAGACGACCATGCCTGAAATGGCCAATTAGCCCGGAAAGAAACTCAACTTGTGTTTAAATGTAAATATGCAAATTCATTCATCTATAAAAATTGTACAAAAATAAACGTGGCAGACATCGCGGGCGAATGCTACGGCACGTCGCGGGTGCGCTGCTCACTTGGCTAGAACTAATTTTAGGAGATTGTAAGCATAGCGGTTGCACCCTTCCATTCGATCACGACATATATATATATATAGTATAGTTATGAAAAATTTAATATCAATATATTTTTTTAAATTTAATTTAAATGTATGAGGTTTTTTTTTATTTTTTTGTAATAAATAATTAGTTAGATTATATTTGAAAAAAAAGTTACACCAGCAAAGCATCGGCAGTTACGCGTCATAGGCTGGGTGAAAAAAAAAAGGAATAAGCGAAGAGAAAGTTTTAAAGAGAAGAGCAAAGACAGAACCATGATAATAATTTTCCAAATATAAAATAAAGCTAATTAGAGAGAGAGAAGTATGTTTTTGCTCTATTTTCTCTCTTTAACAATAATAAAATTTATATAAAATATTATAAAATAAAATTCTATTCACATAATCTAAATAAAATATATTTTACTAATATTTAAAATAGGTTTGTCTTTTTAATTTCTATTAAAAGCAAACGATATAAAAATGGCGGGAAGGCCAAAAGACAATAAAATATCAGAAGAAAAAAAATAAATCGGTAGAAACTTTCTAAATGTGGACACTAAAAATAAAAATTTGGGAGTTATCCAATTTCACATATAGAATTTTGAGTTTACTAAATGGGGTAATATTTTCATTTTTCCTACTTGGATATACTTTCAAGCTATAAAATAGAATCTCAAATTTTGTAAGCTGAGTGTGGAATAATGGACGCCGTCCAGACGGCTCAGGTGACGATTGTAAACAAACAAGCCTCGGCGGCGCTAGCCGCCAACAAAGGACCAGAACACGGCTTGGTCTGCTACCGACCAGTTGGGTGTTTTCCTCTATCCTCTTAAGATGTATTAAATAAAGTTAGTTAGAAGGAGACTTTTACCCTCTCCTTTCTGCTATTCAGTGATCTTATTTAAATCCTTGCAACAGCCCACAAAGAATCATCACTGCGAATTCTTCTACCGAATTTCGCATCAGTGTTTTGTGAAACTATTACCCGACATTTCTACACAAAGTGGCGTCCCCGGGCGGGTGGGCTTCTGACAAGGCAAGAAAAAGTGGATTAACGGCGGAGTACAAGTTCAAGACTCAAGATAAGTACCTTTTGTTTTACCCTCTGTTTATAGTGTTTTTTGAAAAATGGAAATTTTAAAAAGACATAGAAATTTACTTAGAAAGCGACTAACTCGCAGCTTGAAGATGATAGAAGAGTTTCTGTCAGGTACTCCACCGATACCTGAAGAAACTCACAGTGAGCTTCTTGTGATCCAAAGCAAGATAAGAGACTTCAAGCTAACTTCAGACGTTAGCGAAGAGGAACTAGAGCAAGACGATGAGGAAGCCTTGCAATATACCCAGAGATATAAGAGGATATATAAAAAAATGTCTCGCTCTTGTTGAACCCAGGATCACTGCATCCAGTCCCACGACCAGTGAAGTGAGCTTCGCTTCTAGCTCACACCATAGAACTGTAAAACTACCCAAGATAGAATTAAAGAAGTTTACAGGAGAAATAAAAGATTGGTTGGGATGGTGGGCACAGTTCAACAAAGATACATGTCGATCCCACTTTAGAAGACAGCGACAAGTTTCAATATCTTGTGCAATCTATGTTGCCGGGAACCAGAGCTAGTAAACTGGTTGATAGTTACCCCCCTGACTGCCGAGAATTACCCCAAAGTTATAGAAACTTTGACAGAAAGATTTGGAAGGCCTGAATTGTTGCAACAAGTCTATGTCAGGGACCTTATCCGCCTTATGATCGATTGCTCCTCCAAACAACAGTTGAAGGTGACTTCATTTTATGATGAGTTGGTGACTCATTTGAGAGCATTGGAATCCTTAAAGATTGAGGCCAGACAGATGTCTGTATTTATATTTCCAATGATTGAGGCATGTCTCTCAGAGGAACTCATGAAGGCTTGGCAAAGAAGCCCCCTCCATGATGTCAAGATTGATGCTAATGATTCGACTCAAACCAGAGTTGACCTAATTATGGAGTTTCTCCAAAAGGAAGCTGCAGCAGAACAAGACAGAGCCTTTGCTGGATCCAAGTTTGGACTTAGATCTCTGAAACAAGATAGAAACGTGGGCAGACAATCACATCCTGCTAAGATACCTACGGCCTCTGGACTCTTCGCTGGACGTGCCCAGAATTGCATCTTTTGTAATAAAGATCATAAAAACACAGAATGTCTTGCTGCGCGCAGAATGAGCATTAAAGAAAGAAGAGAGCGTATTAAAAACCGTAAATGTTGTTTCTCCTGCCTCCAACCAGGTCATATCTCTTCTAATTGTAGAAGGCGCATAACTGAATGTATTCGATGTAAGAAGAAGCACCTTGATATTTTATGCCCTCTTAATGCTCCTGGATGAAAGTCAGGATGAAGACAAGGAACAGGTGGAAGACTGTGACGTTTCTCCTACAGTTGAAAACGGAGTTTCATTCTCCGGTCTTAGCGCTTCGTCTCTGATTTTGCTACAGACTCTGAAGATTAAGGTCGAAGGTGCGACTTCGGCGAAAGTAGTGCGTGCGCTCCTTGACACAGGTTCCCAACGATCCTATATTTTCTCTAAACTGCCCAGGATCTCGGACTATCTCCCATTGGCCAGGAATCACTTAAACATGTGGTGTTTGGAGGTCATACTAGTGAAAGTGTCCACCAAGAATACAGAGTCAATTTGAGTCATGCATCGGGGTATTTTAAGATGGTAGCGAAGCTTCTTGACCAACAAAAAATCTGTGGTAACCTACCAAGATTGAGCCTCGGGCCATGGTTGAAAGAACTCAAAGCCCGCAGAATCTAAGTTCCTGATATTGGAAAGGATGACATGGAAATTGAAATACTTCTAGGATGCGATGTATTGGGATCTATTTTCATGATGAAATCTTGTGTGTTTTCCAATGGCTTGACTGCGTCTCAGACGCGTTTTGTATGGACTTTAATGGGAGAATGTCAGCCAGGTAGTGACGTTTCACTCGCTCGTCATGTTACAACGAGGACAATTTTGAGAGCAGTATAACCAATCTGTGGAATCTCGATGTTCTTGGCATTATGGATCCTATTGAGGTTAAACAGAAATATCAGAGAGACGCATTGGCGCGTCGACATTTTCTAAAAACAGTCCAACATTCTGTTTCTGGAAGATATGTTGTTTCCCTCCCGTGGACTGTAGAGAAAGCTAAAATCGCGGACAACAGGGAGATTGCTATGAAGAGATTAGAACATACGACAAAGAAATTAATCTCTTTGAATCTTTATGAGGACTATGATGATATTTTCCGAGCTGTTTGGATGATGGGATAATTGAGAAAGTCCCAGCTGAACAACACGACGCTGAGGCCTTCTACCTGCCTCCTCGTCCGGTGGTGAAACTCTCCAGTGGGACTACGCCTATCAGGCTTGTCTTTGATGCTTCTAGCAAGGATTATAGATCCCCCCATCTTTAAATGACTGTCTTAAAAAAGGACCTAACCTCATAGAGATGATTCCCAACCTTATGCTAAGGTTTAGAAATGGCAAGTTTGGTGTCGTGGCAGACATTAAGAAAGCGTTTCTTCAGATTGAGGTGAATGAAAGGAACAGAGATTACCTGCGTTTTCTGTGGTATTCCCAAAATGGAGAAAAGACAGAAGTATTCTGACATAGACGTGTCGTTTTCGGTGTTAACTGTAGTCCTTTCATTTTGGGGGCAGTAATCGAATACCACCTGTCTAATGTTCGACCTGAACATGAACCGTTAGCTCAAAGGTTGCAGAAATCCTTTTATGTGGACAATTTAGTCACAAGCGTGAACTATTTTGAAGAGTTACCAGATCTCAAATTGACCGCAACGTCCATCATGGGTAATGTTCGGATGGAGCTAAGCCGTTGGGAGCATAGCCTGGACGTGGCCTCCGATACTTACCCCTTTGAAAGCAGAGATATCTAAAGTGCTTGGTATATGTTGGGATAAAAGGGAAGATTGCTTGTCATGTGAAATTTCTGTAGCCATACCCCCCAAGATAACCAAAAGGAGTATCCTATCCTGCTTAGCTCAGATATATGACCCTATTGGATTTCTGAACCCAATATTAATAAAGCCTAAAATTCTATTGCAAAAAGCTTGGATAAAGCGCGATAACCAGTTGGGTACCTTTGTCGGGAATCGCGTGAAAGAGATATGCAGACTTAGTGATCCTGGAGATTGGAGATATGTTCCTAACGAGTGCAATCCAGCTGATTTACCCTCCAGAGGATGCAGTCTTTCCCGACTGATACAGTCTAGATGGTGGGAGGGCCCTTCCTGGTTAAAACTCACCGAAGAATATTGGCCTTCCAGGTATAAAGACCTGAATGAAGAAGAAATCTGTGCGGAAAGAAAGAAAACTGCAAAAATACAGACTAGGTCGGGAAGAACCGTTTGTACAACCAACCAATTGTACGATTATTATTGTTTTTCTGTGTGCCTAGAGAAAAACAGGTGGGAGTATGTGGAATAATGAACGCCGTCCAGACGGCTCAGGTGACGACTGTAAACAAACAAGCTTCGGCGGCGCCAGCCGCCAACAAAGGACCAGAACACGGCTTGGTCTGCTACCGACCAGTTGGGTGTTTTCCTCTGTCCTCTTAAGATGTATTAAATAAAGTTAGTTAGAAGGAGACTTTTACCCTCTCCTTTCTGCTATTTAGTGATCTTATTTAAATCCTTGCAACAGCCCAAAAATAATCATCACTGCGTATTCTTCTACCGAATTTCGCATCAGTGTTTTGTGAAACTATTACCCGACATTTCTACACACTAAGTAAATAGATAATAAATAGATATTTTAGGAACTCTCTCCAGAATGTATATATAAAGATGATATAAGCTTATTTTTTAAAAGGAAAAAGGCATGTCAATAGAAGTTTGCGTTGAAGAAAATGTATGAAAACAAAAAAATGAGAATTTGGTTTAGTGGCTTAATTTTTAAAACGGATAATAGGCAAAAAAACATCCTTTTTTGCTATCATAATATACAATTGAATTTTTCGGCATTTAATGTTAAAAAAAAGGTTATATAAAAGTTAATATCTATATATGTTATGAATATTTTGTTTTGTTGTTGAAAAAGATAGAGAATTGAAGGTGCAGTCGTGAAAATAGGAAAGATAATTATTTACCCATCGAGTAGTTTTTATTTTGAATTACTTGAAGTAAATTATACATAAAATTATTTTTCACAGTAATATAGAAATTATAAAATGAATTATATATTCGTGATTTAAAAAATAGGTAGGTTAACTATACATATTTACAAATTAAAATTCAAAGTATTCTAAATCTATGGTCAAAAATAAAAGAATAGTCAATGATAAAAATTAAATAAATGTTTTTGAAAAAAAAATATTTGCATTTTAGATTATATAAAATATATAAATTAATTATAATTATATAACCATTATAAATTGTATATATCTATAAGTATTGGAATCCCATTCAATAAAGTAAGCAAAAATACGAGAATCAAAAGACACTCGTCCCGTGATTCTCGTATTTTTGCTCAAATCTATATTAATAAAATGCAAATTTCATAAGTGTACATCACTAAAAACTTTCGTTACAATGCATCAATTTCAACCAAATTTTCAACATTTATGTAAAACGAGATGGAGTAGGTTTTGCTTAACATCAAAATATTTTCCCTAACATTAACATGCGTAACTTCGCTGTTATCGATTAAATACAAAAAAAAAATCAACAGAGTTAATTTTATTTATATATAAATACAAAATTAAATTTCAACAGAGTTAATTTTTTTACATACTAGCTAATAATCTCAATCTAAAAAAATATTCAAAACAAGCAATTTCAAGATAACACCATATGTAAAACAGTCCGCCAAGAAAACAAATAACGTGTAATATATATATAATATAATATATAATATATATAATAAAATCTTAAATATTATTTATCAAAAGTAAGATTATCTCAGGATGACACGGCAATTTATTTGAGACAAGAATAATGATACAATTCCAAGGCGAAGATACTATTCCTTTAACTTCCAATTACCGAGGGAACCAATTAATATTGATTTTTTATTCAACTTATCGAGTATTTTTCAAGGGACCGGAAAAAAATGTTCACTAGATAAAACGATGATTTTGTAATGTAGAAAATTAGGAAAGACAAAATTCAGGATGACACGGCACACAGGGACCGGGAAAAAATGTTCACTTTATCGAGAGATTCAAATTTGCAAGTTTCAAATTATCAAAATATATCTTCTTTTTTAAATAAGTTTATAGAGAATTGTTTTAACAAATGTTCGTTAGACAAACCTTTACTCTGGTAAAAACCCGGGCGAAGCCGGGCACATCCGCTAGTTGTATATATATTTAAGAAGTAAAGTGAAATTTTCATCAGATAGTTTCTTACTTTGGCCTTATACAGCGTGAGTGGATCACATGCCCAGGTCATTCAGTTTAAATCAAAGAAAACCCATGATAAAGAGAGGCGTTTTACCCCAAGATATATTAATTCAAAAATAAATCAATTCAGATCTAATATATGATAATTATTTATTTATATATAATATATAATATTTATAATCATATAAAAAGGAAGAATAAGCAATTGATAAAACATAAGGAAAAAAAGAGTTTTTTTCTAAGGCAATATATCCGTACTGGATTTCGAAATCCACCGTTTTTATGCAATACTAATCTCTTCAGAAAGTTCAAAGCCAGTACACAATATGTTCTATTAAAATAAATCCTTTTTCCTATTGTTTTTGCTAGCTTTATTGATCCTTAAGTCAAGATATTCTTGAGTGATTAGTTCACTAGAAAAAGAGAAACATTTCTAATTAAACAATATTAACAAAAGAAAAGATTCATTAATAATGAAATTCCATTTGCTTTAAAACATACCTATTTACACCGTCATCAGTTCACAATATTTAATGATTAAAAAAGAACGCAATAATTCTTCACAACAAAAGCAGTTTTCCTCATATCCAAATAGCATTCAAAAAGAGACATTACTAACCACGATGAGAGCACTAAACAAGATGAGACATTAAATAAAAGATAGGGTAGCTGCCATGTTTACAAATCGACAGGGCGCCAAGGGAAATCTGGTTGGACTTAAAATCTTGATACGTCGGAGGTAGAAAGATAAGAGTAGTGTTTGCCCATGTGGCATATATACACTTCATAACTCCTTCAGAACTTGTAAATATTTAGAGGCTCTTCATATTAAACCTTCTGAAATATTGATTAGGATGTTGGCTCCGTCTAGCTGCTCGGGCTGCTGTAGATACTTCACCATAGAACGTCTACCATGGAGCTTGACACTTCAGACTATGTCCCACCTATGACAGAAGAAGGTGGAAGATACCCTTAGATCTTCGCTGTTATTTATGTAGACATATCAAGTTTGTGAGAGTGTAAACTATTGTATATTCTATTGTACTGGGCTAGTTAGACTTTGTGTTAAATTTTGAATATCCCTTGTAGACATCTTGTTCATTTCATGTCTATTTATTGTATATAATTTGATCTAATATTTGGTATATCTATTGTGTATCTGCGTCTTTCCTTTTCTAGTATGCTTTCTTCTTGTATACCTTTTGTCTGCTTTTTTATACTTGTTTACTTCTTTGATATTTCTTGTATATTTCTAGGCTGTTTCTTGTAAAATCATTTTGCATACTTGTTTACTTCTTTGAGAGTTATTGTCAGCTTCTTGGATTACTTCGTGGATATTTCTTGTCGGCTTCTTGCATACTTGTTTACTTCGTGGATATTTATTGTCGGCTTCTTACATACTTGTTTACCTCTTGGATATTTCTTGTTAATATATTGCAAACTTGTGTACTTCTTGGATATATGAAATTTATATCCCCCTTTACATAAATAACACTTAGTACAGGCCATAATAAACATGTTAAATAGTTAGCGACTACTTGTATTGAGCAAGTGCTCCACATGTCTACATATGTGGAAAGCAGTTCAACTTTTATAAATTTTCCAGAGCACCTTTGGAAGCATGTACTCACTTTGGGGATATAATACTACAAGAATCGAGGACCATTGAAGCAATTTTCCTTAGAAATAGGTGTCCGATTCAGGATTCGATCCTGTGCCAGAGTTCTTTTAGATACATGCACTCATTGGTGGGGATATGATTCTACAAGAATAAGAGTCATTGAAACAATTTTAGTTAGAAAAAAGACCCCATTGCGGGATTCGATCCTGGGTCGTGACAAAATTGACAGTTTACAATACTCCGCCAATACCTATACATCCAAACATGATATAGCAATATAAAGGAACCTAGTATAAAAAAAGCGTCATTTAGTTAGGTAATAGAAAGGTATTCTCCTCTCCTGTTTAAAATGGAAGAAACTTTTTTTTGTAATTTAATTAATTAGAAGGACAGAATGGTGCGACATTCCAGCAATCCTCTCTAATTACAAGAACATAGCAACGTTTCTTCTCTTTGAAATCTTGGAATTTCTTCACGCCTTCCAACTTGATACAATAAAAAAGACGATTGATTTAATTTTCAACCGGAAACATTTTTCTCTACCAATAAAAATTAGGTTAGGAAATGAATCGCTACTTCAACAACTTTTTAAAAAAGATATTTAAAGAAGTATTTGTATGAAATGAAATGTTCAAGCGAAGTTTTTTTCATCTATCTCTAATTGGAGTCGACAAATACACAACAAAATTTTTTTTTATCTTCACATCAGGCCATGATAATCGTGTCAGATTTTTGTAATTTATAAGGTGTCAAAACTCCATTTGATTATTTACATTTATAATTAGGGTTTGACTTTGGCAATATTCAAACCCCGTTGAAGCATCTTTTTTTTTTCCTGTTGAAAAACGTACGCAATACTGGATTCGAGCTTACATTTACATTCTCTACAAGGAAGTTATATGTTTCTTATAGCCTCATACATTTTATAAATTTGTAACAAAACACACGTTTAATGTGCAACGAGCTAAAATATGCTTAAAATTTCCTAAGTTTTTTGTTTCATATTTATAAATTCTGTGAACTAATAAACAATATATATCTATAAAGCACGAATAAAAATGACATCTTTTACACATGAAACAAACTTCTACTCTTTACTGCGATGAAAATATCATCGTATTAGGGACAGAAGAAGTTTGTTTTATGTGTATAATAAAATATTCATGCTATATAGTTTATTTTCTTTTATATGTATATAGTGTATTATTGTGCTTTATAATTAATATATTTCAAACTGGAATTGTCTTTGTTATTTGCGTAAGATTATTGCTCGATTCAAATATTTATATGTAATTCTTCTGTCCTAAAAGCTTATGTCTATAGTTTGTTTGAATACAATTTATAATATTCCATCCTTCAATGTAGCATATATAAGCAGAATTGTACAATACAGCATTAAATTATTATTTTTTTGTTTCGGTCGGGTAGATTATAAATTTGGTGAAACGGCTAGGAGGGTTTACCACTAATAATCCAAGCTTTCTCACTGTTTCTCATCGCAGTAAGGACAGTAGAAGTTTATTTTATGTGTGATAAAACATTGGTTCTATGGTTTTATTTCCTATATATAGATGGCGCGTTTATTGTCTTATAATTGTATACTTCCTTGTGTAATATTTTACTTCCTTGAAAAGAGAGAGAGAGTCGTTGAAGCGTTGGCATTGACGCTATACAAAGATTGACGCACTTTACTCAATTCCTATTGTATTAACCTAACCTCCCTCAATATGTGAGATTTTATACGTATATTCTTTAAAATACAGTTAAAAATATAAAATAATTTACTTTATATACACCCCCATTGACAAAACTTAAGAAAGTGGAAAGTATTTAATGTCGCCAGTTGTCTGTTTTTTTTTTTTTTTTTTTTGACGTGACAACGTCTTAAATTAGGTTGCGGCTGGGAGTCACTTATGAAAAAGTGTAACGCCCGGTAACGTTACGATGAGTCATCGAACGAGAGTGTTGATAGTGTTAAGTAAATTATTAGTTTAAAATTAATTAATTAATTAATTATTATTTTACAAATTTTAAATAGTTTCAAATTTATTTAGCAAAAATTTGAACCTTCGATCTGAATAAATGTTTTGATTTTCGAATTGATTCTTTAAAATTACAAATATTAAGAAAAAGTGGCAGATATAAGAAAACTTTATTTAAACTGTGTTGAGCAAGAATTTTAACATCTAATTTAAGTAAATGTTTTAATTTTCAACTTCATCATTTACAATTACAAATTTTATTTAATTTCAAATTTATTTAGCAAAAATTTGAACCTTCGATCTGAATAAGTGTTTTGATTTTCAAATACCAACGCGGCTGGTGGAGTGGCGATCTATCGTAAATTATCATCGACATCTACGGCGGAAGTGTTCCAAGTTGCGATTACAGACGTAACTCGTGTCATTAAAACCAAGGGTGACATGTGCATTGAATGAAGTTACTTGCTTCGCCGCTAATACTAGCTTCAAGTTTATACTCGGTGCTGTATATATTCATCCAGGAGCTAGTATGCAGGATATTGGAATGTTACTATGGCAAGGACTCGGTCCGTACATTCACAACAGCCAGTACGTGCCACCGTTCGTGCAAGTTGATTCTAGTATACCGATTCTTCTGTGTGGTGATTTTAACAAAAACGTAAAGCCTGACAACTCGTTTCTTAAATTCATGAAAAATACGTATAATCTTGATTGCGTATCAAACGTTTCTAAGTCAACTACGTTAAAAGGAACAACTATCGACTTGACTTTCGCAAGACACATTACAGCAGAAACACTTCCTTTCATTTCATATTTCTCCTATCATCGTCCTATCCTCAACAAAATCACTCAAATAGGAATTAGTTAAGTTTAAGTTTACATGTACAATGTTTTAGTAAACAAAATATATTTCTATAATTAAAATTTGTGCAATTCTTATTTTCATTCAATTCCTTGTTCCTATTGTGCAATTTAATTATATTCATATCAATAAATATTCTACCGTTGTCACGTAAAATCTTCGCCCGTAAAACCGACTTTACAGGCAACCATTGTTTTATGGAGCCTGTGGAAATTTTCTTACCACTTGGTTATCTCGTGTGTATTCAATAAAAGTCACTGTGTATAAAATATCTTTCAGTGTTATTTTCTGAATCTCGATATACATGCTAAAAGGTACAACTTCCTTAAGTTTTATGATTGTATGTTTTTATTATGATACAATTATGTTCAAATATTATATCTACAGACCTTACTACAATAATAGGAATTATTAGATAAGATATTTTACACATACACCACCTATGAGCTAAGCCCTCTCATCTAAATATTTCTATCATTGCAGTAAGGTATGTAGAGATCAAATTTGATAATATATATCGTAAGAAACATATGGCTAAAATAAATATGTATTATTAAAAATCTTATAATAAATTTCATCATAGGATAAAATAGAAGATAATAAGTAGATTCCAATGATTTTGACGTTTCCACCACTTTGTGGCATTTCCTCAATTGACTTCTAGCGAAGTGCTCTGCACCTTTATCAATGATGTCACACCACTGTATTAATCTGACATTCCTGTAGCAAATCTATCTTGCAAAACTTCAAGTAATAAATGTTGATGTGCTTCTATTTCTGATCAAATATCGTGTGAGATGTACATCCTGGTGAGCCGGGTTTGAAACCGTTTAGGCATACTTTTTTTCGGCCGACATAGAGTGTTGACATGTTTTGTCTTCTACCTTAGAAAAGTACGTTGTGCATTCCATATTGGAAAACGATTCTCATGCATGAATTAAATAATAAAAATGGATTATAATTGTAGTTTATTCTCTTTTATTATCTTCGTTGTTGTTATCATGTCCAATGAAGAGCCTCAGATGTCTCCATACATCTCTATCACAGCATCAGCAATGTCCACTATCTTGGGTGTGTAAAGCTGCTGCTCTGGGTCCATGTCAAATTATCATTGTATTTTGCAGGAAAGCGAGCAATTGCATCTACAATGTAGGTTATTCATTCGTCTTTTGACCTTTACCGAGTATATATTGGTACTATAGAGTAACTGTTCTTTGGCCGTGACTCTATATTCATTACAATAACTAGTTATATTAACATGTTTTGATATTTTAAGAGTGATAGTTCACTGGACATAGAGGAAAAGATGATGTGTAGCCATTGGCACGCCCTGGTACTTGGATCAACGCCAGGCTTCCATTGCTTACAATTGAGAGCCAAGGTTTGATAGTGAGAAATGTGGCCTCTGTGCTCGACCGAAACAACCATTTTACGATATAGCCTCTTCCACATATATAACATTTATACTAAATTTCAATTAACATCAACAAAACCTGTGTCTTTTTTTGTAAATACACCCACAGCTATCGGATATGGTCTAATTAAACGCTGGGTTGTTATAAATTAGTTAATTAGAGTTAACTGTCTAGATTGAATCAAATGACCTTTTGTACCAATCTTCTATCTGCCTTTATTTAATTTGTATTTTTATAGTAATTATGTTCCTACCGAGGATGGCACTTTGGTACAGCATTTTTCCAAAGTCCTTTTCAACAAAGGATAGTTCATTTTAATATTAAAATATTTTAATGTTAATAAATCCCAAGTCTTAATATGATGCATTAGCACGCCATCTGTTAAAGAAATTTGAACTATTTTTTAGGCGTATGATTCTTTCAAAAAATATATATCTATTTTCTACTGCCCTTACTGCAATGATAAAATAATGGGAGGGTCTGGTTAATCATAATTTAAATTCACTGATGAGCCAGGCATTTCCATTATTTTATCTTTACAGTAAGGGCAGTAGAAAATTGATTATTTTTGAAAGAATCATACGTGTCAAAAAATTTCAAATTTCTTAAAGCCCGAATATGTTTAGAGAGAGAGAGGCGTTTGTATTGTTGCACCAGGTTGCAGCTTGGCAGACTCTTCAACCTTGATTCTCTCCTGTGCCGGGTCTTACATCTTACCAGAGCGTGTTTCAACCATCCTACAAATTTATATAAGAGAATAATGAGATAACTCTACTTTAAGTAGCCTCCAGAATAATTTATTTATTTCTCACATCAAAGAGAGCAGTGAAGTCACACAGTGTACCAAAATACAAATGGTTATTTTATAATACATAAATCTGTTTATAATACATATATTCTGTTTAATAAAATAAATAAATATAAAATATAAATTTGAATTTGAAATATATGAAAAATAATATTACAAATTAAAATAAATTAGGTGTATTAGCCATGATGCAACAGTATTTAGACTGGTTCCGCTTGTAAGTAGATTCTGTCTTAAGCAAACTCTTGTTTTCAAACACTAGCATTACCTAGAGACACGTACTTGAACCGGTGTTAAATGACAAACTGTGGTATCCTCCCATTTTTTGGTTTATTGAGAGTTTGTTCAAGACAGATTTTACTGTGTGCTCCATATATTAATATCAGAATAATATTTTATAATATTGCGTTTTAAATTAATTACTTTTCAACCTTTTTTATACTTATTTTTCGATGCTTAAAAGACTCGCTGTGACTCTTTTCAAAGATAATTATATTTTAATAATAAATCTATTTTAATTATGAATCCAACTGTACAAATTTTTTTCTTTTGTGTTTGTTGTGTTGTGCTTTCCCATTTTTATTATAATTATATGATAAGTATGAAAAATAAAATATTTAATAACTTCACTATGTGTCTTTCACGTCATATATTGTAGTTTTACTGCATAAAGCCCAAGTATTCAGAAATGAATAATGAATAAGAAACTCAATCGAATATTTCTTTAGAAATCATTAACCTTTAAAAATTTTAATAGCTATTCAGACAAAATGTCAATACAGTAACCATAGGGATGAGAGAGATTTGACTCACACTCTCAATAGAAGACAACAACTGAGAACAGGGATCGAATCGGTATTGAACACATTTCTTTCCTTAAAAATATCTTCAATGATCTCGATTTTGATATCCCTCACCATAGTTATAAGTATCAAATCGGATCACTAGTATGTTCTAAGTTTAAAGTCAATATGTTTTACATGGGTGTGTACACGAGGTGCACTTACAGTAAAAACAGTCACACACTCTTATATACCATGATAATCCAAGCTTGTACCATGTTTGGGTGTGCACTTGTATTAGTATAAAGATCGGTAATGATGTGTATTATATAATCCATTCTGTATAAATTATTAAATAAAAGACAATCTCTGCTGAAAGAAGAGTTATTTTACTTTTATCAAGATAATACAAGATTTCGGGCGTAACAGCTCTTCGACAAGAGTTCAATTATATATGATACTAAAACTCATAAATTAAACAAATTCATATATCTAAATATTATTATTCATTCTGTAAAATTATAAATAAAATACAATCAGCTGAGGATAGAGTTTCTTTTCTTTTTATCACGACAATATAAACTCTCGGGCGTAACTGCTCTTCGACAGGTAAAATTTATGATATCACACACATACACATAAGGCTTTATTAAGACCATTGGTCATATACAGATTCAATACAGTAAGGAAGCATAGATGGATCTTTTATATTCCAGGCAGCACAGAACCCAACCACAATCTTCAGGTCCGACGAATTTCCAGTTATCACAGATTCCGACATTAAAACTTGGAAATTAAACAAAGAATTTGTTTTTAATACTTAAGTTTTAGAGTTTAAATTATACCTTCGAAGGGTTGTTACGCCTGAAAGCTTGTATTATCGTGATAAAGGTAAAATTAAGTATTTTGTATTGTCTTTTATTTATAAAATAAATCACAAGTATATGGCTCTTTTGATGGACATGGAGATAGCCGCTTTACTCATATATTTCTCCAGATAATATAAGTTTGAAAATACTAGGCGTAAATGTAGCTAAATTAATTTTAATCATTAACATATTTATTAATAATTCAATTTACCCCTCCTAATTATATTAAGAATTTAATTAAAGTAATTACAAAGTTAAAGGAACTGTATGAAGGTGTTAGAGAAAGTGTTTATGAAATAAATATTATTTTTTAAATAAAAATATTGAGTAAGTATAAGATGAAATTTAAAAAAATATATATCATCAAACCTTTTTATAATATTTTTGAATTTTACAAATATAGTATAAATCTGAAAAATGTATTATTTAACATACTATTGTAGGGTGATGTCCCAAAATACATAAATACTCACTCCTGATTCATCCTGAAGGTAAATTTCTATAAGATGTATTCTATCAAGTCATTTTGCTCTTTAAAATATGGTCTATAATTGAGATGCTAGATGGCAAATTTATTTTTCATTTATTATAGCACATTTCATAGTTATAAAGGTATATGCAAATATAATAAAACATTTACATATCACACTTGTGATAAACATTCTAAAATCCCCCAAACTGGGAACCAAAATAACATGAAGTCTTCACTCTGTTTAACTATTTTTGTAAATATATTCATGATTTTCTTTCAAACCTGAAAGGTTCAGGTTCCTAATATATATATATATATATTTTTTTTTCTCTTTTTATTCCGATTACTCTTTTTTTTTGTAAAGATTTTATAACTGTTTCTGTTTAAAAAAAAAGGTATATCGACGCAATTATCCCTAGCCGGGATATCGCGTTTGTGTGTTGAAACAAATAAATAAATGAAGTCTTAACACCGCATTTATTCTACAAAACAAAGAAAAAAACAATATAATAAATATAACAAAGAGATGATCGAATGGAATGCTGCGTGTAGCCAAACAACGGTGATAAAAATGGAATGAAATGCGCATGCGTCTTCGAATGGCGGTGGTAGGTAAACCAAGGACAGGGACCTATCATATAAACCTATTAAAGATAAGAACATATAGCAAGATTTCCCTTCTTTTAATTTCCTTTTTTTTATCCTGATAGACGTGATATACGCGATGATATTCATGGTGGGGTAGTTAGTGACTGTTTTTATTGCAAGTGCATAATCTATACGTGTAGAAAGCAGTTAGACTTTTAAACATATAAGCGTATAGGAAATGAAAGCATTAAAGCACGAATATTTCTTTAACAAATAAAACAAACTTATACTGTCCTTATTGCGATGAAAATATTGGGAGGACTTGGCTCATCAGTGGTGAATCCTCCCAGAGATTTCGCCAATTGAAGCTACCAGACCTTAAAGCTCTAATACTGCATTGAACAAGTATTCTTATATGTTCTACACTGAAGGGTGGAAAAAATATTACAAAAAGAATATCCCACCTCTATACACCCATTTCTCCTCCAATAGCCCGGTAGCCTATAAAGTAAATACAGTCAGGACTTTAATCAAAAGAGTACATACGCATTGCTCATTACCTATATTTAAAGCCATAGAAAAAAACAGAATTACCACCCTTCTAACCACTGCAGGATACCCAAGAAAATTCATAGATAAACACACGTTTGATCCCACTGCTCCGAGGACCTCCACGACTTATAGAGCAGTCTGCCATCTTCCATATTCCTCGTTCTCTGTTGCCATTTCCAGAATCCTTCGCCCATATGGCATCCAAGTTTATTTTAACAGCCCTCCCAATCTTGCTGCCCTCCTCAGGAATCCTATCACCAAAGTAGACGCACCCAACAATCCCATCCACTCCACCGGAGCAGTATACGCGGTTTCTTGCCAGGATTGCCCAGCCTCCTATGTGGGGGAGCCTGTCAGAACCTCGTATATCAGAATCACCGAACACAAACGAAACATAAACAATAGAGACCCGAAATCACTTATATACCAACATATTTCAAACACTGGCCATAACTTCAACTTAGATCATCCTAAAATCCTATATCAGCACATAAACAATAAGCAGCACAGATTGGTACTGGAATCCATCATATCAACACAAACAAACAGCATTAATAGGAAAATAGATCTACCGGAAATATATCATATAATATCTCAATAGTTATACCGTGATATACTCAGGTGTGTGGTCGGGTTGGAGTGGACCCCCGCTTGGTTTTTCTGTGTTGAGATGTTTTAAAATTTTACTGGTTTTAAATGTTACGAAATTTTAAAGTGTCACACGGCTTACATACAGTGAATATCATTATTTTACTTAACTTTTATCGTATTTAAAAGTTTTTGCCATAATTTTATCTAAATTTTAAAAATCTATAAGTTCATTTACATAGTTTTATTTTTATTTTTAATTCCTATTTCTATTTTATTACGTTTGAAATATCACTCCGAATGTAAATTTATATGTTGTATATAATGGCTCAAGCGCGCTTATACCCTGTTAGTGTAGTCATACTAGCCACGCCTGTGGAAGAACCGAAAGGTTCGAAAGCTTGCAAAAGTATAATAAAAGAGGCTCCTTCGTAAAACTTTAGATTCGTTATACGTTTATATAAATATTTGTATCGAGTGATGCCCTTCCGAAAAAAAGTTGCCAAAGCCCCGAGGGCCATTAAAGAAATTTTTACTACAGAAAAAAAAAGTGTCTAATACGGGATTCGAACCCGAATAGTGGTTTTCGAGAATCGACGATGTATATCACTCTTCCACAAGTCCTCCCTCAGTTTACCTTCGTAGAAAGTTTAAATATTTAAAAGTTACAAAGAGATGATTTAAAACGGTGTTTCTTTGCTATCCCTTGTTTATTTAATGTCTAGAAGTAATTTAAAATAAATTTAAATGTATTTTTTACACAAAAGATGGTTTCTATGTTGTCAACTCTATTTACATAGATTTGTTGATGTAATTGACTTCGATGACACAGAATCCTTCCATAAATATTTGTTACATCGTTCTATTCGTTTATATCAGAGATGGCTGGCGTCGCATCGTGTTTGGGATGTAATACGTACATTTCCGCTGACAATATATACATTTAATATATATAAATTGAAAGCTATATTTATATTATATAAGGTCTATAGAAATAGCTTCTAATTATATTTATATTTTAAAAGAAAGGTTTCGTTAAAAAATTATAATTTTGAATAACAATTCACTTTTTAATGTGAAAAAATTAAAGTAAATATATTAATATTTCAATATAAATATACCTTACATAAAGGTAATATATGTTAGTTTTTATATAAAATGAGAATATTATAAATAAAGTTAATTATTAAATAGTTAAATAACAAAACAGGATACTATTCATCAGATCACCCTTTGCTAATATATAGGTCTTGGTATGTTAGATGCGATGCAATCACACTTGATCTGTATTTTTATTTTAGCGAAAAACATGAGAGAGAGAAAGAAATTAAACTACGCAATTGTTAATTAGAATGAAAATAAAAATCGAATGGTTATTATACAATATATTTCCATAATATATTTATATATATTATTGATTTTTAGACAAGCACATGACGTGTTAAAGCCTATTTATATTCTTGGTTCCCCGTTGTTAAAAATCTTACCGTTAAACATTTTAGATATTTATTGATACATTCATAATATTCATCTCAATAATAATAATATAAACGTATCTTACTCATTATGTTTCTCTTTTACTCTTCATTATTTTTTAGTTATATTTATGCAAATATATATATAATATTGAGTTTTGGGATAATGATATTAATGTACCAAAAGAGACACCTCTCCCTTTAGTTATGCATCAAAACGATGCACTGTTCATCATCCTAATAAACACGTTTACTGGTGATCATAAAAAAAAGCCACAACGCCAGTTTTGGAAATTTAATATAAAAGGCCAACCTATATATGAGCCAACTTGATGAGGGCCAAAACCCTAAACCATGGTATAAAAGGTTAGCTGTCGTAATTTACCAAAACTGGTGTTGTGGCTCGCTCATTCTCATCATCACTAGTAGAGCTTTTCACAAGGGTGACGAACATAACGTCTCGCTCTGATGCATGTTTAAAGGGAAAGATGCCTATTTTAGTATATATATATATATATGTTATAAAAATAATGATATTTCTGTTGATATTTGAATATTAGAATTATATAGAAATATTACTTGATGCTTTTAATATCTTGAGAATAGAGAATACTGTTAAGCATTTGCTTGATCTTGAAATCCCTGAGTATGTGATATTTTTCAGAAGTCGCGGCAATAATTAAATAAAATTAGTTATCGAAAATAGCTTTAATTGAGCTAAAGGAATATAGAAAACATAATTTGAGAAAGCTATGCATGACTTAAGGCGTAAGAATCTAAAAAATGAAAACCTATTTACATATTTTACAAAAGTTTGAAACGGCCCTCGAGAAACAACAACAATCGTTTTTATATAGGGAAAGTCCCGACATCTGCTGGTAGATATAAACAGAATATTTGAATCTATGAAATATAATTTTAAATAAACTAATATTTTTATATTACATATATATATACATATTTATATATGTGTGTGTGTGATAAAACTGTATATGCATCCCACTTTCAAACGATATCATAGTATAATTTTCTATAAGGTTTTCTGAAATAGATATTAATAAAGAGATAAGTTTCAAAAGCGTTCAAATTTTACAGTTAGTATAAACTTTGCTATTGTATTCCATTAGGTCACAGATACCTTCAGATGACCTCATGAACCTTTTCCTTTTTCTGAGATCTTTCACTTTCTCATTTAGATATCGAGTTGCGCCTTTTGATGAGGATGTCATACCCATAAACCTTATCGCTTTTATCAATATTCTCGACTTTAACAGGGTATTGATTCTATATGCTGATTTTTTATCTTTTTAATAGAAGTAAAATTCGTAAATATGTAAATTTAAATAAGGATATATATATATATATATTGTCACATTCTGCATAGTTATTTTGTAAAAATATGTAAATTAGTATAAAATAATTGGTAATAGAAATTTATGTAAATAAGGCTTTTGATATAAGAGCGAGATACAATTAGTTGACAGAGCTTCTTTTGTTTTTTGAGTTTAGTTCGTTGTTACTCTAAATCTCCTAGAGTCAGTTTAACTTTTTCATTGTTAATAAAATATAGTTGCTTGTTTTATGAGAACGCGGTCTGGTTTATTTTATGAGATGGCGAACGCTGATTAGAAACCTTTAGAAGCACCTACGGTCGAGGCAGGTGTAACAACTGGTGGAGATGCCGGTTTTGACCCTACACCCTTTAATCCAAGCTTGAACATCAGGAAGTATGCTGGAGGCGAAGACCCACGCCAATGGATCACTTCTCTGGAAGAAGTTGGGTTTCTTTACCGCTGGGCGGATTACATCATCACCCGCTACGCCGCCATGAACCTAGTCGGACCTGCTAAAACTTGGTATGAATTCCACAAGGTCGATCTTGCCACCTGGGAAATTTTCAAGACTCGCCTCATCCAGGACTTCGCGTCGCTGGAGAACAAGGACGAGATGATGCTCAAACTGAACAGAATGCAGGGGTGGAATGAACTCGCGATGCGATTTGCTGAAGATATATTGCTTCAATGCAGCAAAGTCCAGCCCAATATGGAAGAGATGGAAAAAATACAATTTGTAATCGGAGGTCTAAAGAAAGAGTACGCGCTGGCGCTATATCTCAACCCCCCTAAAACCATCGAAGAACTTCTGGAGGCATGCAAGAGAATAGATGGGTTCGAGAAGGAATACCTGGAACGAAAGGAGAAAAATAAAATTCTTATGAATCGGATTTCTCAAAAAGAAACTAATCATGCCAGATGGAACAGGCAACCAAGAGAGTTTCAATCATATAAAACTGAAAATTATTCGAGGCCTATGATGGGAGCACCAAGACAAAACCAAACTTACTTCCCCCCACAGGAGACTCGTACATTTCCCCGATCCACTCAAAAGGATACATATAGACGAACTCCTTCTGGCAACACTTATGATAGAAAACCTCGGAATGATAGAGGTAGAACCGAGGACGGACGACCTATCTGCTTTAGATGTAATAGACCGGGTCATGTAGCAAAGTATTGCAGAATAAAATACGTTCGCAAGGTTGAGGAAGTTCCCCCTAGCCTAGACAGCCCGCCTGATGACAAAAAACCGCTGAACACCCGGAACCTGAGCCCAGAAGTATACGCCGATGTGTGTGAGAGACCAAACATTCCAACTCGCAACAGATTCGAGGTGTTGGAGGATTTAAACTAGAAAGCGCGCCTGTTCCAGTCAACCAGGGCATGTCGAAAATAGGCGCGATCACAGAGATGGATTCAAAAAGCCGAATAAATGTGAATGTTGATAAAATTGGAATATTGGAAGCCTTGGTTGACACAGGCGCGGATCTTTCGATTGTAGATTTAAGAACTGCTCTCGAAACTGACGTTCGTATTGAAACCTATAATGGAAATTGTATTGGTCCAGATGGTAAAAGGCTTAATATATTGGGAAGCATTTCAATGGATATAAAAATTGACGAAAAGTCATTGAATCATAGATTTGTAGTTCTGGAATGCAATATGATATCATTAATAATTGGAAGAGATCTTCTCAGGCGTTTAAATGCGAAAATAAATTGCAAACGGGATATTTTGGAATATGACATTGTGACCGAGTGTCAAGATTCGAACGAAGCACCCAGGAAAATAATCAATCAGCAGGATGAAGTAGTGCCTCAACTTTGTGTTAAACTAGTCAGGGTAACCGTGAAGGCCAATGATGGCGAATACGTGGTTGAACCAAATGAAAAGCTAACTCTTACAAATGGGCTTAGTATTGCTAGATGTCTGATCACAGTAAGAAACAAATTAGCGGATTTATGGATAACTAATCCTTATCCTCGAACATTAAAAATAATGAAGAATCAGACCTTGGGCTACGCAAGTCCTCCCACCATGGTTAATTATATAGAAGATGATGAGGAAGATAAGGTGACGGAAATTCAAATAAACGAGGACCTGACATTAAGCCAAAAGAATGAATTAAGGCAAGTTTTATCGAAATACAGTGATCTATTTTCATCAAAATTGGGCAAGACGAATTTGGCCAAACATAGAATTGACACAGAAAATGCGAAGCCGATAAAACACAAATCGTACAGAATTAGCCCTAAGGAGCGAGACATCATCGGAGAACAAATTCAGGATATGCTCCAGCAGGGAGTAATAAGGGCATCTTCTAGTCCATGGGCTTTTCCGGTTATTTTGGTCAGAAAGAGAGATGGCAATTGGCGATTTTGTGTAGACTACAGGAAACTGAACAGCATAACGGTAAAGGATGTTTATCCGATCCCCAGAATTGATGATGTTATGGACACACTTCAGGGATCTAGATATTTCACGGCCATAGATCTCAGATCGGAATACTGGCAGGTAGAGATCGAGGAGCAAGACAAGAAGAAGACGGCCTTCACAACATCCCACGGTTTATACGAATTTAATGTTATGCCATTTGGTTTGTGCAATGCTCCAGCTACTTTCGAAAGAATTATGGACAATGTACTAAAAAACATAAAATGGAAATTTTGCCTCTGTTACCTAGATGACGTTATTATATACAGTCCCGACTTTACCACTCATCTCGGAAGGATTGAGGCTGTTTTAAAGTGCTTTCGTGAATCGAACCTGAGGCTTAATGGGAAAAGTGCCGATTTGGATTTGAAGAAATTGAAATACTCGGTCACGTGATAAGCAAACATGGAATTAAACCGGCAGATCATAATGTTAAAGCGATTAGAGATTTTCCCCGTCCTTCAAAGACAAAAGAAATCAGTCATTCATAGGACTTTGCTTATATTACAGGAAATTCATTAAGAACTTCTCGCGAATAGCTGACCCACTGTTCAAACTAACAAGAAAGGATTCTCCATTCATCTGGTCAGAATCTCAGGAAGAAGCATTTATAACTCTGAAATCTTTGCTAACAAATCCCCCGATATTATCACATTTTGACCCAGAAGCACCGACCCAGATCCACACCGATGCATCAAATATTGGCCTAGGTGCTACCCTTGTTCAAACTATCAATGGTCAAGAAAAAGTAATTTCATACATAAGTCGATCATTAAGCAAGCCAGAACGTAATTATTCGACAACGGAGAAGGAATGTTTGGCATTAGTATGGTCAATGTCGAAGTTACGGCCTTATCTATAATGGAAGGCGCTTCAAAGTTATGACGGACCATCACGCGTTGTGTTGGTTAAGAAACCTAAGGGATCCAACAGGTAGACTTGCAAGATGGGCATTAAAAATACAAGAATATGACTTCGAAATAATTTATAAATCCGGGAAAAAACATTTGGATGCAGATGGTCTTTCACGAGGTCCATTACCAAAAACTGATTTTGACGATAACTATGATAGTTTGTTTTTCAACCCAGTCATCGAGGATTCCGAAGAATATATCGAAAACATCAAGAGATGCCTCGGTGACACGGAGGGCAAACGATCGATTGTTGAAAATTTTAAAGAAGAAAACGGATGTCTGTACAAAAGAAATCCGAGGCCAGAAGGAAGAACCTGGCTGCTGGTGGTACCCAGAGTGAGAAGGAAGGACATTTTAAAAGAGCACCACAATCATATGATCTGTGGCCATTTAGGTGTGACCAGAACAATGCACCGTCTGAAGGATAAATATTTCTGGCCATCCATGCTGAAGGATGTGGTGGAGTATGTTAGGACCTGCCATCTGTGCCAAAGCAGGAAGGGTTCTAATCAGTTGCCTGCTGGCCTACTTCATCCGATCCCTGCTGCAAATTATCCCTTCGAGAGAGTTGGGATCGACTTTTTGGGACCATTGCCATCTACGAAGAACAGAAAGAAGTGGATGATAATATTGACCGACTATTACACAAAATATGCGGAAACGAAGGCTGTCATCGATGCCACAGCGAGGGAGGTTGCTAAATTTCTGACAGAAAATGTTATTTTGAAACATGGAGCCCCACGGTATCTGATTAGCGATAGAGGAAGCCAATTCACGAGAAATTTGGTGAAAGAAATAACCAAGATATGTCAAATTCAACATTGCCTCACAACAAGCTATCACCCACAGACAAATGGCCTCACAGAGCGATTAAACAGAACATTGATCAATATGATAAGCATGTACGTGAACGTAGATCAAAGGAATTGGGACGAGATACTTCCATTCATAACCCATGCTTACAATACGACAATACAAGAAACAACCAAATATTCCCCGTTCTTCCTTTTGTATGGAAGGGAACCAGTCTCGATTTTGGATGACACGAATATCTTTATTGAGCCCGATTCAGAGGATTATGACGAGTACGTGAGCAAGTTGATGGAAAAAATCGTGAAAACGAGAGATATTGTGAAAGTTAATACCGAGAAAAGTCAGGAAAAGATGATTAATTATTACAACCAAAAACATCGGCAAACTGGTTATGAACCAGGTGATTTAGTAGCGCTGTGAGAGACGCTATTTCGGACCCTACATCGTGCTGAAAAAAAATTCCGATGTGAACTACTCCATCGTGCCAGAAGATACCCTGGGAACCGCACACAACCTACAACAGTTCACATAAGCAGAATCAAGCCTTACTTTGCGAGAATGGAAGACGGTCACGAGGACGCGACCATTTCGGAGGAGGGAGAAGTGTCACATTCTGCATAGTTATTTTGTAAAAATATGTAAATTAGTATAAAATAATTGGTAATAGAAATTTATGTAAATAAGGCTTTTGATATAAGAGCGAGATACAATTAGTTGACAGAGCTTCTTTTGTTTTTTGAGTTTAGTTCGTTGTTACTCTAAATCTCCTAGAGTCAGTTTAACTTTTTCATTGTTAATAAAATATAGTCGCTTGTTTTATGAGAACGCGGTCTGGTTTATTTTATGAGATGGCGAACGCTGATCAGAAACCTTTAGAAGCACCTACGGTCGAGGCAGGTGTAACAATATATAAGTAGAATTAAAAATAATTTATATGAAAAGTAGTTGTAAATTAAAGATGATTAAAGCAAATTATTAAATATCATTATTAAGGTAACAAAAAGTTTTTATTCTTTAAGTAACAATATAGGGCTATAACAAGTTCACGCTTATTACTTCGGTCGTTACACGTCATTGAAGCAGAACATAAAAAAAAAGGGAAGAATTGAAGATATTAGAGTAGGAAAAAGAGCAAAGACAGAACCTTGTAATCTTTTTATCAAACAATTTAAATTTATTAAGAAATAATATATATATATATATTTTTAAAGTTATATTTTGTGTAATTTTATAATTTTTTTTTTATATTTTTGTGTGGAAAGCACTGTGTAACGACCGAAGTAATAAGCGTGAACTTGTTATAGCCCTTAATTGTTACTTAAAGAATAAAAGCTATTTTGTTACCCTAATAATAATATTTAATAATTTGCTTTAATCATCTTTAATTTACAACTACTTTTCATATAAATTATTTTTAATTCTACTAATCCGTTCAGTAATAGCTTGCTATACTGACAGTATACTCTCAATTCGACTTTATACTCTTAAATCAACATCGAAATTTTTGATAACTTTCCTTGAAAAAAATGTTATAAAACCTTTTATATATATATACTAGCGGATGTGTACCCGGCTTCGCCCGGGTTTTATCCGAGTGAAAGTTTGCCTAACGAATATTATTGATAATAATATTCGGGAACACACAGAATATTATGATAATATAATTCGTTATGTCATATATTTATATAATATATGAAATTTATTTTTCGAGCAAACATATCCGCTCTCTACTGAATAGATTTTAAAAAAAGATATACATAAATTAAAATATCTAGAGATATACTAATTGATCTTAGCCAAAAGGCCGAGAAACGATATTTTTATATATAGAGATTACCTGGCTTCGTGTGTCTTCTGCTCGAGTGAATGTTTCGCTGGTAGAATTTTGTTCCTGCCTACTATTAATCATTATCTGGCTTTACCCGTGGTCTGCTTTAGTGAATATTCCCCAAAAGATTTTTTTTTATGCAATCAAGCATGATACGGAAATATTGTCATCATCATTTCTGACTAAAAAATATTTTTGCTCAGTACTTGGTTAAATATTATTTTTATTGGTTAAAGTGCGACAAAAAACTCTTCCAGATTTAACTCTCTGTCCTGTTCAAATTTCAGCGAGATTAGTTACATATTGAGGGCGTGCATAGCCGACAAACATATATATATATATATATATATATATGTTCCCGGCTTCGCCCCAAGTAAAAGTTTGCTTAACAAACATTTGTTTAAACGATTCTAGCAAACATCCAATCCCTACTGAATCATTACTTGTCTACCTTCTCGATACTTTTTTCCCGGTCCCTTGAAAAATACTCGATAAGTTGAAAAAAATCAGTATTAATTGGTCCACTCGGTAATTTGAAGTTGAAGGAATAGTATCTTGCCACAAACGAAGATTTGTAAATAACTGTATTTAGCGAATGTACCCGGCTTCACACAGTTTTTATCCGAGTAAAAGTTTGCCTAACAAACATTTGTTAAAACGATTCTAGAAAACATCCAATCCACCTATATATTGATTTATAAACGTATATAAAAATAAATATTGTTATATGCGTTTAAATATATTTTTGAAACACACATAATTTTTTGAAAACATTTATTATATTTTAAATAAGGTATTGTCGCTTTTTTGAATTTGAAAATTAATTATTTATTTTTTCTCAATGAATTATATATATTAATTTAAAATTTCATTTTTTGTTTTCATCATCACATACAATGTAATTTTTTATATAAACAAACGATAATAAACAACAACAATTAGGGGCTCAAAAATCATTTATTATGGTTAGCAGCTCCGTAAATAAAGATATTTTCACAACAACAATTAAAGTTGCATCATCATTTTTATAAAACAACAGTAAATTAAATTAACAATGTAAAAATATATTTTAACATTACATTTTAACATTTAACACAAAATCGTTACAATTTTTTCTTTAAATATATATTGATATTGAAATGCTAAGTTTTTTTTACGTCATTGGAATATTATATTACTAAATTCTCAAATTAAATTTATTATACTTGGAAAACATTTCAAGCATTGTTACAATTTATAAATATAATTTCACCAGACGCCGCTAGAGGCGCTGCTTGTGAGTGAAAGTAGAAAATTTGCAAATAAAATTGCAAAGAATATTTATTGCAAATCAAATTCAAACCAGAAATCTTCCCAGTAGTATAGTAAATAACTTCCTAAAGTGTCACGGCGATTGGATAATCTTACCTTTTAAAAACATTCATCGTGTGAACAAACTAACATTCATCGTGTAAACAAACAACGTGTTAATTATTAACCAATCAAATTCATTTATCGTCGCGACCAGTGCTGCGCCCTAGCGGTAAAAGACTGTAACTAACGCTTTTTGGTTTTTTATTTAAAAAAAAAAGCACATTAACCTTTTTAGTTTTTTGAATAGCCTATATGTTAAACGAAATCTTCAGCTACCTACATGCGAAATTCCATAATGATTGAGTCAGTAGATTTTGCGTGAAGCGATAACAAACATCGATTTCGCATTTCATTTTTATAGATATAAGGAAGGAAGGATATATATATAAGGTGTGAAAATATTCAAAGTACGAAACTTTATCTTTAAAATAAGCAAACTTCTACTGTCCTTACTGCATTGAAAATATATCGGGAGGGCTTGGCTAATCAGTGGTGAACCCTCCCAGCGGTTTCATCAGTTCAATTTATCAGATCGCCTCTTAGAGTTCTATTGGACGATTCTGCTTATATACGCTGCACTGGAGGGTGGAATCTCAGAAATGGTATTAAATGGCAAATGGCATACTATGGACATAAGCTTATATATATATATATATATATATATATATATATATATAGCTTATATATTAAGGGGTGTTCGTTGTATTGTCTAAATAAAATCCTTTGAGGTGTATGAGATTTTGAGGCAATTAATAAAAAAGACTACAAACGGAAAGCATAAGCACGAAGGAGAAATTTCCCCTTTTATTACGATAACCTTAAAACACGATAATTTAAACCTCTAAGTTCTTTTACAGGTAAATGTAAGAGTTGAATTATAGTTTTACATGTAGATGAACCTATGGGTTTGAAAGATTGTGTTTTAACCTTACAGTAATAAAAGAAAGAAACTTTTCTATATTTCGTTCTTATTATTCTGGTTATAAAATCATGATAACTATTAAGCAGTTGAATTACAGTCATGGACAAACCTTAAGGAAGTGGAAAGTCTTTGACTGGCAATTTTGTTTACACCTGGTTATCTCGTTGTCTTCAATAAAGGTCACTGTGTGTCAAATATCTTTCAGAGTTATTGTCTTAATATCGATATACATGTTGAAAGGCACAAATTCCTTTAGTTTTGTCCATTAGTGTATTATAAAATTTTCCACGCTAATCTGTAGCACTGGTAGTAAAAGTAAGCAATGTTATCATCTCTCTCGGCCAATGTATCATAGATAAAAGTTTATAGAAATTTTACTTAATACGTTGGTAGACGAGCATGTGAGACAGCCAATATTATGGTAACTTATACACATTGATTGTAAATAGGATTTATATACAAATCAAATTGTAAAAAGGGAAAAGTGCTCAAAGCGCGGGATTCGATCCTGGAATTTGTTTTATCAAAAATCGATGGTTTCCAACAAAATTTCCTCTAATTTTTAAACGCCATGTCAAAATCCTTATCAGATTTCAAAGTTTTATTTCTTTTTAAAAAATCACGCGTCATTCCAAAATGAATTATTTATAACCCTAGAGATATTTCCAGATTCCGATCAGTCGTATAAAAAATTACAAAGAGATATTTCACAAATAAAATATATAAAAAAACAACATCAATAAATTAATCGTTTGTAAAAGAAATAATTTGGAATTTTTAAATTCCGAACATATTTCTTGGGTTAAATTGACATAGGAAAAAAAACTTTATAAAATAAAATTCTTCTTTATTGAAAGGTCCAAATCAAATCAGCCATTTTTTTTTTCATTTCCAATTTTTCATTGTGAGAAGCAATTTGAATATTCGATTTGGTAACCGGGTCATTAAGGGAACATGGTGACAGGAGAATGGGCTGTGTTGTACCGGGTCAGCCTTTCGGTACCTTCTCCCGCCCAGTACCTGCCCATTCTATGTCGTGGTATGGTTACTATTTAAATAATAGCATATATATGCACAACGAGATATTAATGTGAGAAATAGTTACCAGAAATTATTTGAAAAAGTAAAAATGAATATCAGATTAAAAGTTTCTTTTAATTTTAAATTTGCAAGCTTTCGAGATTTCATCCCAGTATAATATCTATTACTTTAGCTGTAAACAGTCTGATGCACGCCCGCGAGAACACATGTCAATAACAAAGGTTTTCAATTATTTTGTATAAAGATTATATAAAGATTGTACATAGAGTATTAGCCAGTTGAAGAGAAGTATATTTGCTCGAAAGCTTTCAAATTTAAAATTAAAATAAACTTTTTAACCTGATATTCATTTTTACTTTTTCAGATATTAATGTATCGAGCGAGGTTAACTTCAATATTTACCTGTTGCTATATAATAATATATAGCTTTAAATTATGCCTTGCTGACCTTTTGGGAATTTTATGCGAAAGAACAATGCTCGATACATGTATATATGCATATTTCTATTATCCTATAAGCTTACGAGGTGTGTTCAAAAAGTATCGCGACTTTTGAATTTTCGCGGGTTACGTATATTCGAATTTCGATCATTTTGTGGCTTTATGTTGGTACTCATGTCTCTCACTTATGCCGACAAGCTCGACCATTTTGAATTTTCACTTAATTGTTGACAGCTGCTTTGCTTGCAGATGTTTTGGATCGTCTTCGATTTTTACCTATTATAAAAAATGGATCAAAGAACCTGTATCAAATTTTGTGTGAAAAACAAAATTAAGTGCGCGGATGCATTCCGAATGTTGACTGTGGCATACGGAGAAGCTACCTTGGACCGAAGCAACGTTTATCGGTGGTACAAAATGTTCTCAGAAGGCCGAGAAGATGTGAACGACGAAGAGCGTGCCGGACGACGCCCGAGCACTTCAACAACAGACGAAGAAATTAATGAAGTGGAGAAAATGATATTGGCCAATCGTCGAATCACCGTTAGAGAAGTTGCTGAGGACCTAAACATATCGATTGGTTCGTGCCATTCGATTTTTATCAATGATTTGGGCATGAGACGGGGTGCCACAGGGTAGAACGGTTAATAAAGGAATATTACCTGCAAGTTATGCGCAATTTGCGCGAACCAATCCGCCAGAAACACCCGGATTTGTGGAAGAACAAAAATTGGCTTTTGCACCACGATAACGCCCCTGCTCACACATCGTTGCTTGTGCGCGACTTTTTGGCCAAAAACAACACACTAATGATGCCACAGCAACCGTATTCCCCAGATCTGGCCCCCTGTGATTTTTTCTTGTTCCCTAAACTGAAAACCCATAAAAGGACGACGTTACGCTACGCTTGACGAGATAAAGACGGCATCGAAGGAGGAGCTGAAAAATATTTTTTTTAAATTATTTTTTGAAGTGCTTCGAAGATTGGAAAAACCGTTGGCACAAGTGTATAATATCTCATGGGGATTACTTTGAAGGGGACAAAATAGGTATTCATGAATAAATAAATATTTTTTGAAAAAACACAAAAGTCGCGATACCTTTCGAACACACCTCGTATAGCCATAGATTTGTTGAATATATTGCTATATTGATGCTATATGATATATTGCTATGAAGGATGCCTATCTGACCTTTTTGGAATTTGCTGAGGGAGAGAATTGCTCGATACATTTATTGAGATTGCTCTTCCTTCCTATATAAGCAATGTAGAGTTGTTAAGACTTATCATATATACACCCATGGACAAAACTTAAGGTAGTGGAAAATATTTGTTGTCGCCGGTTGTCTGTCTTTTTATTTTATTTTAAAGAAGACAGAGGCAATTTTTTTCACATTTGGTTATCACGTGTGTCTTTAATAAAGGTCATTATGTATCAAATATCTCTCAGAGTTATTGTCTGAATCCCGATATACATGCTGAAAGGTAAAAATTACTCATGTTTTGTTTATGAGTGGATGTTATAGAAACCTTGGTGGTATAAGAGTGATATATTATGTCATCTAGGATTAATTCATATTGATTATATTTTCTGCAAAAAAAAGTGAGAAAGAATTGCCTCAATGGGACAATGATTAGTGCTCAAATATAACCCTACAAATTAGTGTAGTGATCAAACAGGGCCATAAGATCTTGTATGTTCAAACTGGTCTCTACAGACTTATCGTGCACTTGCAGTAAATGGTAAACGTCAACCAAAGTAGCTTCATCTATTCTTCCATTACTGAAACTCGATGACAGGAAAATTGACAGAAACCCATCTCGGTCAACATTTTTGTTCTTTCCGGGGTCAGCTCGGAATGGTTTGAACGTGCATTCTTCCAATGAAATTGCTGGTAAAACTGAATAGGTTTTCAAATATTCAACAACCTCTATCACTCTGATTTAGATATATATTTTAATCGCTATTTTTATAACTATATATATGTAATGTTGGAAGATTATCTTTTTGAGATGGGTTGAGTTGATTGGTGATTGTGGTGGGCGCAGTCGTGTTTGCTGAGAAGTAAGGTATTCACACAGGGGGAAAATAACAAGGACACAGAATTGAATTGGAATAGGCCAGCGATCAAGGGAGAAAGGGGTTGAAGCTATTTGTCGGGTTTGATTATTAACTATGGCTGTTCACATTATTGAGGATTGGACTTATCTGATCGTTGAGAAGATGGTGGTTGGCTCCAAACTGGTCTCGATGGTGCCACGTTCCTCACTGACTAAACTGAGTTCGCGATTTAACACGAAAACTTCTCAGGGTTTTGATTGGCTGATGGTCGACTCGTGTAAGTTTTCCATTGGTTCCTAGCTAATCCTCCTGGACTCTGATTGGATCTTTGCTAATCCTTTGTTCATGTCTTGTTCTGACATGATCCCGGAAGGACTAGGTTCTTGAACCCAGTTTTATGAGTTCCTGGATAATAAAACCTGCTAATGATCGTTCCTCTTTGATGGCCTTTCTCTCTAAACCTTTCTCCCAGATTTCTAAGCCTTGTCTTTATCAAAATTCTTTAGATCATACATTGCATACATATTGTGGTCGGATTACATCCAGTTATGTACAAATTATGACATCTCTATATATATATAAATGAATGTTTGTATGTTTGTCTGTCTGTATGTCCGGTATACAAATTCGCAATAGTTCACTAATTCAAACCAAAATTTCCATACATAGGTAAAAGAATACGGGGAAGACGATAGGCTATTTTAAAAAATATATAAATCAATTATTAAAACTATATATTTTTAGTCAGAAAATGGTGATGACGATATTGCTGTATCATGTTTGATTATCATATACAAAATTATATCGGGAAAAATTCCAAAAAGCAGAGACCACGGGTGAAACCAGTTCATTATTTTGTATGCAGGAACAAAATTCTAACAGAAAAACATTCATTCGCGCAGAAAACAAAAGCTAGATCATCTTTCTATAAAAATATCGCTTCTCAGACACAAAGTTTGGAGCGGGACGTTTCACAAGAGTGACATCCATGGCGCCAATTTTTAATTGTAACGAATAGTATTTGAATAAAAACATTTAATCGGGTAAAACCCGGGCGTTGCCCGGGTCATTCGGCTAGTATAATATATTTTCTACAGCCCTTATATTGCGATAGATAAAAATGAAAAATAAAATTGTATTTTATTCCTTTTATTAGTAGAGCGCTTTATAATGCTTCAAAATTTAAAGAAATTACATTATTTCTATCAAGATATTCTATTCGCGGAACAACTTCATCAAGTTCCCGGTAAAGGGTAAAGCAGAATATCCTAATAAAGCATTAGATACAATCTCATAACAGGATGGTTTTTTAAACTGACGAAATCGCAGATGAGCCAGCCCCTTTCAATAATTTGCACTCTGATGGTATGATGGCAAGAACCGTTATATACGACATTCAGGATAAAACAAAAGAAACAAACAAAAGATTTCAATAGTTGCCGAGTTATCGAAGTCCAGTACCTTGTAAGTATTTAGCTGAACTGCTTCTACATGTGCAAACATATAATGTACTTACAGTAAAGGTAGCCGCAAACCCTTCTAACCATGATAATTATGGCTAATACCAGGTATATATGGAATAGGTAACGCATAAATCTCGATGGACAAAATAGGATATGTAAAAAGGACGATATATGCATTTGTATGGTATTTGCAGAGGAGGTTGAAAAGAGAGCCCTGCGGTGACTCTCTCGGACAATCAATTAAAGCTACTTGGGATAATTACGGCGACCTTCACTCCGACCTTGAATGGTACATCCTCCTAGACTCGGTCTCACTGTCTGATTTACATAGCTGTATATGTATATACCATGGAGGTCAGGTTTGTAGTGGTCTTGGTCTATAGACAACCTTCTAGAGTCTGTCTAACAGTCAGATTACATAGCTGTATTACTATATATAGTCACGACCGTCTTTCCTCATCGGCCGCCTCTGTCACGGATAATATACAGTTATCATCGCCATGCGTTCTTAATTCTGTCACCGTTTGCTTTTGGTTCAGTGGTAGAATGCTCGCCTGCCACGCGGGCGCCCCGGGTTCGATTCCCGGCCGATGCATTTTTTTTTTTTACAATTTTAAAAACTAATTTATATATTATACAAGAATGACATCCACGGCGCCAATTTATAATTGTAACGAATAGTATTTGAATAAAAGCATTTAATCGGGTAAACCCCGGGCGTTGCCCGGGTCATACGGCTAGTATGTATATAACATGGAGGTGATATTGTGTTCTGGGCCATGGAACACCCCCTAGACAAGGTCTCACTGCCTGATTTGCATAGCTGTATATGTAATTAACATGGAGGTTAGGTTTACAGTGGTCCTGCTCCATAGAAAACCTTCTAGAATCTGTCTAACAGTCAGATTTACATAGCTGTATATGTATATAACATCGAGGTGAGATTGTGCTTTGTGCCATGGTACATCCTCCTAGAATCTGTCTAACAGTCAGATTTACATAGCTGTATATGTATATAACATGGAGGTGAGATTGTGTACTGGGCCATGGAACACCTCCTAGACTAGGTCTCACTGCCTGATTTGCATATCTTTATATGTATATAACATGGAGGTGAGATTGTGTTCTGGGCCATGGAACACCTCCTAGACTAGGTCTCACTGTCTAATTTACATAGCTGTATATGTATATAGCATGGAGGTGAGATTGTGTTCTGGGCCATGGAACACCTCCTAGACTAGGTCTCACAGCCTGATTTGCATAGCTGTATATGCATATAGCATGGAGGTGAGATTGTGTTCTGGGCCATGGAACACCCCCTAAACTAGGTCTCACTGCCTGATTTGCATAGTTGTATATGTATATAACATGGAGATAAGACTGTGTTTTGAGCCATGGAACACTTCCTAGACTAGGTCTCTCTGCCTGATTTGCATAGCTCTATATTTATATAACATGGAGGTCATGTTTGTAGTGGTCCTGGGCCATATAAATCTTCTAGAGTCTGTCTAACAGTCAGATATACATAGCTGTATATGTATATAACATAGGGTGAGGCTGTGTTCTGGGCCATGGAACACCTCCTAGACTAGGTCTCACTGCCTGATTTGCATAGCTCTATATGTATATAACATGGAGGTCAGGATTTCAGTGGTCCTGAGCCATAAGAAACTCCCTAGAGTCTGTCTAACAGCTAGATTCACATAACTATATATTTACATCACATTGAGGTGTGGTAGTGATCGAGGGATATGGAATTTTCCTAGAGTCTGACTCACTGCTTTATTTACATAGCTGTTTGTGTGCTTAACATGGAGGCGAGGAACATAGGTATTTTCCTATGTGTCTGTTTTTCTACTCAATTTTCACATTTTCCATCTGTTTATGTGTATCACATAAAGGTGAGATAATGGTCTAGAATCATAAAGATCTTCCCTGTATTTATTTTAAATTTTATAGTTTCCGAGCTTTGAGTCGAGCCATAAGATCCGTGGAAAAAAGGAATTCGAAAGACACATCATTGTTTTTTTTAAGTCAAAAGGCGATTCATTGAATACATTTATACAGAAACGGGCTTACTAGGATTTGTTTAAAAAAATCATTTTTTTCCTCAACATATTTCGAAGGGGATTTCTCCCTCTTTGTCAAATATTTGCACAATAAACTTAAAGGTAATTTACAAATTATTACGTATCAGATGGAAACAACTTTGTCATTGTCCCTCGAAATATTTTAAGAAAATATATTTTTTCATATATCCAGGTACGCCCTTTTTTATATAAAATATCATTGTAAGTTTAGCTTAGAGCTTAAAAGATGTTTAAAGAAGAGGATAGTGAACCTTTCGTTGTAAACCAGGTTTAAGATCCATGCTTGTTTCCTCAACTATTCAAAATGGAGATATACTCGTATAATAGGCTATGACCCCTACATCCATGGACAACAACGGCAACAACAAAATATCATATATGATATATTTATTTGACTTGTTACATTGCTTGTCTTAAAAATGCCCATTTTTGTCTTTTCCCCTCAAACCTGGAACAATAAAGATCACTATGAATTTTACCTCCGTTTAACTCACAGGTATGTCTTACCATAATTTGAACGGAATTTGGTGAAAAAAAGGCTAGAATTCCTGTATTGTGCAAGGATATTTTTAATTAGATCAAATTATATATTATATTTGTAATATGTATGCATATTCGCTATTCGTCATTATTTGGTGAACTTTGCAAGTTCAAAGAATAGTTCATATATATAATAAAATAATATATAATAAATAAATATATTTTACCAGGAGAATATATATCTACAGAAATATAACTTATCAAACCCATTCCTCATAAGTATGCAGACATCGTATAAGACTAGACCAATAAGCCATGCACAATTCTGGTAAATATTTCTTCGAATTTATATATATATTTTCTATTTATATTATTTACTATTCATTTTATTATTCACTTTATTAGCAGTACAATATTTAATCATTATCGAGTTCATCATAACGTGCTGTTTTTAAGTACCTGTAAGTTAGCAATTGAATTTTCTCCAAAGAGAGTTACCGATAGGAAAAGTATAAATTTTTGAATTTTTTTTTAATTGGAGAGAGAGTTTATAATGAAAGACTAGTTCAGAAATTATATATTGTTGTATAATGGTTAATGCGCCTATTTTTAAAATTATTTATAATATTATTTTCCATATATTTCAAATTTAAATTGTATATTTATTTATTTTTATAAAACAGAATATTATTATGAAATATTATTTACTATAAAATAATTTGTATTTTGATACACTAAATACCCCACCTGCTTTAAACTTTGATGTGATAAAGAGATATTCTAGGTGTTACCTAAAAATATAGTTGTCTTATTATTGACTGGTTTAATCTTGTAGGATGGTTAAGACACGTTCTGGAAAGATGAAAGACGCGTCTGAAGAGAGAATCAAGACTGAAGAATCTGCCAAACCGCAGCCTGGTGCAACAATATTCCTGCATATAAAGGCATCGTTTCAGATTTTCAGTGTTCATGTATATAATCTCCTAATTGAAAAATAATACTGTATTATTTACATAAAATCCAAGTTAATCTATTAAGCTAATATTAAACATTTTTGTAGGAATTTTATATTGATTGAGTTTTTACATTGAGAAATATAAATATTTTTATTCCTGAGAAGACACCTTCACAAAGACAAAAGAACTGATATAAATTACATAGCTGAAGTTGTAAATATGTAAATAATATTCACATATATATCCCTTGATAAAACTTAAGGAAGTTGTACCTTTTAGCATGTATATAGGGATTCAGACAATAACTCTGAAATATATTTGATACACACTTGCCTTTATTGAAATAACACGAGATAACCATGAGTGAACAAAATTACCTGTCTCCTTCAAAAGACGGTCGACCGGCGACATCAAAATATAAAACTTCCTTAAGTTTTGTGCATGAGTGTATACACTTTTGCATATGTTCCTTTTCCACTGAATTCCCGCATACTTTCCAAAATGTGAGACTTCAGGTTGAATGAATACTAAGATTTCTCAGACTTTAATAAATATTACAGTCAATTATATATTTCGAGCAAGAAATGGCCATAAAGTTAAACACTATACATTCAACATAAACCTTTTCAGATAGAGAATGCATATTTTCGAAATATTAATATATATTTAAACATTTATTACATCCTGGTCAGAAAATTGTGGAAATACCCATCATTTTTCACCTTATTATCATCTTGCTATTTTTAATATCAACGGCAATAGAGCCTTCTCCACCAGGTTTAACTTGTACCTCTTTAACATAATGAATAAAATCTTGATGAATATCACACTTTTACTTGTATAGTTATTGAGTATAAACATATCAGGCCTCCATGTTAAAGTATCTTTTCAAAGGCTTTTTTATTCTCTAGCTTTCAGGCATGAACGCCCTTCTACAGGAGAAAACATGGTATAATTGTCTAGTTAGGTCAGAGATTTTTCATGGTCAAAGAATGTTAGAAACAATAGATTCGCGTCTAATTGGTGGAAATGCCCATCATATTTCACCTTATGGTATTCTTGCTAATTTTCAATATCAACGGCAATAGAGCCTACTGCACCAGGTTTTAACTTTTAGCTCTTTAACATATTGAAGAGATTATTTAAGAATATCAACTTTTACTCGAATAGAAATTGTCTAGTTCGGTCGAAAATGTTTCATTGTCAAAGAATGTTAGAAAAAATAGATTCGTATCAAATTGGTTTGCTGGGAAACGATC
>CP092879.1:40415885-40429121 GCA_030710605.1 Cordylochernes scorpioides | reverse complement strand
GAGGCTGTTTGGATGATGGGATAATTGAGAAAGTCCCAGCTGAACAACACGACGCTGAGGCCTTCTACCTGCCTCCTCGTCCGGTGGTGAAACTCTCCAGTGGGACTACGCCTATCAGGCTTGTCTTTGATGCTTCTAGCAAGGATTATAGATCCTCCCATCTTTAAATGACTGTCTTAAAAAAGGACCTAACCTCATAGAGATGATTCCCAACCTTATGCTAAGGTTTAGAAATGGCAAGTTTGGTGTCGTGGCAGACATTAAGAAAGCGTTTCTTCAGATTGAGGTGAATGAAAGGGACAGAGATTACCTGCGTTTTCTGTGGTATTCCCAAAATGGAGAAAAGACAGAAGTATTCTGACATAGACGTGTCGTTTTCGGTGTTAACTGTAGTCCTTTCATTTTGGGGGCAGTAATCGAATACCACCTGTCTAATGTTCGACCTGAACATGAACCGTTAGCTCAGAGGTTGCAGAAATCCTTTTATGTGGACAATTTAGTCACAAGCGTGAACTATTTTGAAGAGTTACAAGATCTCAAATTGACCGCAACGTCCATCATGGGTAATGTTCGGATGGAGCTAAGCCGTTGGGAGCATAGCCTGGACGTGGCCTCCGATACTTACCCTTTGAAAGCAGAGATATCTAAAGTGCTTGGTATATGTTGGGATAAAAGGGAAGAATGCTTGTCATGTGAAATTTCTGTAGCCATACCCCCCAAGATAACCAAAAGGAGTATCCTGTCCTGCTTAGCTCAGATATATGACCTTATTGGATTTCTGAACCCAATATTAATAAAGCCTAAAATTCTATTGCAAAAAGCTTGGATAAAGCGCGATAACCAGTTGGGTTCCTTTGTCGGGAATCGCGTGAAAGAGATATGCAGACTTAGTGATCCTGGAGATTGGAGATATGTTCCTAACGAGTGCAATCCAGCTGATTTACCCTCCAGAGGATGCAGCCTTTCCCGACTGATACAGTCTAGATGGTGGGAGGGCCCTTCCTGGTTAAAAATCACCGAAGAATATTGGCCTTCCAGGTATAAAGACCTGAATGAAGAAGAAATCTGTGCGGAAAGAAAGAAAACTGCAAAAATACAGACTAGATCGGGAAGAACCGTTTGTACACCCAACCAATTGGACGATTATTATTGTTTTTCTGTGTGCCTAGGAAAAAACAGGTGGGAGTATGTGGAATAATGGACGCCGTCCAGACGGCTCAGGTGACGACTGTAAACAAACAAGCTTCGGCGGCGCCAGCCGCCAATAAAGGACCAGAACACGGCTTGGTCTGCTACCGACCAGTTGGGTGTTTTCCTCTGTCCTCTTAAGATGTATTAAATAAAGTTAGTTAGAAGGAGACTTTTACCCTCTCCTTTCTGCTATTTAGTGATCTTATTTAAATCCTTGCAACAGCCCAAAAATAATCATCACTGCGAATTCTTCTACCGAATTTCGCATCAGTGTTTTGTGAAACTATTACCCGACATTTCTACACACTGAGTAAATAGATAATAAATAGATATTTTAGGAACTCTCTCCAGAATGTATATATAAAGATGATATAAGCTTATTTTTTAAAAGGAAAAAGGCATGTCAATAGAAGTTTGCGTTGAAGAAAATGTATGAAAACAAAAAAAATGAGAATTTGGTTTAGTGGCTTAATTTTTAAAACGGATAATAGGCAAAAACATCCTTTTTTTTTTGCTATCATAATATACAATTGAATTTTTCGGCATTTAATGTTTAAAAAAAGGTTATATAAAAGTTAATATCTATATATGTTATGAATATTTTGTTTTGTTGTTGAAAAAGATAGAGAATTGAAGGTGCAGTCGTGAAAATAGGAAAGATAATTATTTACCCATCGAGTAGTTTTTATTTTGAATTACTTGAAGTAAATTATACATAAAATTATTTTTCACAGTAATATAGAAATTATAAAATGAATTATATATTCGTGATTTAAAAAATAGGTAGGTTAACTATACATATTTACAAATTAAAATTCAAAATATTCTAAATCTATGGTCAAAAATAAAAGAATGGTCAATGATAAAAATTAAATAAATGTTTTTGAAAAAAAAAATATTTGAATTTTAGATTATATAAAATATATAAATTAATTATAATTATATAACCATTATAAATTGTATATATCTATAAGTATTGGAATCCCATTCAATAAAGTAAGCAAAAATACGAGAATCACGGGACGAGTGTCTTACAAAAGACACTCGTCCCGTGATTCTCGTATTTTTGCTCAAATTGTATATATATTTAAGAAGTAAAGTGAAATTTTCATCAGATAGTTTCTTACTTTGGCCTTATACAGCGTGAGTGGATCACATGCCCAGGTCATTCAGTTTAAATCAAAGAAAACCCATGATAAAGAGAGGCGTTTTACCCCAAGAAATATTAATTCAAAAATAAATCAATTCAGATCTAATATATGATAATTATTTATTTATATATAATATATAATATTTATAATCATATAAAAAGGAAGAATAGGCAATTGATAAAACATAAGGAAAAAAAGAGTTTTTTTCTAAGGCAATATATCCGTACTGGATTTCGAAATCCACCGTTTTTATGCAATACTAATCTCTTCAGAAAGTTCAAAGCCAGTACACAATATGTTCTATTAAAATAAATCCCTTTTCCTATTGTTTTTGCTAGCTTTATTGATCCTTAAGTCAAGATATTCTTGAGTGATTAGTTCACTAGAAAAAGAGAAACATTTCTAATTAAACAATATTAACAAAAGAAAAGATTCATTAATAATGAAATTCCATTTGCTTTAAAACATACCTATTTACACCGTCATCAGAGTTCACAATATTTAATGATTAAAAAAGAACGCAATAATTCTTCACAACAAAAGCAGTTTTCCTCATATCCAAATAGCATTCAAAAAGAGACATTACTAACCACGATGAGAGCACTAAACAAGATGAGACAATAAATAAAAGATAGGGTAGCTGCCATGTTTACAAATCGACAGGGCGCCAAGGGAAATCTGGTTGGACTTAAAATCTTGATTCGTCGGAGGTAGAAAGATAAGAGTAGTGTTTGCCCATGTGGCATAAATACACTTCATAACTCCTTCAAAACTTGTAAATATTTAGAGGCTCTTCATATTAAACCTTCTGAAATATTGATTAGGATGTTGGCTCCGTCTAGCTGCTCGGGCTGCTGTAGATACTTCACCATAGAACGTCTACCATGGAGCTTGACACTTCAGACTATGTCCCACCTATGACAGAAGAAGGTGGAAGATACCCTTAGATCTTCGCTGTTATTTATGTAGACATATCAAGTTTGTGAGAGTGTAAACTATTTTATATTCTATTGTACTGGGCTAGTTAGACTTTGTGTTAAATTTTGAATATCCCTTGTAGACATCTTGTCCATTTCATGTCTATTTATTGTATATAATTTGATCTAATATTTGGTGTATCTATTGTGTATCTGCGTCTTTCCTTTTCTAGTATGCTTTCTTCTTGTATACCTTTTGTCTGCTTTTTTATACTTGTTTACTTCTTTGATATTTCTTGTATATTTCTAGGCTGTTTCTTGTAAAATCATTTTGCATACTTGTTTACTTCTTTGAGAGTTATTGTCAGCTTCTTGGATTACTTCGTGGATATTTCTTGTCGGCTTCTAGCATACTTGTTTACTTCGTGGATATTTATTGTCGGCTTCTTACATACTTGTTTACCTCTTGGATATTTCTTGTTAATATATTGCAAACTTGTGTACTTCTTGGATATATGAAATTTATATCCCCCTTTATATAAATAACACTTAGTACAGGCCATAATAAACATGTTAAATAGTTAGCGACTACTTGTATTGAGCAAGTGCTCCACATGTCTACATATGTGGAAAGCAGTTCAACTTTTATAAATTTTCCAGAGAACCTTTGGAAGCATGTATTCACTTTGGGGATATAATACTACAAGAATCGAGGACCATTGAAACAATTTTCCTTAGAAATAGGTGTCCTATTCAGGATTCGATCCTGTGCCAGAGTTCTTTTAGATACATGCACTCATTGGTGGGGATATGATTCTACAAGAATAAAAGTCATTGAAACAATTTTAGTTAGAAAAAAGACCCCATTGCGGGATTCGATCCTGGGTCGTGACAAAATTGACAGTTTACAATACTCCGCCAATACCTATACATCCAAACATGATATAGCAATATAAAGGAACCTAGTATAAAAAAGGCGTCATTTAGTTAGGTAATAAAAAGGTATTCTCCTCTCCTGTTTAAAATGGAAGAAACTTTTTTTTGTAATTTAATTAATTAGAAGGACAGAATGGTGCGACATTCCAGCAATCCTCTCTAATTACAAGAACATAGCAACGTTCCTTCTCTTTGAAATCTTGGAATTTCTTCGCGCCTTCCAACTTGATACAATAAAAAAGACGATTGATTTAATTTTCAACCGGAAACATTTTTCTCTACCAATAAAAATTAGGTTAGGAAATGAATCGCTACTTCAACAACTTTTCAAAAAAGATATTTAAAGAAGTATTTGTATGAAATGAAATGTTCAAGCGAAGTTTTTTCATCTATCTCTAATTGGAGTCGACAAATACACAACAAAATATTTTTTTATCTTCACATCAGGCCATGATAATCGTGTCAGATTTTTGTAATTTATAAGGTGTCAAAACTCCATTTGATTATTTACATTTATAATTAGGGTTTGACTTTGGCAATATTCAAACCCCGTTGAAGCATCTTTTTTTTTCTGTTGAAAAACGTACGCAATACTGGATTCGAGCTTACATTTACACTCTCTACAAGGAAGTTATATGTTTCTTATAGCCTCATACATTTTATAAATTTGTAACTAAACACACGTTTAATGTGCAACGAGCTAAAATATGCTTAAAATTTCCTAAGTTTTTTGTTTCATATTTATAAATTCTGTGAACTAATAAACAATTTATATCTATAAAGCACGAATAAAAATGACATCTTTTACACATGAAACAAACTTCTACTCTTTACTGCGATGAAAATATCATCGTATTAGGGACAGAAGAAGTTTGTTTTATGTGTATAATAAAATATTCATGCTATATAGTTTATTTTCTTTTATATGTATATAGTGTATTATTGTGCTTTATAATTAATATATTTTAAACTGGAATTGTCTTTGTTATTTGCGTAAGATTATTGCTCGATTCAAATATTTATATGTAATTCTTCTGTCCTAAAAGCTTATGTCTATAGTTTGTTTGAATACAATTTATAATATTCCATCCTTCAATGTAGCATATATAAGCAGAATTGTACAATACAGCATTAAATTATTATTTTTTTGTTTCGGTCGGGTAGATTATAAATTTGGTGAAACGGCTAGGAGGGTTTACCACTAATAATCCAAGCTTTCTCACTGTTTCTCATCGCAGTAAGGACAGTAGAAGTTTATTTTATGTGTGAGAAAACATTGGTTCTATGGTTTATTTCCTATATATAGATGGCGCGTTTATTGTCTTATAATTGTATACTTCCTTGTGTAATATTTTACTTCCTTGAAAAGAGAGAGAGTCGTTGAAGCGTTGGCATTGACGCTATACAAAGATTGACGCACTTTACTCAATTCCTATTGTATTAACCTAACCTCCCTCAATATGTGAGATTTTATACGTATATTCTTTAAAATACAGTTAAAAATATAAAATAATTTACTTTATATACACCCATTGACAAAACTTAAGAAAGTGGAAAGTATTTAATGTCGCCAGTTGTCTGTTTTTTTTTTTTTTTTTTTTTTATGGAGCCTGTGGATATTTTGTTACCACTTGGTTATCTCGTGTATATTCAATAAAAGTCACTGTGTATAAAATATCTTTCAGTGTTATTTTTTGAATCTCGATATACATGCTAAAAGGTACAACTTCCTTAAGTTTTATGATTGTATGTTTTTATTATGATACAATTATGTTCAAATATTATATCTACAGACCTTACTACAATAATAGGAATTATTAGATAAGATATTTTACACATACACCACCTATGAGCTAAGCCCTCTCATCTAAATATTTCTATCATTGCAGTAAGGTATGTAGAGATCAAATTTGATAATATATATCGTAAGAAACATATGGCTAAAATAAATATGTATTAGTAAAAATCTTATAATAAATTTCATCATAGGATAAAATAGAAGATAATAAGTAGATTTCAATGATTTTGACGTTTCCACCACTTTGTGGCATTTCCTCAATTGACTTCTAGCGAAGTGCTCTGCACCTTTATCAATGATGTCACACCACTGTATTAATCTGACATTCCTGTAGCAAATCTATCTTGCAAAACTTCAAGTAATAAATGTTGATGTGCTTCTATTTCTGATCAAATATCGTGTGAGATGTACATCCTGGTGAGCCGGGTTTAAAACCGTTTAGGCATACTTTTTTTCGGCCGACATAGAGTGTTGACATGTTTTGTCTTCTACCTTAGAAAAGTACGTTGTGCATTCCATATTGGAAAACGATTCTCATGCATGAATTAAATAATAAAAATGGATTATAATTGTAGTTTATTCTCTTTTATTATCTTCGTTGTTGTTATCATGTCCAATGAAGAGCCTCAGATGTCTCCATACATCTCTATCACAGCATCAGCAATGTCCACTATCTTGGGTGTGTAAAGCTGCTGCTCTGGGTCCATGCCAAATTATCATTGTATTTTGCAGGAAATCGAGCAATTGCATCTACAATGTAGGTTATTCATTCGTCTTTTGACCTTTACCGAGTATATATTGGTACTATAAAGTAACTGTTCTTTGGCCGTGACTCTATATTCATTACAATAACTAGTTATATTACCATGTTTTGATATTTTAAGAGTGATAGTTCACTGGACATAGAGGAAAAGATGATGTGTAGCCATTGGCACGCCCTGGTACTTGGATCAACGCCAGGCTTCCATTGCTTACAATTGAGAGCCAAGGTTTGATAGTGAGAAATGTGGCCTCTGTGCTCGACCGAAACAACCATTTTACGATATAGCCTCTTCCACATATATAACATTTATACTAAATTTCAATTAACATCAACAAAACCTGTGTCTTTTTTGTAAATACACCCACAGCTGTCGGATATGGTCTAATTAAACGCTGGGTTGTTATAAATTAGTTAATTAGAGTTAACTGTCTAGATTGAATCAAATGACCTTTTGTACCAATCTTCTATCTGCCTTTATTTAATTTGTATTTTTTTAGTAATTATGTTCCTACCGAGGATGGCACTTTGGTACAGCATTTTTCCAAAGTCCTTTTCAACAAAGGATAGTTCATTTTAATATTAAAATATTTTAATGTTAATAAATCCCAGGTCTTAATATGATGCATTAGCACGCCATCTGTTAAAGAAATTTGAACTATTTTTAGGCGTATGATTCTTTCAAAAAATATATATCTATTTTCTACTGCCCTTACTGCAATGATAAAATAATGGGAGGGCCTGGTTAATGATAATTTAAATTCACTGATGAGCCAGGCATTTCCATTATTTTATCTTTGCAGTAAGGGCAGTAGAAAATTGATTATTTTTGAAAGAATCATACGTGTCAAAAAATTTCAAATTTCTTAAAGCCCGAATATGTTTAGAGAGAGAGAGGCGTTTGTATTGTTGCACCAGGTTGCAGCTTGGCAGACTCTTCAACCTTGATTCTCTCCTGTGCCGGGTCTTACATCTTACCAGAGCGTGTTTCAACCATCCTACAAATTTATATAAGAGAATAATGAGATAACTCTACTTTAAGTAGCCTCCAGAATAATTTATTTATTTCTCACATCAAAGAGAGCAGTGAAGTCACACAGTGTACCAAAATACAAATGGTTATTTTATAATACATAAATCTGTTTATAATACATATATTCTGTTTAATAAAAAATAAATAAATATAAAATATAAATTTGAATTTGAAATATATGAAAAATAATATTACAAATTAAAATAAATTAGGTGTATTAGCCATGATGCAACAGTATTTAGACTGGTTCCGCTTGTAAGTAGATTCTGTCTTAAGCAAACTCTTGTTTTCAAACACTAGCATTACCTAGAGACACGTACTTGAACCGGTGTTAAATGACAAACTGTGGTATCCTCCCATTTTTTGGTTTATTGAGAGTTTGTTCAAGACAGATTTTACTGTGTGCTCCATATATTAATATCAGAATAATATTTTATAATATTGCGTTTTAAATTAATTACTTTTCAACCTTTTTAATACTTATTTTTCGATGCTTAAAAGACTCGCTGTGACTCTTTTCAAAGATAATTATATTTTAATAATGAATCTATTTTAATTATGAATCCAACTGTACAAAATGATTTATTTTGTGTTTGTTGTGTTGTGCTTTCCCATTTTTATTATAATTATATGATAAGTATGAAAAATAAAATATTTAATAACTTCACTATGTGTCTTTCACGTCATATATTGTAGTTTTACTGCATAAAGCCCAAGTATTCAGAAATGAATAATGAATAAGAAACTCAATCGAATATTTCTTTAGAAATCATTAACCTTTAAAAATTTTAATAGCTATTCAGACAAAATGTCAATACAGTAACCATAGGGATGAGAGAGATTTGACTCACACTCTCAATAGAAGACAACAACTGAGAACAGGGATCGAATCGGTATTGAACACATTTCTTTCCTTAAAAATATCTTCAATTATCTCGATTTTGATATCCCTCAACATGGTTGTAAGTATCAAATCGGATCACTAGTATGTTCTAAGTTTAAAGTCAATATGTTTTACATGGGTGTGTACACGAGGAGCACTTACAGTAAAAACAGTCACACACTCTTATATACCATGATAATCCAAGCTTGTACCATGTTTGGGTGTGCACTTGTATTAGTATAAAGATCGGTAATAATGTGTATTATATAATCCATTCTGTATAAATTATTAAATAAAAGACAATCTCTGCTGAAAGAAGAGTTATTTTACTTTTATCAAGATAATACAAGATTTCGGGCGTAACAGCTCTTCGACAAGAGTTCAATTATATATATATATATATATATATATATATATATATATGATACTAAAACTCATAAATTAAACAAATTCATATATCTAAATATTATAATTCATTCTGTAAAATAATAAATAAAATACAATCAGCTGAGGATAGAGTTTCTTTTCTTTTTATCACGACAATATAAACTCTCGGGCGTAACTGCTCTTCGACAGGTAAAATTTATGATATCACACACATACACATAAGGCTTTATTAAGACCATTGGTCATATACAGATTCAATACAGTAAGGAAGCATAGATGGATCTTTTATATTCCAGGCAGCACAGAACCCAACCACAATCTTCAGGTCCGACGCATTTCCAGTTATCACAGATTCCGACATTAAAACTTGGAAATTAAACAAAGAATTTGTTTTTAATACTTAAGTTTTAGAGTTTAAATTATACCTTCTAAGGGTTGTTACGCCTGAAAGCTTGTATTATCGTGATAAAGGTAAAATTAAGTATTTTGTATTGTCTTTTATTTATAAAATAAATCACAAGTATATGGCTCTTTTGATGGACATGGAGATGGCCGCTTTACTCATATATTTCTCCAGATAATATAAGTTTGAAAATACTAGGCGTAAATGTAGCTAAATTAATTTTAATCATTAACATATTTATTAATAATTCAATTTACCCCTCCTAATTATATTAAGAATTTAATTAAAGTAATTACAAAGTTAAAGGAACTGTATGAAGGTGTTAGAGAAAGTGTTTATGAAATAAATATTATTTTTTAAATAAAAATATTGAGTAAGTATAAGATGAAATTTAAAAATATATATCATCAAACCTTTTTATAATATTTTTGAATTTTACAAATATAGTATAAATCTGAAAAATGTATTATTTAACATACTATTGTAGGGTGATGTCCCAAAATACATAAATACTCACTCCTGATTCATCCTGAAGGTAAATTTCTATAAGATGTATTCTATCAAGTCATTTTGCTCTTTAAAATATGGTCTATAATTGAGATGCTAGATGGCAAATTTATTTTTCATTTATTATAGCATATTTCATAGTTATAAAGGTATATGCAAATATAATAAAACATTTACATATCACACTTGTGATAAACATTCTAAAATCCCCCAAACTGGGAACCAAAATAACATGAAGTCTTCACTCTGTTTAACTATTTTTGTAAATATATTAATGATTTTCTTTCAAACCTGAAAGGTTCAGGTTCCTAATATATATATATATATTTTTTTTCTCTTTTTATTCCGATTACTCTTTTTTTTTTTTTTTTATAACTGTTTCTGTTTAAAAAAAAAGGTAAATCGACGCAATTATCCCTAGCCGGGATATTGCGTTTGTGTGTTAAAACAAATAAATAAATGAAGTCTTAACTCCGCATTTATTTTACAAAACAAAGCAAAAAACAATATAATAAATATAACAAAGAGATGATCGAATGGAATGCTGCGTGTAGCCAAACAACGGTGATAAAAATAGAATGAAATGCGCATGCGTCTTCGAATAGCGGTGGTAGGTAAACCAAGGACAGGGACCTATCATATAAACCTATTAAAGATAAGAACATATAGCAAGATTTCCCTTCTTTTAATTTCCTTTTTTTTATCCTGATAGACGTGATATACGCGATGATATTCATGGTGGGGTAGTTAGTGACTGTTTTTATTGCAAGTGCATAATCTATACGTGTAGAAAGCAGTTAGACTTTTAAACATATAAGAGTATAGGAAATGAAAGCATTAAAGCACGATTATTTCTTTAACAAATAAAACAAACTTATACTGTCCTTACTGCGATGAAAATATTGGGAGGACTTGGCTCATCAGTGGTGAATCCTCCCAGAGATTTCGCCAATTAAAGCTACCAGACCGCTCCTTAGAGCTCTAATACTGCATTGAACCATTATTCTTATATGTTCTACACTGAAGGGTGGAATCTTAGAAATGGTATCAAAGCAAACTATGGACATAAGCTTTCAGGATAGTAGAATTATATATAAATATTTGTATCGAGTGATGCTCTTCCGAAAAAAAGTTGCCAAAGCCCCGAGGGCCATTAAAGAAATTCTTACTACAGAAAAAAAAAAGTGTCTAATACGGGATTCGAACCCGAATAGTGGTTTTCAAGAATCGACGATGTATATCACTCTTCCACAAGTCCTCCCTCAGTTTACCTTCGTAGAAAGTTTAAATATTTAAATGTTACAAAGAGATGATTTAAAACGGTGTTTCTTTGCTATCCCGTGTTTATTTAATGTCTAGAAGTAATTTAAAATAAATTTAAATGTATTTTTTACACAAAAGATGGTTTCTATGTTGTCAACTCTATTTACATAGATTTGTTGATGTAATTGACTTCGATGACACAGAATCCTTCCATAAATATTTGTTACATCGTTCTATTCGTTTATATCAGAGATGGCTGGCGTCGCATCGTGTTTGGGATGTAATACGTACATTTCCGCTGACAATATATACATTCAATATATATAAATTGAAAGCTATATTTATATTATATAAGGTCTATAGAAATAGCTTTTAATTATATTTATATTTTAAAAGAAAGGTTTCGTTAAAAAATTATAATTTTGAATAACAATTCACTTTTTAATGTGAAAAAATTAAAGTAAATATATTAATATTTCAATATAAATATACCTTACATAAAGGTAATATATGTTAGTTTTTATATAAAATGAGAATATTATAAATAGAGTTAATTATTAAATAGTTAAATAACAAAACAGGATACTATTCATCAGATCACCCTTTGCTAATATATAGGTCTTGGGATGTTAGATGCGATGCAATCACACTTGATCTGTATTTTTATTTTAGCAAAAACATGAGAGAGAGAAAGAAATTAAACTACGCAATTGTTAATTAGAATGAAAATAAAAATCGAATGGTTATTATACAATATATTTCCATAATATATTTATATATATTATTGATTTCACTGGTCAACAAGATTTTTGCACAAGAGAACCTGATTATGTTTCTAGTGTAACTTTTCATGCTGAACTCAAAAATCTAATCAGAAATTTCCCATCACCTATGGTTTTTGCGTGACGGTGTTTTTTTAGTATTGGGATAAATACAGTTTTGCATAACCCTTATTACATTACACTGGTTTATCAAAAAATATTTTTCTTTGTCCACAAAGAAATAGCATCTTATCTACATGTCCTGAATCCAAATATACCATTAGTTTTTTCTATTACGCAATATTTCTGAGATACACCTACTTGAAATTTGGAAATATTGTTAATATAGGCATATATGAACGAAAAATATTTATTTATTGAAAAGCAGTGACAGTGGATTTTCTTCTATACTTTGCTTGTGGTAGATCCCTCTTGAGTGCCCAGCAGTCGTCGGCAAGCATAGCGGGACTCCATTTACCTTGGTACCGCTTCTCCATGCTTGATATATCTTGATGAAACCTCTTTATTTATTTATTTATGCTTATGAGGTGATACAGCAGCGTATTTACAATTAGAGAGGAGACAAAATGAATTAAATCTAGAAAAAAGAAGTGAGGACATATCGGTCATGAAACCTCTCATCATGCTCATTGCTAACTGCGCCAAGATTGTCTGGAAAGAAATCTAGATGTGAATGCAGGAAATGGATCTTGAGGGACATGTTACATCCCAGTGCCTTGTAGGAAAGCAACAGATCATTAACTATTTCTCGGTAATTTTCAACCTTGACACTTCCTAAGAAGTTTTTGCAAACGTTTCTAAAGGAATTCCATGCTGCTGCTTCAATTTCATTCAAACCTTTTTGAAAATTTCCATCCTGCTGCAATTCTCGAATCTGAGGTCCAACGAAAATGCCTTCTTTAATCTTCGCTTCACTTATACTATAAAATATTTGTTTTAGGTAGGCAAATCCCCACTGGCATTTCGATCCATTGCCTTGACAAAGTTCTTCATTAATCCCAGTTTAATATGTAATGGTTGCAAGTAACTATTTTCTGAATCGATCAGGGGTAGATTTGCAATATTTTTATATCCTGGAGTAAAGATTTTGCGGTTTGGCCAGATTTTTTTAATGTAATGCCTTTCCTTATCTATGCTATCCCGCTCACACAGAAAACAACAAAATATTGTCTATCCAAGCTGTAATCCACGCAAGAGAGCAACGACTTTCAAATCGCTGCATATT
>CP092879.1:40304675-40415785 GCA_030710605.1 Cordylochernes scorpioides | reverse complement strand
CGGTTCGAATTGCCAAAGGAGACCCGCAGCGGAAGACGGATAAAAACTCCTTCCAGGTACAATCAGTCTATTGGACGTGACTTCCGTCACTGGAAGGGGAGTGATGTAGCGGCTCCCAAAAATATTAACTTTTCATATTTTCATTATAAGTTTTAATTTGTTTAATAACTATTTAAATCAAATATTAAATTATCTTATAATATATAATTCTCATAAAATATACTTTATTAAAATTATATGAATTAACATTAATATCATATTAATTGTTGTCATATCAATATGATATTATCAATATAATAATTATACATCATTCTAAAATATAAATCATAAATCATATAAAATGTAAATATTTATCTATAATATATCAAACACATATATCTAACATTATATAATCTAGAAATTATATTTGACCACACATATATAAAAAAAGAAACTTCAACGTGTAATATACAACAATTTAACCCCTTCTGAAAATTTGTATCAAATAAATGTAATTAAAAGTTTATTTTACAATAAATAATTTGTTATCTGACTCCGCCTAGAATTCCATGCCGACCACATAAATTGATGAGCCGTATTTAAAATATAAACTTTAACGAACATTTGCAAGCATTCAAACAAGAATTTCAATTCGATCAAAAGTGAAAAAATAAAAATTATTCATAATATCAAATAATAAATATTTAAGAAATACATATTAAATATTTATATTTAAAACAAAAAATATAACATATTTCGAAATATTTAAAAAACAACGAAAACGTACATCGTTTGGTATTTAATTCAAGGCAAATTTTCAACTTAAAACAAAATCGCTATCAATTAAAATTTAAGAAATTATTTATGTGGATTGTCGTTAATTAACCACCACAGATACTCATCTCCAGAAACCTGTAGCATTTGTTTGACAATTAAGATAACTATAGGATATCCTCGCCTGCTACAATTCAAGAGGGCCACAGTATTTCTTCTGAAATTCTAAATGATTTTTGAGAGAAAATTAACAGAGTATTATTTGTTGTGCAGAGATCCTCTTCATTTGCACTGAGAGTGCAATGTTTCCACAGATAAGACTTGAAAATAGAATATATTTTTAATGCCAAGAAAACAAACAAAGTTAAAACAATTCCATATTAAAAAATGATCAACTGCTAAAAACACAAACACTATATATATGCATATATACACAATTATCATAATCAACTCTGTGAAAACAAATAAATAAAAACAAATATTAAATTAATTCGCCAATACATCACACCATCTTCCTCCTACAAGCCTTGATATCGCACAGGAGGTCTCCGATCCCTTGGAGGGTTTCTTCTTGGCAGTGGCCTCTCCTCCGTCCGGGCTTCTTTGTCTGAGGAACACGCGGATTCCCTTGGGCTGCTTCCAATCTCCACACCTTGGTCCCCGGACACTGGATCCTGCGGCAATCCAGCTGTTTCCGACGAAAACGATTCTCTGTCCCTCCGGCTGTTCATACTCTCAGGAGCCATCCATATTGGGTCATCTTCCTCCTCTCTTTTCTCTCTGGCCTCATCTCCCTCTTCACCACTAGTCCATCTTCTCCTTATCTGATCTCGGTGGTAGGTCTTCACCTGTCCATTTATCAAAACTGTATAGACTCTGCTCCCTTTCTGCCCACTATTCTTCCTGGAATCCATCCGACACCTCTAAAATTCTTACACCACACCTTATCGTCCACCTCGAACTCCTCTTGGCCTCTTCCTCGATCATACCTCATCTGTCTGGCCTGTCGTTCCCTCACCCTATTGTCCAGGCTCTGGTGTATCAATGTCAGTCTGGTCCGCAGAGACCGACCCATAAACAGCTCTGATGGGGTCTTCCCAGTTGTCTCATGCGGCGTGCATCGATACGTGAGGAGAATTCTTGACAGTGTATCTTGAATGGTATCTTCAAACTTCCTTTTATTTTTTTTCAAGGCCATCTTTATCAATTGAACCGCTCTTTCCGCTAAACCATTACTCTGTGGATGGTATTCTGGAATCAGAGTTTGTCTGACTCCATTTCTCTCAAAAAAACTCTTCATCTCTACCCTGTAAACTGTGGGCCATTATCCGACACCACTTCCTCTGGTAACCCATACGCTGAAAACAATCTTCATAACTGCTCAATCGTCTTTCTTGCGGTTATCTCTCTCATCGGGATCGCCTCGACCCATTTTGAGTGGCTATCCACCACAATTAACAAATTCACTCCATCTTTAAATGCAAAATCCATATGGATCCGTTGCCAGGGCCTGGTTGCCCACACCCACGGTCTCCAGTTTACTTTACTTGGGCCTGTCTGAGTTTGCTGGCAATTTTTACACCCATTTACCATGCATTCAATCTGGTTGTCAAGATTCGGCCACCAAAAATGCGACCTAGCAACCGCCTTCATTTTGCCCATCCCCGAATGGGTCTCGTGTAGACAACTCAACATATTTTTCCTAAGAGAAGACGGGATGATCACTCGCATTCCCCACAATAAGCATTCCCGTCCATAGTTAACTCCAACTTTCTCTGAAGTAGGGTCTGAGGTATTCCCCAACTCTTTCAGGCCAGCCTTGCTGCGTATAGCGCTTCACCACTGACAATACTTCATCTTTTTTAGTTTCCACACCTATTTCTGCTGCTGTAACCGGCAAATCTTCCACGTATGATAATATGAACGTTTGATTCAAAACCGGTGTTTCGTCACTCTCTACTGGCAACCGTGAGAAAAGATCTGCGTTTCCATGATCTTGAGTTCTTCGGAATTTAATTTCATATGTATAAGCCGCCAAAGTCAGTCCCCATCTCTGCAATCTTGAAGTAGACAAAGTGGGAATCCCTGCTCTCGGCCCCAAAATAGACACCAGGGGTTTATGATCTGTAATCAGGGTAAATTGTCTTCCATAGATAAACTGGTGGAACTTAGTCACACCATATATTATTGCTAGAGCTTCTCTTTCTATTTGTGAATAATTACGTTCGGCCCCGGAAAGTGTTCGTGAGGCAAACATGATTGGTTTCTCTTGGCCCTCGATAACATGGGACAGCACCGCCCCCACTCCAATCTGAGATGCGTCCGTGGCCAAAGATAAAGGTAACGTGGCATCATATGGCACCAACACTTTCTCGGAGGTAATTCTCATTTTACACTCCGAGATCGCCTCCTCACACTCCCCTGTCCACTTCCAATAACTATTCTTTTTCAGCAGCTTGTGAAGTGGCTCCAACAGCTCTGGCAAATTCGGAATAAACTTTCCATAATAGTTCACTAATCCCAGAAAAGATCTCAATTCCGAGACATTTGTCGGGCTTTTGGCTTTCTGTAGCCCTTGTATCTTGTCCTCTAAAGGCCGAATACCATCTTCTTTGATGAGATGTCCCAAATACTGTATTTCTCTTCGCAGAAATTCACATTTTTCCCTTTTTAATTTTATGTTGTGCTTCTGCAACCGAACAAAAATAGTTTTTAATACTGCCATATGTTCCTCCACTGACGCCGTGGATACGAGTACATCGTCAATGTAACAAATTAATTTCCGCCAATATTCTATCCATAACTGACTGAAAAAAACTAGGGGCATTTGCCAATCCAAAAGGCATTCTTTTAAACCTAAAAAGCCCTTATGCGTATTAATAGTCAGGAGTGGCTGGGTGCTAGGGTTTACCTCTAATTGAAGGTATGCATTGCTCAGATCTAGTTTATAAAAATACTTCCCTCTAGCAAATACGGAAAACAGGTCTTGCTGAGTAGGCAGCGGATAGGCCGCAGTATCCAAAAACCTATTTAAAGTCACTTTGAAATCACAGCAAATCCTAAACTCTTTATTCATCTTGGGAACAACCACCACTGGAGTTGCCCATTGCTGCTGGGTACTTGATACAAGTAGTCCTTCTCCACCATTATTTCTAGTACCTCGTTTACCGCCGTTCTAATTGCAAAGGGAACTGGTCGGGCCTTATGAAATATGGGGTTTACATCCTGAATATTCACTGCAAACGTGAATCCCTTTATCGGATCTGTTGTCTCCCCAAACACAACCTGGTGTTCACTCAATAATTCCGCCAACGTGTCCTCCAAAGGCATCTGATTCACAAAATAATTTCCAATTTTCAAAACATTGATCCATTCTCTCCCCAACAAGGCCTTCCTTTCTCCTCTCACCACGACAGCTCTAAGCTTAGCGATCGTTCTCCGAAAATCGACCTTGACATCTATTTCACCCAGAATCGGTACCGCAGTTCCATCATAGGTCTTCACAATTATTCCCGCTTCTTTTACCTGCACGTCTGGGAGGTATCTCTTGAAATCCTTCTCCGATATTAAAGTCAGACAGCTACCCGTATCGATTTCAAAAGTCATCAAAGTGTCCTCTACTCCCATCTTAATCACATAGGGAGGGTCATTCGTAGCATACTTGACTCTATAATCATACGTCCTCATGAAGACCATTCTTTGAACGGATTCTTCCTCCTCCTGATCATCGATTTGATTAATCTTTCTCTGGTTCAGAAACCGGCTCACCTGTCTTTCGCTTGTATGTTACCCACGGCTCCTGCAGATGGTTGCCAAGTGACCTCTTTTCCCGCATCTGAAACAGGTCGCCTCTCTAAATCTGCATAAGTCTTTATGCAACCTCCCGCAATGTATGCACTTTCTCTTTTGCTCTCTATTATATCTATTCCCGACTTCTGCGCGTATTTTGTCCACGCTATCTGCAGGCTCATTGACATGGAATATTCTGGTATTTTTTTCTGCTGCCTCCATCGACAACGCAATTTCAACTACTCTTGCCAACGGCACATCTCCTTCAGACAAGATCCTCCTCTGGATTTTTGCATTTCTCAATCCGCACACCAATTTGTCTCTTAAGGATTCCTTTAAAAATTCGCCAAATCCACACGTTGAGGCTAGCCGCTTGATTTCCACCAGATATTCTGAAGCACTTTCCGTTTCCTTTTGTATTCTTCCAAAAAACATGAATCTCTCTACGATTATAGATCGCCTTGGGGAAAATATTCAACCAGTTTCTCAATCAATTCTTCATATTTATACTCTTTAGGCAACTTCGGGCTACATAAATTTTTCAATGTATCATACGCCTTCCCGCCAATTAGCGTCAACAAATAGGCTTTTTTCTTTTCTTCACTTGCTTCTTCTAGAATTAGAAACTGCTCCAAACGCTCGATAAATGAGCAAAAATTTTCATTTTTTTCTTCAAATTCTCTAAAATGGTAATGAGCCATCATGAAATAATTTTTCTTATGTAAATTTCCAATAACTTATTACTTCTTTAATATTAAACAAAATTATTCATATTACCCTATACCATCGCTTGGGTACTTACTCTTAAACCTCGTCGCCAATGCAATGTTTCCACAGATAAGACTTGAAAATAGAATATATTTTTAATGCCAAGAAAACAAACAAAGTTAAAACAATTCCATATTAGAAAAATGATCAACTGCTAAAAACACAAACACTATATATACGCATATATACACAATTATCATCATCAACTCTGTGACAACAAATGAATAAAAACAAATATTAAATTAATTCGCCAATACATCACAGAGAGAATAGAATGTTAGAACTCTTAAGTTATAAATATGTTTTATATGTTTATCGTGGCTATAGTGATAAGAGTTGTATTTCCACTCAAGCTCTCTGTATAGATTGCTCTACTGATATTCATATCATGTTACGAATTCCATTTTGTAGGTCATCAAATACAACGTGTGATCAATAATTTCCAGGAATGAGGCTGGATCACGTAAAATATTCAAAATAATGAAATAATTTTATACGGACCTTATAGATAAAACATTTATCAACACGTAGAAAAAAAAGATCACACAGACGCACGCGCTCACATTTTTTCAAAGTTATAAGCTCGAGTATATCAGAAAATTTCTAACTTCAGCGTGGACTGTATTGAAAAACAGCGAGTCTGCATAGAATTTTGCTTCAAATGAGGGAAAACAGCTTCCAAATCATTTCAAATGTTGAAGCAGGCTTTTAAAGAAGATGTCCTATCACAATCGAGGACATTTGAATGGTTTACACGATTTAAAGCTGGTCGAACAAGCGTCAAGAATGATCTACTCACGCAGACCTTTATCGATAAGAAACCCCGAAAATGCACTCAAAATTAAGTCATCGATCAAAAAACCCAAGAATAACTATCAGAGATCTATCAGAAGACTTAGATATCTTTTTTGGAACATGCCAAACCATCATAAAGAATGATTTGCTTCTTAAACGATCCCCGGCTGAATTTGTCCCACATCTCTTAACGAATGAGCAGAAAGAGCATCTCAAATAAACGTGCAAAAACATGGTCGAAATGTTTAATTCTGATCCCCATTGGCTCAAATATGTTATCACGGGAGATGAAACATGGGTGTACCGATATGATCCCGAGACTAAGAGGCAATCAAGCCAGTGGCTAGAACCTGGAGAACTAAGATTTAAGAAAGGAGGGATGATCAAATCGATGCTTAAGTGTCTTCTTATCACTTTCTTTGATGTGAAGGGATTGGTACACTATGAATTCATGCCCGAGGGTCAGACCATTAATCATAATTACTATATTGATGTATTGCGACGTTTTTAAGGGAGGCTGTCCGTCAGAAACGACCCGAAAAATGGCATCAGAAAATGTGCTCTTACATCATGACAACGCACGGCCACATACGGCTGTCACTGTACAACTCTATTTGGCTAAGCACGATATTGCTTTACTACCCCAGCCACCCTATTCTTCTGAAATTGCTCCCAACGACTTTTTCCTTTACTCTAAAATTGAAAAAAAGTCTTAAAAAAGGACGTCGATTTGACTCAATATCTGAAATAAAGGAGAATACGGAGAATATTTTGAAAAGCCTGAAAGATGAGGATTTTCAGAGGTGTTTTGATATCAGGAAAAAAATATGGAACAAGTGTATAGATAGTGACGGTGATTATTTTGAGAAATTTAAAATAAAAATTCATTATACTTTTGTATTTCTTTAAATATTTAACATTCCTAGAAATTATTGATCACACTATGTATATACCAATTATTCAGTAAGCACTTTAGACTTTCAGCATGACAATGGATAAAGACAACGGCTCTTAATATGAGTTTATCGGAGGACATACACAAAAATATATTTATATAGATATATTTCCTCATTATGATTTTAACACCGAGAGTAAAAAGGTTCAACATTCTTCTTCTGTTGAGAAAGAAAATTGCTATGAAATATAAAAATATAAACGGTAGCAATGCGTTTCTTTATTCTTAAAAAAATGCATGCGGATCTTTATAATCCCTCCAAGCATAGCTCTAAGTTGAGAGAAGTTGTATGAATACTCATTCTCACAATTTATAGTTATGCCTGTGTAAGGATTATAAAGATCCGAAAGATTGCATTTTTTAAGAATAAGGAAACGCATTGCTACCGATTATATTTTATTCTTCTTCTGTATATGATTGAATTTACGCTTAAATAAGAGCTGAAATAGACACTACAAAGAACATATTTTCAAGAAAAAAAAAATAATCACAATAATATAGGTTACAGACACCCTATAATCAAACATTAAAATACATAGATTCAAAATGTAGAGATTTAAAAGAAACGCATTGCCAGAAAATTTATTTGTGTAAAATTTTATAGATTCAATATGTTTATTAAAGGGAAATTTGGATCATATTCTAGTTCTGTACCTAAAAGAAATTGGCGATTCAACCAAAATTATTTTATTTATTATCAATGTTGTGCTGTGCAATAAATATTGTGATGTGTTGTGAATATAGTCTGGTGTCAATTATACATATATACTTACATTACTATTATAGTTAGTTATGATATATATATAGTGTTTTATTTAAACATAGAAACTTTCTCCTTGGAATATAAATACTATAAAGTTAAGTGCCAGGAGAAAATGATTTTTTATTAATCGACTACACGAGCTTTCGGGCAGTCACGCCCTTCAACTGGTAATGATACATGACGGCAATAGGCCTTAAATAGGATTCCGTTTTTAAAGAGATATTTTTACATATGAGAAAAATAATATAGGACGGCTAAAAAAACAAAAAAACAATTTAGTTAAAAGATATTTGCAAATCTAAGCTATTATATAATATATCTATGTAACTATGCTAATCCTGTAATGCCGGTTGACAAATAAATGGTAGGTTTGTAATTGGCTAAAACATGTGACTATATAATGAAGAGAGACTAGTATTAGGATATCGACTGTTCAACCCGCCATCAGCGGCCATATTGGAACTATACTGAGGGAGGGGGGGGGGAGGTTTAACGGTTATTCAAGTTACTACATATATCCTGATATTGTGCAGGTAAATCTATATGTCGGTTAATGCTATTTTTTGATATGGATACTATGGCTTCTATGATCAGTCTTTGGTATTTATTGGAGATGTTATTGTATAATGTGGTGGGTGAAGTTAAATCGAAAGAGTGGCCTGTGTCAAGAATATGGTTGTAGATGAGGGACCTGTTGTCTTTGTTATTGACGCACCTGCCATGCTCAGTCATACTGATGGCCACGGACCTACCAGTCTCACCTATATAGGTTGCACTACAATCGTTGCATGAGACTGAGTAGACCGAGCCACCCGATGACTGAACACTGGCAGGTCTCGGCAATCGGGTAATTGGATGTCTAAGAATGGTGGCCAGGCTTCTATTGTTTGTATAGTAGGTGTTAATGCCATGAGGCTTAAGAAGGTGAGATATTGCAGCGGATTGTGTTGAGTATGGTAAGATGCAGGTATTTCTATGGGGTAAATTGGGTTTCATATGGGCCGGGTTGTATTGATATTTATATATGAACTGGTGTGGATATTGGGAGAGGGCAAGTTGTTTCTTAATGTTAGCGAACTCTATTGATCTGAAAATGGGCAGGGAGCAATGTGTAACAAAGACAACAGGTCCCTCTTCTACAACCATATTCTTGACACAGGCCACTCTTTCGATTTAACTTCACCCACCACATTATACAATAACATCTCCAATAAATACCAAAGACTGATCATAGAAGCCATAGTATCCATTTCAAAAAATAGCATTAACCGACATATAGATTTACCTGCACAATATCAGGATATATGTAGTAACTTGAATAACCGTTAAACCCCCCCCCCCCCCCCCCCCCTCCCTCAGTATAGTTCCAATATGGCCGCTGATGGCGGGTTGAACAGTCGATATCCTAATACTAGTCTCTCTTCATTATATAGTCACATGTTTTAGCCAATTACAAACCTACCATTTATTTGTCAACCGGCATTACAGGATTAGCATAGTTACATAAATATATTATATAATAGCTTAGATTTGCAAATATCTTTTAACTAAATTGTTTTTTTTTTTTAGCCGTCCTATATTATTTTTCTCATATGTAAAAATATCTCTTTAAAAACGGAATCCTATTTAAGGCCTATTGCCGTCATGTATCATTACCAGTTGAAGGGCGTGACTGCCCGAAAGCTCGTGTAGTCGATTAATAAAAAATCATTTTCTCCTGGCACTTAACTTTATAGTATTTATATATATAGTGTGATGAGAGAAACGAATGGAGAAATCTAGTCAATAAAATGTTGTACCTCAGTTGATACTAAATTAAACCAATTTACCTATATAGATATTTATATGGAAAGAAAAGATGCCAATTTCTGACTCGGAATGTGTAGTTTAACATTGACGAAATTTAGCAAAGAGCATTAAAAGGATTATTTTCTTAATTACATTCCACCACAGTTCATTGAAGCCACTAGAAACAATCTTTTTTGGTATGGAGCTAAGACACGGTAACAGTTTAATCATTAGTGTTTCGACCGTGTGGATCAAAATGCAACACGCACGCAACTATCAAGGGTTGAGTTTACTTTCATTCACTTTAGACATAAAAAAAGTTAGCATATTTTTTTTTTACCTTTATAGAATCAATAAACAAATTTAAAACTACTAATTTCTAAATATTTGTCCATTACAAATATCTAAAGTTCAAGAAGAAAGCCTAAATTAAAACTTCGCAACAACAACAGAGCAACTGAACCAAACCACCCTGAATTATATTTTAATCTAACTATACCGAATAAAAAATATATATATTTTTAAATAAATGCAAAATCAACAAAATTATTCTCTATATACATCCGCTAATAAATATCGATCAAAGATATATATTCAGTATATAATAACAAATATTTTTAAAAAGAACACATAAACAAAATCGAAAGAGACAAAAAGAAATCCAAATATTTACAATTGCTTTCGATAATGGCACCTGGTGAAATTGTATCAAGAGCTAATTAAAACATTGCAAAGAAAACCCCTCAAAGAGAATATCAAGATATTTGTATGTCAATATGTAAAACATCTACGCCAAGAATAGGAATAAAGCAAAAATTACCAAAATTATCAATACAAAGAAAGACACGATCATAAAATTACCTGATGAAAAGACATTGATCAGTTGATTGAGAGTTTTAATAAATATGATGAAAGCAATTCTTTGAGTAAAATATACAAACTTAAAATGCGAAACCGAACTGTAGTTATCAAATTGGTTAATAAAATTACTGACATAGTAAATTTGCCAACTAATATATTCGGGATGAATTTAGTAATGAATGACTGTGAAAACGAAATTAAAGTACTTTTTCCTATTATATCCATTAGGCAAGAACATGACATCGTGTTGATAGTTTCTCCGCGAGTGTTCCAAATTATCAATAGAAATAACAAAATACAGGGTGATCCAAAAGTCCCGCACAACTTTAAAAATTAATAACTCCGCGAATATTTGCGCTAGAGCAATGCGGTAAACACCATTGTGTTCAGGATGCAATGGGATTTTTTATGGCAAATAATGAAAAATTCGAAATTGATATTAGTTACAACTTTATTCGCTAGATGGCGCTCTACCAGAATCAGCTATTCAGCGGCCAAATTGTTTGATAAATTGAAAAATATAACTGAACGCCACGTATTTTTCCTTTTTGAATACCAGGAAAGAACACTAATAATATCAAATGATAAATTAATAAAACACCATTTCGCCAAAAGTTAAAAGAAACGGTTAACGATTTTTATATACAATCTGAGATATGTAAAATAGGTATATGCAAATTTAAACATGTAGCAAAAAAAAATTGATATTTTAGAAGCGGCTTGCTGGAATCCTCTCAGCTATTTATATTTAGAAAATAATAAATTTCTATTTTTTTTAATTGAACTCTCTCTCAGTATCGATTATATTTATTTTTTAATTCATTTGAAAAATATTTATCTATCTCTGATGATTTATTTTACTCTGGAATGCCGTTGTTGTTTTTGTCGTGTCCAATAAAGAGCCTCAGATGTCTCCATGCATCTCTATCACAGCAGCAGCAGCATTTTCCACTATATTGGGTGTATAAAGCAGCTGCTCTGGGTCTATGTCAATTTTCTGCAAGGCTGCGGGCATGAGAATATGTGGCTAGGTGTTAGTTCCATACCAGGACAGTTGTTGCATGTTCTATAGGTTCTTGTGCCATCTGGATGTATTGTCATCCTTTATAATGTTTTGTTCTAAATCTTGGTATAGTTTTATCATTTTTCTCTCGGAGTTTATTTAACATTTTGATCTTTTCTTATTTCTGTTTAATTATCTTGTATTTTGCAAAAGCATTAGCGTCAAATAATGACATTTGTTCTTTCCTTTGGCTCAACTTTCTGGCTTCCTTTGCAAATTCAAATGCCATTTCATTACCCCCGATCCCAACACGGGCAGGAATCCATTGTTGAATGCAGTTATTCTCCAATGATATCAGTTGAGTAAGTAACGAATGTATTTTCTGTGTGATTATAGTATTGCCCTTCTGAATTGCTTCTAGATCGGATATGAAGTCGTTGTACGGTATATTATAATTCCTTCTGCTTGATGCAGAGATGGTTGGTTAAGGCATACATCAAGAGCTTTCCAGATAGCTGTCAGTTCACAAGTGAAGTTTGACGAAATCTTTCTTGCTCCTTCTTTGATTTTGATGTATGTTCCATCTTGCAGTATTATGTTAATTCCAGCCCCTCCATTACTCATGGTAAGGTCTGATAATTCATCTGTATATGCTGTTAAATAATTTATCTGATCGCATAAACCAATTGTGTCAAGTCCTTTCTTCTTTAGTATGTTTTTGTTCTCTTTTTTATTGCAGGGTTCATTCAGGTTAAGATTGATGATTACATTTGATGGCAATAGGGTAGGAAATATTGGTTATTCTCGAATTTGAAATTCCTTATGTTTCATATTTATGCTCTTTCTAATATTGTTGTCGTACTGAAGTGTTGAAGATCTTTTAAGCCTTTCTTTTTGTGTCCAGTTTAAATAGGTTCTATGGGATATGTGTTCGGTTTCTTAAGTTTTTAAGCTATTGGTGAATTTTATTGTTTTTATTTGTCTTCTGCTTTCAAGTAGGTCTAGACCACATTCTCTCTGAATTTTCTAATTGTTGGTATTTGAAACAGAACCAGTGATTAATTTGGACGCTTTTGCTTGAACACTGTCTAGGCTTCTTTTTAGTGATGAACTTGAGGGAGCCCAGAAGAGTGTTGCATATTCCATTATTGGCCTTATTAAGGTGATATATGTTGTTCTGAGAATTTTGGGTTTTGCTCCCCAATTTGATCCACATAGCCTTCTCAGAATGTTTAGGTTTCTGGTAGCTCTATTTGAGGTGCTAATTATGTGTTCTGTAAATCGCAATTCCTCATCAAGTATCACACCTAGGTAATTTGGAGAACAAATTTTATCAATTTTATGGTTGTTTATGCTTATTTTGGAGTTAAATTCATACCAAAGCTCTTGATGTATGCCTTAACCAACCATCCATGCATCAAGCAGAAGGAATTATAATATACCGTACAACGACTTCATATCCGATCTAGAAGTAATTCAGAAGGGCAATACTATAATCACACAGAAAATACACCAAGTGAAGGAGACCTATAGGTTTGTGTTTATTGGGTTTATTGTCATTTTGAGTTTCATTGCCCACTTCTCATTGATGTGTTCAGTATTTTTATGATATTTCTATACTGCTACTTGTGTTCCATATGGCTATATAATCTGCATAACAGGCAACTTTTGTGTCTTCAGTGAGGTAAGGATGGATTTTGTTAAAGTTGTGTCGTAATTAGATGTACAACAACTCAAACTTGACCATGACTCTTTTTTTAGCTCTTATTGTTTTCGTTTGGACAACAAAAAATGTCCAATTTATATACACATATATTCTTACATAATGAGACTTTAAATAATGCAAATAATCTTCATCTATTTACATACACAACACATCTCCCCCCTTAATAATACTCCAGTCGGTCTGGGGGTTTCCTGGCTCTCTGAGGTCTAGGACTGCGGACGGGCACTTGCACAGCGGTAGGCTCCGGTTTAGGAGTGCAAGAGGGCGCGTGCACAGCAACAGGCCCTGGTCTAGGAGAGCAAGAGGGTACGTGCACAGAAGCAGTCTCCTCCTTGTTTCCTGATGTAACCTCTGGAACCTCCTCTTCACTTTATTTCTGACTTCCACCTACAGGCTTCTCTCCTGATGTTCGAGGAAGTATCAAATTTTTTGTCTCCACTTGTTTCTTTCTCACAGGTCGCAATTGGTTGATATGTCTCTTATACACGACGCCCTCACAACTTATAAGGTAGTGACGGTAGCTCAATATTTTAAAAATGGTATCTTTTTACCGTTTAGGTCCAGTTGCATAGTTGCGGAAATAAACCTCGCAAACTGTAGTAAACTGCTCCTGCCTTCTTACGGCCTCATGAAATACCTATCGCGGATTTCCCATCTTGGTATTAAATTCGAGAATCTTGATCTTAAACTTCTCTTCATTAGCAGTTCCGCGGGGGAATTCCTTTATTACAGCTTGGGGGAATGCTCTTTGAGCAAATAGGTATCTTTGTAGATTCGTCTCTAAATCATCCTTCCCATTATTCTTTCTCAAAAGGTATTTGAACTCTCTTACATATCTCTCAGCTAAACTATTTGTACTAGGATTTAAGGGACTGGTCTTAGTGTGCCGTATACCATTCATTTTGGTAAATTTCTCGAATTCACAGGAGACAAACTGTCTTCCGTTATCTGTAACCAAAAATTAGGGCAATCCAAATCTGGCAAAAATTTCTCTAAGATGATTTATAATCGTTTTGCTGGTAATATCTTTGATGATAAAAATTTCTATCCACTTTGAGTATGCGTCCACGAGAACCGAAAACATTCTTCCCATGAACGGACCCGCTAAATCAAGATGAGGGCGATGCCACGGTTTTTCGGGCCAAGTCCATTCCGAGATGGTAGCCGGGGGCATGCTTACCAATTCTTGGCATACTCTACATTCTCTAGGTAACTCCTCGATGTTACTGTCTATGCCTGGCCACCAGAAAATACTGTCTGGTAATCATCGTCATTTTAACAATCCCCATGTGTATTTCATGCAAGTCATTTAAAATTAAAGATCTTAATTTTTGAGGAATTACCACTCTTCCACGCCATTGAAGACAACCAAACTCCAAACTTAATTCCTCATTGATCTTAAATTGAGGAGCTAGTGGGTTTTCTCTCGGTACCCTTGTGAATTTCCCACACAGTTGCCTTCTCTAACATTCCTTAATACTATAGACAGTATTTTATCTTGGGGCGTCTCATATGACACCTCCATAAAAGAGAACGGTACCTCATTCAACCTCCTGAGAAGAAGTACCTGGTCTTCATCAAGAGACTCCCTGACACTCGATTCTAAAGGAAGACGTGACAATGCGTCAACATTGGAATTATCACTAGTTTTTCGAAATTCCACAGTATAATTAAATGCAGCTAATTTTAAAGACCATATTTTAATTCTGGATGATGCACATATGGGAATTGGTTTATGAGGTGAAAATATATGAATTAAGGGTCGGTTGTCTGTGACCAATTCAAATTTTCGTCCCAGTAAGTATTGTCTGAATTTCTCAACGCCAAAAGTTATGCTCAACGCTTTCTTTTCTAGTTGAGAGAAACGTTTTTCCGCTTCAGTTAATGTTCTAGAAGCAAAAGCTATAGGGCATTCTTCCTTTCTATCATTTCTATGACTCAGAATTACACCTAGTCCATAGTCCATTAATAATGATTTACATTTTTTAAATAACATTCGATATTCTTTCGTCCAAATCCATCTACAATTTTTATTCAAAAGTTGATAGAATAGCGCTAAAATGTTTGCTATATTCTTTATGAATCTATAATAATAAATTAAGAGTCCTATGAAAGATCTTAATTGCGAAACATTCTTTAGGGTCACGCGTCTCTATCACTGCTTTAATTTTATTTTCTAAGGTATGCAGTCCATATTTATCCATTTTAAACCCTAAATATTCCACCGATTTCTTTTTAATTTACATTTATATCTGTTTAACTTTAAATCTTTTTCTAGCAATCATCTAAACACTAGATCCAACTTTTGGTCATGATCTTCAAAGTCTTTTCCTGCAACCAAAATATCATCTATGTAGAAGGCCACACCTGGCAAATCAGCAAATAGACCTTCCATAATCCTCTGAAATTTATTTGGTGCTACCGCTACGTCATATGGTAGTCTTTTATAAGAAAACAACCTCTTTGTTGTGTTTATATCAATAACAACTTTGGCTTCTTCCGCTAACATTACTTGTAAGTAAGCCTGTGATAGGTTTAGAGTCGAAAGTACGGTGCTTGTAGATAATTTTGAAAAGATCTCATCGATCGATGGAAGGGGATACCTATCTAATTCTATTGCTTTATTAGCTGCACATCTAAAATCACCACATATCCTTACACTACCATCCTTTTTTAATACTGGTACTATTGGAGCTGTCCAATATGCATGAACTATAGGTTATAAAATGCAAAAATTCACTAAACGATAAATTTTATTCTCTACTTTGTTTTTTAGAGAGAAAGGTAAATTTCTGGCCTTACAAAACTTTGTTAAACAAATCTGCATATCTATCAATCAAACTATTTCTATTAGATTCATTATTTAAATTTTTAATGCTAAACAATCTAGAATAATCAAGTTTTAAACTGTTTAAGCCATTCTCTTTCTAACAAAAAAAATCACCTGGAATTTTCATTTACAACTATTAATCGTAAATATTGGTTGGCTTCTTTTACAAAAACATTTTTGACCTATAATCTCTATTGATTTACCACAAAAGGATTTTAATCTTAAATTTGTTGGAAATAATTTTTACCTTGCCAATAAATCTTATAAATATCTTTAGGTATTAACGTAACTGGAATTCCTGTATCTATTGTAAAGCACAAAGAATAATCATCTACTGTTAAATTTATTGTGGCATCAGTTTCGCACTGTACAGAATATATAGAGTCCTCTTGTACAAATTTACATCCCCACATTTTTTACTAGCTTTGCAGACCCTACTTAAATGACCCAGTTTTTTACATTTTAAAACAAGTCTTTGTTCTATGAGGGCAAACAGAGGCCACGTGTGAATGTCTTTCACCACATCTACGAGTATAACTCGTATAACACATTATTTCTCTCCTTTGCCTGAAAGGCCTATTCTGCACCATACTATTATTGTACTCACCCTTTTTTCTTTTCCATTCACAGGAGATATTTTGGCCACTAATTTATCTTGTAATTCTCTTGTATTTATCTCCGCCAGTTCGAACGAGATCGCCACTGCAAAACTTTATCCAGGGTGACATCGTCGTTTTCTTGTAGTAGCTTCTTTTGCAGGCTTTCCAACTTGATTCCAGTCACAAAACGGTCTCGCATCATGGTTCCCAGCATATCGCCGAAATTACAATTTATTGCTAAATGTTTCTATTCTCTAAGATATTCCGAAATTGATTCTCCTTCCTGTTGAATTCTCTTCAAAAATGTGCATCACTGTGGTATCACTTCTTTGGATCCAAATGCAGCTTAAATCTTTGAATGATAGTATCATAAGGTTGATCTTTCATTAGACCAGGAAGAAAATGTCGTTTCCCTGCTTCAAGGTTTCAGAATCTGGTAGCGAGGTAAAAGTCAGCACTTTAATATCTTCCTTCAGATGCCAAAAAGAAAGCCTCAAATTTTTGTACAAAAAGATCGAAGTGTCCTACACTGGGCTATGAGCTATAACATCTAAAAGGTACTATTAACTTCGAACTTGTCATGCTGATCTTTTCTACTCATTTGTTTTCTTGATCCAGATAGTTTAAAAGATGTAGTTGTTATACTTGCATAGACGCCGTTTTCCTCAGCTTTTTACTGGCTCTGTAGATCGCCACTTTTGTTGTGTCGTAATTAGACGTACAAGAGCTCAAACTTGACCATGGCCAACAACAAATGTCCAATTTATATATACATATATTTTTACATAATGAGGCTTTAAATAATACAAATAATATTCATCTATTTACATAAACAACAGTTAATATATAGCGAGTATCGTTCCAATTTTAGTGTATGTACCGCCGAACAAGCGTGTATATAGCGAGTAGAGTAGAGGACTGAGCACAGATCCCTGAGGTACACCAGCCCATGTTCTTCGGTCCTTAGAAAATGTTCCATTGACCCGAAACTTTATCCTTCTTCCCCTTAAGAAGTCTGCAATCCAGATTAAGGTTTTTCCTCTTACTCCGATATTGTGCAGCCTTTCAGATAATTTCTACACTCGATCAAAAGCTGAGGTCATATCCAGGAATACGGCCGTTGTCTTCTTTGGCGGTTTTTCCTAAAAATCTATTATTGATTGACAGAAGTAGAACGGTTTATCAGTTGTACAGTGTCTGGATCTTTAGGCAGTTTGGTAGAAGTTTATTTTATTATTGTTAGTGGGCCAAATTATGAGCCTAGATGAATAATTCATTCTGTTATTTTACAAAGTATGCTGGTAAGTACAATTAGCCGATAGTTCTTGCATTCCTTGGCATCTTTGTTTGGTTTCAGTATTGGCACTATAATTGATATCTTCCAATTCTTTGGTAGTTTACCAGTTTGCCATGAAATGTTCAGTATTCGTAGGAGTTGATTTTTACCTTTGTCTCCAAAGTGTTTAATCATTTGAACAAAGATTAGAGCATCTCCAGGTGACATCTTGGATTTAACTTTCCTATTGATGAGTTTAGCTCATTCAGTGTGAAGTCTCTCGAGTAAATATTTTTTTGATGGTAATTTCTTGCTTATTTAACTAACCTGTTTACATTATTTTTAGAGTCCTACCTTCATTCGTTTAGCTGAGTCTGGAAGTGCTTGAAAGATATTCAGCAATTATTTCAGCCATCTGTTTGTTCGTTCTCGCTATTCATATCGGTTAGAGTATTGGAGGATTAGTGTTGGTTTTGATTGTTTTATAACTCTAATTAAATTCCAGTGATGGCTTTCCTTTTTTGGATCCATTTTTTCCACAGAATTCTGCCCATTTTTCTCTCTCTCTTGTTTGAATATCCAAATTTCTTGTTCAATTTTGTGACTAATTTCAATGAGTTCCTTTATGATTTCTTCTGTTTATTTGTTTTAAGAAGTTGATTGATATTGTCTCTCTCTGCAATCATTGCCTCGATATTGTGGTACTTCCAGTAAAGTATTCACAGGTCTTTACGTCTTCTTCTAGGTATCGATATTTTTGCAGCTTTGGATATGTTCGAAGAGAATTTTTCCAATTTTTTGTCATTCGTTTTGTGATTTAATTCTTCGTTGCACAGTTCTTCAAGCTTTTCTGTGATTTTTTTCCAATGTTCTTTTATTCTGTTGGAAATTCTCAATTTTGAATTTTATGGTTGTTAAAATTGGTCTGTGGTCACTGATTGCACTTTTCAGAATTTTCCATTGTGTTGTTGGTGCGATGTTGTAATTTATAGCTGTGATGTCTATTGCGGATTCTGTGCCTGTGGACTTGGATAGATAGGTGTTCTTTTTGTTATTTAACGGTGTAAGGTCGAGGTCGGTTAGCATGTCCTCAACCTGCTTACCTTTGTTATCCAGGAAAGGTGATCCCAAGTTGGTCTTTCGGCGTTAAATTCACCAAGTATGATTGCGATATCCGAAGACGCTTCACTTAATGTCTCTATCAGGCCTGTATTGATGCTAGTATTATCGTGGTCATAAACATTTATAAACAAATACAATAAAGCATCAAGGGCTGCGTATCTTTATTAAAACGACAATTTACGAGCTTTCGAGCACATACGCCCTTCTACAGGAATTAATAACACAATAATAATCCAACCTAGTTTGAAATATAATTTATATACATATAGCTATTGTTTTGCATATCTGCTTAACTAGAATAATATTAAAATGATTGAATTTACATGTAGGTATAATAATTTGGAAAACAAATTCTAAAATATATGAGGTAATATGATACATTAAAGTAAACTTATTTTGTATTTTACAAATTTTACAACTTACAAGGAATCCCATTAGACATGTGATATCATATGCTATGAATGAATTTGTATTATCTTATTGTATTTAAGTCTATTGTATTATATGCTTCTGGTAAATCTATTTTGCGATTTATACTATTGTATTGCTTGGACACTATTGCTTCAATTATTAATCTTTGATATTTGTTACTGATATTGTTGTAATGTGCTTTAGGTTCATTTAAGTTGAATGTATGTCCTGTTGAATTAGAGTGCTGTACTATTAAAGATAAAGGGTCATTTCTGTTTATATTTCTTCTGTGCTCAATGATTCTATTATATAATTTTCTTCCTGTCTCCCCCACATATCTGGCATTACAGTTATTGCATTGTATGGAATAAATTACTTCTTTTCTGTGTGATATGTGTTCGGTTTGCCTGTTTTTTGTTATCGGGTTTCTTAAGATATCTGCTAGGCTGGGTGAGTTACTATAAAAGGTTTTTATTCCAAATTTATCTAATGTTCTGGAAATATGGATAGATTTCGGGGAATATGGAATGTAACAATTTTGCCTGTATATTTTAGTTTTTTGTGCTATCATGTTAGATGTGACCTGTTCCTGATAGAAATGTTTTAATATAAATGTTTTAGGGTAACCGGCTGAAGATAAATTCTGGATAACTGTCTGTGTTTCATGATATCAAACGATGAATTTAAATTATTCATGTCTAATTTAGACTCTGAGAGTTACATATATGGAAAACCCAAAGTTCACAAGCAAGGGATCCCATTAAGACCATTTACAGTCATTAATTAAGAATAGCGTATTTCCAATGTCAATAGCCAATATTCCAACATTCATCACAGAAATAGCCAATTACAATTATCAAAGAGAACATAGTTTGGTATCATTCGATGTAGAGGCCTTATACCCCAGTCTCCCCCACGGCTTAATACTTAAAACTACTAAAACCTTTTTGGATAACAATAAGATAGACCCTAAAACAATAGATAAAATAATAGGTTTAATCACATTATGTCTTAGAGTTAACATTTTCACATTTGACCAGAAACAGTATAAACAAATTAAGGGTTCTCCTATGGGAAGCCCATTGTCAACTCCATTAGCCGAAATAGTAATGAGAGAATTAGATTTATGGATCACTTCATTATACCCGGCAGATATCATATTATACAGACGATATATAGATGACATATTTTGCATTTGTACCGAAAAACAGATTCCCAACATCTTAGCCTCTCTCAACAATTACAACAATAGCTTACACTTCACAATAGAAAAAGAAAATAATTGCACATTGCCATTTTTAGATATTAAAATAATGAAAATAGATAATAGATTACAAACTACAGTTTACTACAAACCTACTTTCACCCCTAATTATATAAAGTTTTCTTCATTTTGCCCCATCAGTCATAAAATTAACACAGTGAAAACGTTGACTAAAAGAATTTATACTCATTGTTCACTAAATCTATACAAAAATCATGAAACACAGACAGTTATCCAGAATTTATCTTCAGCCGGTTACCCTAAAACATTTATATTAAAACATTTCTATCAGGAACAGGTCACATCTAACATGATAGCACAAAAAACTAAAATATACAGGCAAAATTGTTACATTCCATATTCCCCGAAATCTATCCATATTTCCAGAACATTAGATAAATTTGGAATAAAAACCTTTTATAGTAACTCACCCAGCCTAGCAGATATCTTAAGAAACCCGATAACAAAAAACAGGCAAACCGAACACATATCACACAGAAAAGAAGTAATTTATTCCATACAATGCAATAACTGTAATGCCAGATATGTGGGGGAGACAGGAAGAAAATTATATAATAGAATCATTGAGCACAGAAGAAATATAAACAGAAATGACCCTTTATCTTTAATAGTACAGCACTCTAATTCAACAGGACATACATTCAACTTAAATGAACCTAAAGCACATTACAACAATATCAGTAACAAATATCAAAGATTAATAATTGAAGCAATAGTGTCCAAGCAATACAATAGTATAAATCGCAAAATAGATTTACCAGAAGCATATAATACAATAGACTTAAATACAATAAGATAATACAAATTCATTCATAGCATATGATATCACATGTCTAATGGGATTCCTTGTAAGTTGTAAAATTTGTAAAATACAAAATAAGTTTACTTTAATGTATCATATTACCTCATATATTTTAGAATTAGTTTTCCAAATTATTATACCTACATGTAAATTCAATCATTTTAATATTATTCTAGTTAAGCAGATATGCAAAACAATAGCTATATGTATATAAATTATATTTCAAACTAGGTTGGATTATTATTGTGTTATTAATTCCTGTAGAAGGGCGTATGTGCTCGAAAGCTCGTAAATTGTCGTTTTAATAAAGATACGCAGCCCTTGATGCTTTATTGTATTTGTTTATAAATTGTACAGGGTTTTTTCATTCTATATTAAGATACGTTTACCATGAATTTTTCGCCATCTAGTTTGGAATATTATATCAGGAATCTCACAAACAAATCATTGCAACTCGTAAGATGGAGGTATCACCTGGCATTCAACATCCGATGTGAAGAAGCGAACTTCATCCCGCCAACCTTGAGAATCAAAGATCCAGTCCAGAACCCGTTTTCAGCAAAATTAATACAAGAAACTCAACACAAACTATTAAGATCCAGAACTAAGGGATGCCATTCTAAAATCAGAATCATTACCAAAACCATAAAAGATATACTATGTTTACTTTCCCTAAACAGCAACCAATCACATCTTAATGATATCATAGTAAACATTAACGCTAAAATAGCAGTATTAAAAGAAAAAATAGAAAAAAGGCATAACAACAAGATAGAATTTTGGATGCGCAAATATGATTTCCCAGCTATAAGTAGAAAAGATGATGCAGTTAATGTGATCAACCTCTCCAAGACAGTGTTAAGCAAAGATGAAGTCAACATATTATCTAAAGGATTAAAACATAGACCAATAGGCAAACCACAGACCGTCAAAATAATTAGTGGAATAGAAGCAGCCATCGGTAAGCTCAATAACTACGATAAGAATACCATTAGAAATACTGTAATAAACATTTTAAAAGAACCAAACAAAATGCCGCCAAATAACCACAGAGATAAAGCAGCCTTAAATGATCTCAAAAATAGACAAGATATAATCATCACGAGTGCAGACAAAGGAGGGATGACTGTTGTGATGGACAAATCTGATTATATAAACAAAATGAACAACATATTAGAGGACAGAACCATATTTACAATAGTTGATGAAATTAACAAGAAACGAGAATACTCATACTTCAAAAAAGAAATAAACAGAATGGCCAAAAGCAATATGATATCAAACGATGAATTTAAATTATTCATGTCTAATTTAGACTCTGAGAGTTACATATATGGAAAACCCAAAGTTCACAAGCAAGGGATCCCATTAAGACCAATAGTAGCCTATCACAGCTCACCACTAGCACCAATAGCCAGGTATGTTACAATATTTTTACAGTCATTAATTAGGAATAGCGTATTTCCAATGTCAATAGCCAATATTCCAACATTCATCACAGAAATAGCCAATTACAATTATTAAAGAGAACATAGTTTAGTATCATTCGATGTAGAGGCCTTATACCCCAGTCTCCCCCACGGCTTAATACTTAAAACTACTAAAACCTTTTTGGATAACAATAAGATAGACCCTAAAACAATAGATAAAATAATAGGTTTAATCACATTATGTCTTAGAGTTAACATTTTCACATTTGACCAGAAACAGTATAAACAAATTAAGGGTTCTCCTATGGGAAGCCCATTGTCAACTCCATTAGCCGAAATAGTAATGAGAGAATTAGATTTATGGATCACTTCATTATACCCGGCAGATATCATATTATACAGACGATATATAGATGACATATTTTGCATTTGTACCGAAAAACAGATTCCCAACATCTTAGCCTCTCTCAACAATTACAACAATAGCTTACACTTCACAATAGAAAAAGAAAATAATTGCACATTGCCATTTTTAGATATTAAAATAATGAAAATAGATAATAGATTACAAACTACAGTTTACTACAAACCTACTTTCACCCCTAATTATATAAAGTTTTCTTCATTTTGCCCCATCAGTCATAAAATTAACACAGTGAAAACGTTGACTAAAAGAATTTATACTCATTGTTCACTAAATCTATACAAAAATCATGAAACACAGACAGTTATCCAGAATTTATCTTCAGCCGGTTACCCTAAAACATTTATATTAAAATATTTCTATCAGGAACAGGTCACATCTAACATGATAGCACAAAAAACTAAAATATACAGGCAAAATTGTTACATTCCATATTCCCCGAAATCTATCCCTATTTCCAGAACATTAGATAAATTTGGAATAAAAACCTTTTATAGTAACTCACCCAGCCTAGCAGATATCTTAAGAAACCCGATAACAAAAAACAGGCAAACCGAACACATATCACACAGAAAAGAAGTAATTTATTCCATACAATGCAATAACTGTAATGCCAGATATGTGGGGGAGACAGGAAGAAAATTATATAATAGAATCATTGAGCACAGAAGAAATATAAACAGAAATGACCCTTTATCTTTAATAGTACAGCACTCTAATTCAACAGGACATACATTCAACTTAAATGAACCTAAAGCACATTACAACAATATCAGTAACAAATATCAAAGATTAATAATTGAAGCAATAGTGTCCAAGCAATACAATAGTATAAATCGCAAAATAGATTTACCAGAAGCATATAATACAATAGACTTAAATACAATAAGATAATACAAATTCATTCATAGCATATGATATCACATGTCTAATGGGATTCCTTGTAAGTTGTAAAATTTGTAAAATACAAAATAAGTTTACTTTAATGTATCATATTACCTCATATATTTTAGAATTAGTTTTCCAAATTATTATACCTACATGTAAATTCAATCATTTTAATATTATTCTAGTTAAGCAGATATGCAAAACAATAGCTATATGTATATAAATTATATTTCAAACTAGGTTGGATTATTATTGTGTTATTAATTCCTGTAGAAGGGCGTATGTGCTCGAAAGCTCGTAAATTGTCGTTTTAATAAAGATACGCAGCCCTTGATGCTTTATTGTATTTGTTTATAAATTGTACAGGGTTTTTTCATTCTATATAAACATTTATGATTGGAATTGTTTTATCTGTAAGATAGATTTCTATTGCCTGAGCTTCTGTCGTGCGCTCTAGGCTCACTCTGATTATAGGCGATTTCCTTAAATTTGATTTCTAGAGTTTTAAACAAAACGGCAAGTCCTTCTCCGAATTTTCCCGGTCTGTCCTTTCGTAGTGTTGTATAATCTTTGATATTGAATCTCAGATTCTGATTCAATTTTGTCTCCTGAGGACAAGTAATATGTACATTGTTGTCACTGAGAAGGCAAGTCAGCTCTTTATTTTCCTCTGGGTACCATTTATATTGAGTTGTAGTAGATTGAATTGTGTCCTCGTAGTAGATTTCTCATCATGAGCTCGAGCTGCAGCTCCTGACGCGGCGGTTACCCCGGACGCGGTAGCATTACTGGAGATATCAGTTTTGCTCTTCATTTGAAAATGGGTGCCGTTGCAACGTAAATCATCTTCGAAACTAACCAGAATTTGGTTAAATATCCCAAGGGTCCAGGGGGGACCGCAAGGAGGTGTGGTCGGACTTCTCCCCTTCCCCCTGGAATGCCGTCACTACAGGATAAAGCACTCTTGGTGAATTCTTTTAATTGTGATTCAGAATCTGCCACTGAAGCTTTACGAGCGTTTCGTTCCTTTAAAGGTATTCGAAGCGGTAAAGGACCAATGCGTTGCTACTCTCTAAAGCGATTGATTAAAAGTTTTAAGGAAACTGGATCTCTGGAAGCAAAACCTCGGAGTGAAAGACCATCGACATGCAAGTCAGTGGCTGTTACGGTTTTGCAGAATGCTGAAGCTATTGAAACGTTATCCACGTATGGAGAAGTAAGCGCTAGACAAGTTTCTCGACAAACGGGGATTTCGTATGGAACAGTTTAGAGAGAACACACATTTAGAATTTTTCTATAAAAATACCCTAACAATATTCAAAGTTTTCACGAGTTGGAAGTCAGCGATTTTGAGAAGTGTCAAGAATTCGCTGCATGGGTTTTTCCGGCAAATTGATATTGATGAAAACTGGCTGTCAAATGTCCTGAGAACAGATGATGCTCACCTTTATCTAAAGGTAGAATTTAACATTGAAAACTGCCTCATTTTGGCAACAGAAAACCCTAGGATTTTTACAGAAATACCACTTCATTTGCCCAGAGTTACAGTTTTGTGTGGGTTCACTTCTTTTATTTTTGGGCCAAATTTCTTTGAAAAAATCAATGGAAGAACTTTCAAAATAGTTTTTGTAACTGATGAACGTTATGTTCAACTTTTGAGAGAAAAGGTTATTCCCATATTGCAGGACAGACAAGCACTAAGCGAAATAACATTCATGCAAGATGGAGGACCTCCTCATATCTCCCGCGGTGCCAAACAATTGCTGAAGGATACGTTCGGTGAAATTCGTTGATAAGTTGCTACTTTATATACCAGTGGCCTCCAATATCACCAGACTTGACGCCTTACAATTTCGGTTATGGGGGTACATTAAGTCGCGTTTTTATTGATGCCGGCCTACTACATTGGCCATGTTGAAGGTTTCTATCAGATGGCACGTTTTATAAATTTCAACTATTTAATTGTGACCATTCTGTCATCTATCGTCTGCAGGCGGTGTTTGAGAATGAAGGGCACCACATTGAGCAAGGATTGTGACCTAATACAAGAGAGAAGGCAGTTACCTCATGTGTCATATTTTGCAGCTCTTTGTTTTGGGTAATGGGAATAATAAATGCTGTCCTCACATCTTGACTCTTTTTTTTTTTCTGTGAACAGTAATTTTTTTGTTTGTCATTTTCCCACATCTTATATTATGTCGTGCATATAACTTCTCGAATAACACTGGTATACACAATTTTAACCCTTATGTTTAGTTTATCGCTTTTCGCTCATTAGAAGAAGTAGCATAAGGAATATTCTCTGTATCCCCCCTACTTTAGAAATTTTGCGTAAAAAAATAATACAAAATGATTTGCTACCACGTTTTTCAACGCAAAAGGTCGATTTAAAAATGATTTTTTTTTGAGGGGATACATTTTCAAAATTATGTCCAGTATAATAAACAATGATAACATTTGACAAACCCATAGGATATTTGGCATAAAGTACGACAAATATATTTTGTCACTCCCCTCTATATTTCATCTTTGGATCATGACAAATATCCAGTTTAAATAGTCAAGTGTCGACAATTAGTCAAGAAACTATACATTCCTTATAGCACGAAATCCTATTAGTAGTGCCATCATAATTTTTGGTACTATATTAACATTTCAAAAATCGTGTATTGATATCAGTAGTTATTTTCAAACATTCAATTTATTTCACAAAACTCCATCTAAAATATAAATATGTTTTGCTACATGTTTTAATTTGCATATACCTATTTTACATATCTCAGATTGTATTTAAAAATCCTTAACCGTTTCTTCTAACTTTTGGCGAAATGGTGTTTTATTAATTTATCATTTGATATTATTTGGGTTCTTTCCTGGTATTTAAAAAGGAAAAATACGTGTCGTTCAGTTATATTTTTCAATTTATCAAACATTTTGGCCGCTGAATAGCTGATTCTGGTAGAGCGCCATCTAGCGAATAAAGTTGTAATTAAAATCGATTTCGAATTTTTAATTATTTGCCATAAAGATCCCATTGCATCCTGAACACAATGGTGTTTACCGCATTGCTCTAGCGCAAATATTCGCAGAGTTATTAATTTTTAAAGTTGTGCGGGACTTTTGGATCACCCTGTATATGCGGACATTCAACGCTGTGAAGTACGGAATAAAGTACTGGTAAATCAATGACATAATTTTCTATTAGTTTAATCCTAACCATCGTAAAAGCAACTACCAAATTATTAAAAAATGCATAAAATGATGTCTTGAAGGGCCAACACCAATGCTCCAGCAATATGAATTTTTGTAATTGCTCAAAACATCCGTATTAAAAAGAAAGGAATTTATAACATAAACCTAATTCAAGAGAATGCCGTATCTACAGTAAGCAAATCGATTTAATAATACCTGTATATATGAAATTTTGAAAAATTGGAAAAATCTGACAATTGATAATTATTATTTGGTATTCTGATATATTATAAGAATCTAGTTATTATATTTATTTGAAGCAACTCAAAAATATTGTACACAAAAATTCTTTAATTTTATTTTTACCACTTTTTATTTTGGATATTGTGGCGATGAAATAATTTATTATTTAATTTAATATTATTCAATGAAAATAATCAACAGATTATAAAAATATATATTACTCTGTATTTGTAAAATCATCTTTAAAATATTTCTTGTTTGCTTGTTCAAGATTCCCTAGCTGTAGATAGTTTGGTTAATTTGTTAATATTTGTCGACTGGTCATGGTGACGTTATCAATAAATACCTTGACATCTTAAGATATTCCAAGACCTGATTTCTACGCTACAATATTACATTTTCTTTGATTGTGTACTTTTTTTATATAGATTGTAAAGAATGTAATAATATGTATTTTCAAAAGTTTATAAAGATCTTTCACTCAATATTTTCCAATAAGCTGAAAAATGGGAAAAGCGGAACTCCCAGATCTCTGTGTCCGGTCACAACACAAGAGAACTAAATATAAGCTAAGAAAAAAAAAAAGGCATCTCCTTATCGTACAACTTAAAGTTGCTGATAGCTTGCGCCATCTATCGATATAAATATCAACTATTCTTCGATTTTTAATTATTCTATAATTGGCCAAACACCCATTCTTGATTAATCAAGAAAATGTTACCACGGAAGCGTTTCAGGCTGTTAGTTCGCGTCAGCGTGGTGAAAGCTATACCTCATAGATAAAAAAACTGGACATTCAGATATTCTGAAAAAGCATGAAACGGGTAGTTAAGGCCAGAATTGCGCTAGAAAGCGAAACAATGTGAAAAATAGTATAAATGTGATATTGTACTGGGATAAGGTGCATAAATTAAAAAAGAAAAAAAGGCATCTCCTTATCGTGCAACTAAAAGTTGCTGATGGCTTGCACCATCTCTCGAAATGAATACCAACTTCTCTTTGATTTTTTTTAATTAGTCAGAATTGGCCAAATACCCATTCTTGATAAATCAAGAAGGCTTCCCATATGTACGCGTTTATAAGCTGTTTTCTCCTCATGATGGCGGGTTTCATAAAGCGTCCTGGGTGATGACGTGTCTTGGCCAATTGTATCTTTATTGGAGATTCTATTTGGGGGGGGGGGGGGGGGCAATGACACCCTGAGTTAAGGTTTTAAGGCCCCATGTTTTATCTTTTTCAGCTACTCCTGTCATTATTTATTTAATTTGAACAAAGTACATAATTTTATATATACATTGTTCTATTTGAATCAATTTACATTTAATGTATGTACAGTTAAACCTGTCTATAGCGCCCACTCTTGGGACTTACCAAGATAGGGTGCTAGAGAGAGAGGGTGCTACAGACAGATCACTTTCAATGTAAATCGTATCGTACTACGTATTTATAATTGGGCGCTATAGAGAAGAAGGCGCTATTTAGAGGGAGCTCTATAAACAGGTTTAACTATAGATACTTATTAATTAATATATTTTCAAATAATTAATTAAATAATTTCTTGGTTACTCAAGAAGCCACTGCGACCAAAAATATTTTTGGTCGCAGTGGTACAGCCTATTCCACGCTGACGAGTGCCAACAGCGCGAAACGCGCTCGTAAATGACTTTTCTTCATTTATCAAGAAAATGGGTTAGCCAAATATCAGGGAACAGATTTCTGTACCATTAGATGGCGCTCTGCTATCTAAAAAGCAGATGTGCTCTCTGTCAGGATATGCTTTCTTTATTTTTTACACTTATTAATGATTCATTAAAAATATAGCCACATACCAACCGATAATTCTCGAATACATTCTCCTCATAGTGACACCAGATTACTGAAACGTCGGGAGTTGAAATAAACAATAGTTTGATGTGGCTGTGTCTTTTCTGAATCAACTTCCAACCAACAAATGATCTTAGGAATTATTGATGATTGGTGGTACTTGAATTTAATATTATTTTATAAAAATGATCAGAAATATATTTTCTCAAATGTTAATTTATTGTATTAAAAGAAAATTTTGAAAAGAAATATTCAAGTTAAAGAATTAAATGAAATTTTAAAATATATATATGTCATAATTTACCTAATGCCCAAGATATATAATTTATTTTTGCCATAATTAGAATGTCAAAATGTAAATACAAATTATTCCATCTATAAATCTGTACAAAATAAACGTGGGAGCCAGCGCGTGCTCACGAGTGTCGAACAAGTTCTTTTTTGACGCTTACATACACAACTGTCGCGCCCTTCCATTCGACCACGACAGCTGCGACATATATATATAAAGTTAGGAAAAGATAAACTTTTCTATTGTCACAAAAGAACAATAAAAATAAATGCCAAAAGATATTTTATCCGCCATTTTAAAATCAAAATTTATTATTAATGATTGGGATAGATTATCTCGCGATTCAGTGAAACTTTAAAACGACAAAGAAAAATGAATTTTAAATAAATTATAGGATAAAATTTATTTTGTTAAGAATTTCAAAATACGAATTTGATTCTGCTTCTTATTTTTAAATTACAGTTCCGATTTTCTACAGTAAAAATTCTTTCTGTTTTTCACTCTTTTCCATTCTACCTTTTTTAAAGCATTATTTCAAGATTTAATATATAATTGAAAAAGAAATAATTTAAAAAATGTTGTTTTTTAAATTAGTTCATAAATAATTCACATATATAAAAATCAAAATAGGAAGTTTAAAGGCTTTTAGATATGATGGTATGTGTTAAATATTATAGAATTTTTCTAAACTATATAATTGTACGTATATTTTTATTAGTATTTATATTTTAAGTGTATTTTTATTAGTATTAATATTTGAAGAACGACACTTGAAAATTATCCCGCATGTGTTTCTTTTAAGGGAAAATCGAAATTTATTTTAAGGAGGAATAACGATTATTTCTAACCTTAGGGAAGACGTATGAAAGGATGAATTGTGAAGAGAAATGATAAATGGAAAAATTAAGTGTCCAGGGATGGGAATTTTACCGTTTTATCATTTCACTTCTCAATTCATCCTTTCATACTTCATCCCTAAGGTTAGAAATAATTGTTATTTCTCCTTAAAATAAATTTCGATTTTTTTTCTTTAAAAGAAACACATGCGGGATAATTTACAAATGTCGTTCTACAATTATAAGTCGCATTATATTGTATTATTATTATTTGTATATGTAAGTATTTTTTAAATTATTAAAGGTACTTTTTGTGAGCCTGGTGATGAGCGGTGGAGCAGCCAGTTCGCACGCCTCCCCACTTTGAGAAAGCCTGAAGCTATGGCGTCGCCAATAACCTGCAGACGCCTACGAGAAACAGGTTCATTAGAGTGGAAGTAGTTCAGGCCCGGGATGAAAGAAGCCATCCTCATACATATGCAGTAGCCAATGGCGATGAGGAGGCAACTAAAAACCCGATGACAAGGGACCATGCAGGCTCCAGACTTCGCTAGCCATGAGTAGACGTTCGAATGCTTTAAATGGTTCAGGCTGCACGCAGAGGTGGAGGAAATAACGTATGCTCATGGCTAAGTGAATCCTGATGCCTAAAACACCTATTCCATTGACTGACACAGGGCGTGCCAGTAGACCTTCTGGGAGCCAGGCGGCAGGATCCCCAGAAGAACCGCGTTAACCTAGCCTGGAATTTGGCGATAGTGGCAACGGACAGGTAGCCATGCGGATGGTGCAGCACCACCGCCAGTACCTGCGAGTTGACCGCTCTAGCTCTCCCAACCAGGGAGAAGCCATGAACACACGGGGACTACCTGAATATCGTCTTCTCCAAGATGTTCAGCAGGTGTTTTTTTTTTTTGACAGATGTTCTATGGCCTGATAAAATTTCTCGACCAAGCAGCGTGATGGAAGATGCGAACCACGAGATACCCAGTGGAGAATCGGCGTTGTTCATCCAGGCGCCGCACCACAATCCCTTACTCTTGAGGACATTCAGGCATATTACTGAAACCCGCCGTCAAAGATGTCTTTGGCTTTCTCGAACTGCCCATCCTTCCATCAGGAGCATATATCATCGGCGTATGCCAGGACGTTCCTTCTTCCAAGAACTCTCTCCAGGTTACCCAGGTGTGGACCAGTGAAGATAGAGAAAAGAGCTGCTCTGCAGGCACAATCCTGCCGAAGCCCTCTGCGCATTCTGAATGAATGAGTGAAGTTTCCATCGATCTTAATGGTAGCATCGGCCTCCGCGTAGAGCAAGTGGAGCAATTCCACGAAGGGTAGAAGAAGGCCGATGGAGCGCATCTGATAGGCTAGGAACTTTCGGTCCATATAGTCAAAGGTGGATTGCTGGTCGGTAGAGATGATTGTTAGCGGCGATTTGGTTTTGATGGCAAGAGCCACCTCGTCAGACACGCACGCGATGTTTCAGAAAGGACACCTTCCCGGAACGGCGTACGTTTGACATTCCAGCACGATGGCTGGTACATGGAGACGCAAACGGCTCAAAAAGATGCCCCTGACGTCTGCCGTAGGTGATGCTAATGATCGGTAACTGTTAAGGCCCGGACCACCGCGTGTGCTTAGGGGACAAAGCAAATGATGATTATCCTCCGGTAGAGCTGCGCGAAGTTTGGATTCGATGAGGACTTGATGTATGGCACCTCCGAAGAAGTCTTCGAAACCCTTGACGAGCTCGCACGACACGCCATCCAAACCAGCCATTTTCTCTTGTGGAAGCTTCCACCTCGCTCAAAGAGATAACTACCAGATGAAGTGAGTCACTGTCTTCCAGGGTGATGCTCTCCGTAGCTTCCTTCAGGACCCCAGCGATGGCCTCCGGGCCGCTGGTGAAGCGGTTGGAGCACTTTCTGAAGGAGTTTAAGACTGTGTGCATCAGGTTCTCTCCCTCGATGGGGTTTCTCTGTGATGGTCCTACGACTCGATACGGACGGGCAGCGTCTACTGGGCACCGAGAATGATAACCCTCGTAGACAGGTGTGCGGCATCGAAGATTTTGGCGGTGTCGACAAGGATGGTCCTGTCCAGGAGTTCAGCGAAGGCTTCCACGGCTCCAGATCCGATGTTGCTCGAAGACTCTTCTAAAATGTTGAAGTTCTCAAGAACCCACGCATCTTTCCTGATGGATTCTTCTGAGATAACCTGCAGTTGGAGATTCCGTTCTTCAAGAGTGTGAAAGAGGTGGCAGTTGATGACGGGGGTTCTCGAGGCCCCAGGATGCTGATGCTGGCGATGGCGATCTTACCTGGCCACAGGACGTGTTTCAAGAAGAAGATGACTTCAGGCCTCACAATGATGGCAATAGAGAGGCCCGATGTCCATTATTGAAATAAAAAATATCCTTAATAAAAATATAAATTCTACAAATTAAAGATACTTCGCCAGTTAATCTTTTTTATTGTCTCGATGTTTCGACAAAAATAATTTGTCCTCTTCGGTCAATTGATCTTTTTTATTGTCTCGACGTTTTGACAAAAATATTTTTGTTGAAACATCGAGACAATAAAAAAGATTAACTGGTCGAAGTATCTTGAATTTGAAGAACTATGAATGTGCTGGCCAGGAAGCCTATACGAAAATTATAAATGCATTTATTTATAGGTAAGAAAATATTTTTGAATCTAAATATAAATGAATATTTATCTCAGACACTTTAAAATAATGATATTAAGATCCTTTTATATAATACTAGCCGAATGACCCGGGCAACGCCCGTGTTTTACCCGATTGAATGTTTTGATTCAAATACTATTTGTTACAATTATAAATTGGCGCCTTAAATAATTGCATATGTTAGTTAATAACTATAGCCTATGTGCTTTATCTGTCTATGTACTGTTGGCTTACGTAGGCGTCTCTTACTGGGAAAAAGAAAGAGAGGATTCCATTTGGTTATTATCTAATATATGCATTTATTTAGGGAGCGACCCGCTCCAACACAATAGTTACAAAGACGAAATAGCGAGTGGGGGGGGGCAAAGGTGGCGTGACCGTAGCCAACCAATAGGAGGGCGCCATTAAAAAAAAAAGCAAACGGTGACAGAGATGAAAACTGATGACTGATTGATTAGGAGATGAGGAATGACGCTCGTAACTGTATATAGAATATTAAAAATAAAAATAAACTTTATTTAGAGATTTGTTTGAAAATATATAAATTATTTAGGTGTCTATACGATATTTAAATAATTTTAAAATATAAATATTTTAATCGAATTTTCTGAAATTAAATATGAAATAGAAATATATTTAAAAACATCGTTAAGTGCTATTTTTAAATCTTTAATTAGGTTAATAAAGCAATAGAATAGTGATATAAAGGAATATAACTCACTTCAATTCAATCTACTTGAAGGGCAATTAGTTTAAATTTATTTCTATTAAATTCTCTCTTAAATATGAAAGGCAGAATTAGAAATATATATTCAGTCAAAAATAAATGGAATTATTATACCCACTTATATATTGAATTTGACTATTCTAAAATAAATAGAGAATTTAACTGAATGAAAATTTTCTGCGACGTTTATTTTGTAGATTATTTAAATAGTTTTACGTTTAAAATTTTTTTGTAAAATTGTATTATTCGAATATTTTGGACACTAAATTTTAGTGAATATTATATATCATAATTAGAAATTTATAATATCCATGATTTGATAATTTTATATGAAACAAATTATCGTCTGATTAAGATATAAGGTTGCAAAAAAGGTATAAGACTCAGAAAATATTTTTTATTAATAATATAAATAATAAATAAAAATAAAAATAGTGCGGGGTCTTATACCTTTTTGTTATTTTCTGAAATCCGTAAACCTGTGATAATGAAGATATAAGGTTGTTAAACTGATCTCACAAACACCAAAACCACGATACTAATTATGTATTACAGATAACTTCATTAAATCAACTTCCATCATTGCTTAACATACTGTAAATAACTACCTTGCGATTTATTCTATCTGCTTCTGTTACCTATTCTACTACAATATGAATTATTGTAAATTGTTTCACGCGCAATTATCCAGATCGGATATAGCGTGTCTTGTTTGCAACTGGTAATAAATAAAATAGAGAAATTGTTAGAATTTTTGAATATTATTTAAACATTTTGAAATTCCTTTTTTTCATTTATCCTAGGATTTCTTTCTAAAGAAAAAACGTAAATTCAACACTTACAAACCCCAATATATTCACAGCGAATAAGGCATTGTATATGTGTATAAAATTATTAATTTCCCTTGTGCTAAAAAACCTAAACTGGTACAACATGTTGACAAGAGAAAGCCTCAATATTCTGGGATTCTAATCAAAAGAGAAGAAGCAAATTAACTTTTTACCTCAGCGTTTTGATTATTTGATATGAGATTCAAATATATTTACTTATGAAAGTTCTAAACACAACGTAATAAAACCAAATCCAAATAAATAAATAGTATGTGACGTTTCGCTAACAACGTTGTAAGCGAAACGTCATACACTATTCATTTATTTGAATTTGATCATATTACCATGTGTTTATAATCTATAATCCAAATTGTGCCTTATCATTATGAAAGTTTAATTTCCGAACAAAAAAGCAAATATACTTTGATATATTATTTTACAATACACAAGATAACTAAAGAGATTTAGAAATTGTTTAATTTTTAAGATATTCATACGCGTCTATAATAGTTTAGAATTTTCAATTAGAATTTTCAATGTTTGTTGAATCATTCGTTTTTTTTATTTTAGAAAAGTAGTCGCTTAAGGAGATGGTCATTAAACCGATGGGCCTGCGTTCATGGGAGTTTATCTATAGCTCGAAATTTAATCATACCGTAATAATAAGGCTACGACATGGCAGGATTGCATAGGGCATGCAACAACTGTCCTGGTGTCGAACTAACACCTACTCACTTATTCTCATGCCCAGCAATGGCCGCAGCCTTGCAGAAAATTGACATAGACCCAGAGTAGCAGCTTTACACAACCAAGATAGTGGACATTGCTGCTGCTGTGATAGAGATGCATGGAGATATCTGAGGCTCTTCATCAGACACGACAACAACAACAACATGACAGAATTAGACTTTTATGCAACAATTGGATATAAATATACAGATCAACAGGATATTCTGAAACGAAGTACTTTATAGAGATGACCCCTGGGAAGAATCATAAAACCTGTGTCCCACACAAAGCGACAAACTCCCAGTGGACTTCAGTCCCGACAAAATAAAAGAGGAGAGAGTAACAAGGAAAGAGTGGAAGAAGGGAAAAGCTTTCCAGATATAATGGAAGGAGAGAGCAATATATTTTATTTGTGCCTTTGTAACCTGGCTATTTCTTTTGTGGGGAAAGTCATCATAGAATTTAATAACTGATCATTTTCTTATAACGACCTTATATTCAAGTCTCAATGTTAGTTTAAATATCATACAATTGCTATGAATTAACTTATTGACATGTTTTGTTTATCAAAATAAAATGAATAATAGAAAAACTGTCTATATTCATGATAAAATTGTGAATAAAAGTTTTTAAATTACAAAATATTTTCTCATAATGAGTTTCCTTTTATTACAAAACGCTAGCTTTCAAGCGATAATCGCTCTTCAACGGGCTTAATAAAACATCGACTATATCTTAAAAGAAATATTTACAAAACATACGCGCGCAGCGTGGATATTTACAACTGAACAAATATCAACGGTTACTCTTAGAATCTCTCATTTCCAATGAATATAATAGCATAAACAGGAAGATAGATTTACCATCACAATACCGATATCTTAGAAGAAATCAATAGATCAATTTTATAGGTTCTGGATGCCCTAAAAAGGTAAATAGACATATTCCATAACATTGTTAAATTACTTATTAATTTAAAAATTTCAGTTGTAAATATCCACGCTGCGCGCGTATGTTTTGTAAATATTTCTAGTAAGATATAGTCGATGTTTTATTAAACCCGTTGAAGAGCGATTATCACTTTAGAGCTAGCGTTTTGTAATAAAAAAAACTCATTGTGAGAAAATATTTTGTAATTTTAAAACTGTATATAACACCATAATCATTCTATAACTATATATGTTTTTATATTGATAAGCATATACATAGTGTCATCTGCATGTTGTATAAAGAATTGTGTTATCACAATTTATTCTAAAACATAAAGAATCAATTTCTACAATTACTATAAATTTACTCGCAATGTGTTTCTTTTGAATAATATCATCAATTGATATTGATATATTTATTGATATTTGATGGTATTATTTAAAGAAACACATTGCTAGTAAATTTATTTGTATAAAAATATAACGATAGATGGAAATTAAATTTCTACAATTACTATAAATGCAACTCCGTCTTTGCCGGTCCCAAGCCCGGATGAAAAAGGAGGAGGGGAAACAGTAACAAGCTCGCTAAAAAACCTGGAATCAGCTGGCCCGGCAGATAGTACCCTGTAAGAGCTCCTAATCCAGGGATACAGGATGAGCAGTGTTTGTACTCCATGTTAGGGGCGGTTGTACATGGCGTCTGTTCTTCATGTCAGAGGTGGCAATTTCTTTTGGAGCTAAGTCGACCTGCCACTGAGTAGTGCTCCCAGTCGTAATGACAAAGGCAGACGCATTCTACTTCACCCAGTCATGATAGTTGTCAAATCTCAAGCTTTATACCCTAATATGATTGAGTGAAGATAAGAAAGAAGAAGAAGACTATGAATGCAAAATGTAAAAATATATTGGGGAAGACTTAAATCAATAATGATGAAACTTCTTAGTGGTTTAATCAAGTTTATAATATATCATATCACTTTAGCATAGTGTCCATTCTCTTTATTTAGTATTTCAATAAAACAATACCTTGTATCAATATTAGAGTGAAAACATCAGGCTTCCAGAGTTAAGATTCTTTTAATAAATGTAATTCGTTCCATGATCTTTCGAGCATGAAAGCTAGAAAATATTAATTAAATTTTAAAAAATATTTTTTTTTATTTTGGAAACATGATTTTCACCCTAATATAGTATTTGTAACACTAGTTATTGGAATGTACTATTAGTATCTGTTAAACTCGAAAGTTAGCCTCTGGTTTCCAAGAACCTGTGTTTTCCCTATATCGTGGTCGGTACCATATTTATACTTTCTTTTAGGGATATCTTTATCATCTACCGAATTAATAATGATAAATTATCATTATTAATTCGGTGGAAATTTTCTTTTAATATATTAAACTACTAAGAATCTCTGTAGCACATTTGGAAAACTCCATATTTGTAAGAAATGAATTCAATACTGGAACTAACAACAGTTCTCTTTCACATATTCATCCAGGGGTAGTGTAAGAGTGGTCTGAAACGTTGGTTTTCGACCGCTACGACCCGGGATCGAATCCCGCATTGGGCACTTTTTTTTATGATTAAAAAATGCTCCAATGGCCCTCGATTCTTGCAAAAGTCCAATAAAAATGTATATATATATATATTGTTAAATATAGAGAGAGCAATTCACTTATGATAATTAAAATAGGGGCATATTTTGGATCAAAATATTTATTAAATTTGAATATTTCGACGAGGCTGTTCGCCTATCTTCTTCTCGGAAAATATTGATATTTAATAAATATTTTGATTCAAAATATGCCCCTATTTTAATATATATATATATATATAAGCATAGATAGTGGAGGAGTGAGAATCTTGATCTGCAATAGATTATCCTGTCGACAGAATAACCTCAATTTACAAATAAAACAATCGAATTCTTGGTCTTTATGATCAAATTCATCACGTAATTTATGAAGGTATAAAGGATAAATAAGGTAATGCCGAACCGTATTTTATTGAAATAATAATAGAATATTTCGGCAAAGGTCGTAAATAGCTTAACATTTTTAGAGTAATAGAATTATTATTTGAGATTCCTCTGTGCGCATCAACCTGATGAAGGGCTTGCCCATTCCTCTATTTTTCCTTTTGATAAATAAGTTGGGACATTGCTTTTTATCCTTTTTAGAATTTTATCGATTACATAATTAACCTAATTCCTTAAATACGAGATCAGTAAAAAAATGCGATAGTGGCCATTTGAGTTCCTGGGACACAAAGCTCCAACTTCTAATCGACTTCTAAGGTTAAAAGGAACACTCGATCTATAAACGGCATCCCACTCTTTGACCCTTAGTCCACCATGACCTAGTTCTAAGGCCATTCTAAATTGTTTGCCACTGGAACATGCAAATTAATTGCCCACTTCTGGCTTCAAGGTTCCAATCAGGCCGTTGACATTCGATTGCTACCGCATTGTTTGGCCAAGGGAAGGATTGGCATTGGGAAATGTTTGCTACAAATACCTACCGAAAGTTGATCAAACTGGGCATGTCAAGGAATCTCATCATTTTATCAACTCTCGATGGACCCATGATATCAGAGTGTACTAGAAGAGAAAATTGCTATAAATAATAAAATTCGAAACTATTATAGACGCCAAAGAGACAAGGGTCGCCTCTCCCGTCAAAATAGACGTCAAAACCAGACGCCATCTATTGACCGTCGCCGCAAATTAGCGGCCTCGGGTCGGTGACAAAGCACAACACCAGCTTTGGCAAACTGAAAGGCGTCCACCTAGAGACCATGGCTAATGGCCCTCGTCAGCCTAGGGCGGACTTTAGATCGTTTTGACGTCCTTTTTGACGGGAGAGGCGACCCTTGTCTCTTTAGATCAATATCCTCCCGGCAAAATTTCCATCTATATTATAGACGCGTATGATTATTTTAAAAATTAAACAATTTCTAGTGCCCTTACTGCAATGGAAGAATTAATGTGAAGGACTGGCTTATTAGTGGTGAACCCTCCCAGCGGTTTCACCAGTTTAATTTACCATACCACTGTTATATTGCTTTTTTTTTTTTGGTTTTCCTTTTATAGTGATACTGATGCTAGAATCTTGGAATGGGTATGGAAGAATCATAGGCATCTATAATAGTTTAGAATTTTCATAACAGATGGCGCGCTAATGCATCACAAAGTATAAAATGAGAATATAAACAGTAGAAATGCGTTTCTTTATAAATATTTGGTTTTTGTTTGTCTTTAAATATATATGTAAACAATATTGAATATTTATATATCCTCATTTTCTCAACTTATAGCTATGCCTGTGGAAGGATTATAAAGATCCGAAAACTTGTACTTTGCACGAATAAAAAACGCATTGCTACAGTTTATATTCTTATTTCATAGCGGGTGGTCCATCTTCTGTAGGTCGTTATGTCCTCATTGTCTCTATGCCATCCTTCTCCAGAAAGTCTTGGTTTTTGGATTTTTCCATCTCACAGATGGTCTTCTTGGTCTTCTTATTACTGCTATACATTTATATGGGAAATAAATTTGAAAATCTGTAGGTAATCACGATGAGGATTTAAAAAACTACTAAACCCTTCAATTTATATGAAAAATAGACACTTCGGCCAGTTGGAGTTTTTTTTTTTCTCAACGTTTCGACAAAATTATTTTGTCTTCGTCAGGAGAACTTCTCTAAATATGAATGCCGGCCGGGGGCAGTCTCTATCTTTACGATAGACACTTTAAAATATTGCAAAAAAATATATGACCTTTTCATTCAATAAATATCATGGTTTATAGCAGATAAACCTATAATATTCTAGTCATAATCTAGTTCTCTTTTTTCATTTTGTCTCGAAATAATTATGCAAAAAATTATGATTATAACAGGATTAAAGGACATATTTAGATATATAATACCTTGATAAAGGTTGGCGTTATTGATATGTTATAATACCTTGATAAAGGTTGGCGTTATTAATATGTTATAATACCTTGATAAAGGTTGGCGTTATTGATATGTTATAATACCTTGATAAAGGTTGGCGTTATTAATATGTTATAATACCTTGATAAAGGTTGGCGTTATTAATATGTTATAATACCTTGATATAGGTTGGCGTTATTAATATGTGTTATAATACCTTGATAAAGGTTGGCGTTCAGCCAACTGAAATATTAGTAAAATAAATGATATTTCTATCCAATATATGCCTTTTAAAATATATTGGGAGGGCTTGGCTCATCAGTGGTGAACCCTCCCAGCGGTTTCGCCAATTTAATCCACCAGACCGCTTCTCAGAGCTCTAATACTGTATTGGATCATTCTGCTTTTATATGCTACACTGAAGGATGAAATCTTAGAAATGGTTTTCAAGTGAACTATGGACATAAGCTTATAGGACAGTAGAATTACATTCAAATATTTGCTTCGAGCAATGCTCTTCAGCAAACCATAAAGACAAAGCCATTAGGAATAAATTAACACAAAGCAATAACGCGCCATCTATACATATAAAATAAAAGGATTTAAAAGCGCGAATGTTTCTTTTATACATAAAACGAACTTCTACTGTCCTTACTGCGATGAAAAATATATTGGGAGGGCTTGGCTCATCAGTGGTGAACCCTCCCAGCGGTTTCGCCAATTTAATCCACCAGACCGCTTCTCAGAGCTCTAATACTGTATTGGATCATTCTGCTTTTATAAGCTACACTGAAGGATATAATCTTTAAAATCTTTAAAAGATTCCAACCTTCAGTGTAGCATATAAAAGCAGAATGATCCATTACAGTATTAGAGCTCTGAGAAGCGGTCTGGTGGATTAAATTGGCGAAACCGCTGGGAGGGTTCACCACTGATGAGCCAAGCCCTCCCAATATATTTTTCATCGCAGTAAGGACAGTAGAAGTTCGTTTTATGTATAAAAGAAACATTCGCGCTTTTAAATCCTTTTATTTTATATGTATAGATGGCGCGTTATTGCTTTGTGTTAATTTATTCCTAATGGCTTTGTCTTTATGGTTTGCTGAAGAGCATTGCTCGAAGCAAATATTTGAATGTAATTCTACTGTCCTATAAGCTTATGTCCATAGTTTACTTGAAAACCATTTCTAAGATTCCATCCTTCAGTGTAGCATATAAAAGCAGAATGATCCAATACAGTATTAGAGCTCTGAGAAGCGGTCTGGTGGATTAAATTGGCGAAACCGCTGGGAGGGTTCACCACTGATGAGCCAAGCCCTCCCAATATATTTTTCATCGCAGTAAGGACAGTAGAAGTTCGTTTTATGTATAAAAGAAACATTCGCGCTTTTAAATCCTTTTATTTTATAAATTGAATATTTATTTATGGATTGCTCTATTTTCAAAATAGATGGATATGTTTGATAATATGTGTGTGATGGCTTCAAATTGTTTTATATTGACTTTGGAGGGAGTGTATATACATATTGAACTAAGCTATAAAAATTAGAAAATAACCTTTCTTTTTCATTTTTCACAAAAATATTCCTCCTATTACAATAGCCATATTAAATTCCTCAAATATTTCCGAAATTCCCTAAAGTCCATGATATATAATCATTCGTAATATATAGTATTAACAAAAAATATTGTATATATATTTTTTAAATCAATAAATAAGACTAAATACAATATATAGAATTATAAAATCTAATAAAAATCAACTTAGTGGTAACACAATCTACGATGATACAAGAATAGAGTCATGGGGTATTTTTTGACGCTTCTTGCCTCTACATTTAGCGCCAGGGCGTTCTGGCAGATCTAGCGCTCTGGCATAGAGATCTAGATCCAACATGTCCTCACTGCCGGGAAGAGTCACAGACTGTGGATCACCTCCTCTTCTCCTGTCCAGATTTTATACTACACAGACTACAGACACTACTTGGAGTACAAGACTTCAGTCCTGCCCCTACTTCCTGACTCCCTGCCGGCCTGGAACTACCTGGTTCACCGCAGCTCTGCCCATGACTAGACTTCTAGACTGTAGCTGTACAGCCCGGGTAGTTGGCGATTTACTCTCCAGGAGCCCGGGTTATCTCTATTTTCTCTCTCTTTAGCGCCATGATAAACTGACTATATGTACGTCGATACACCGAGGGGAACAATGCTTACATACGACATCGTCACACTAACTCATTCCCTGTAGTTATGGTATAGGGTGTCATTGACAAAACCTTACGTCACCTTTTTGTCGCACATAGCTGATAACGAGAATTTATTAATTTAACAGGTCTCTTTACCGATCTTGTTGATTAATTTATATTATTGAGTATGAAATGAAAAGACAAATTTAGTTGATATCAAATATACATATGCTTTTAAAATTTGCTACTATATTGATTGCCCTCAAAATTACTAAACCATGAGGGAAGTATAAAGCAAAGATGAGAATTGCATGAAAGGTTCAACATTCTCTCTCTCTTGGATATAAAAAGGGTAAGTTTTTTTTATATGCAAATAGATAGAAGTCACGCCACATACTGTGCTTATTGTAGTGTAGATATTGAAAAATAAATTCCTTCTATAAATTGTATTTACATTTTAATTTCTTTTTAAAAGGTATGTCTTATGTACAAAGTAGGACTCCATACCAAGACATATCGGAATTTTTTCTCGGCAGAATTGAAGCATAGAAGTGACCGTTTTATTGTTTATCGGGTTGTTAAAGATATTATTTAACAGTCATAATGATATGGAATCGTGATCCAGGAGGGCCACACAGATAGCCATGCAGGAATTTGGCGATCACTACCGCCCGAGAGGTCAGATTTCTTGTTCGCATGGCCAAGGAAGAGACACAATACAGTGACATGATACAGTCATATCACACAATGCAGTGACATGATACAGTCATATCACATAATACAGTGACATGATACAGTCATATCATATAACATGAGTCAGGAACTTGAGTCTTTTTTACGACGAGATGTGTCAGCAAGGACAATGCGACGACGTCTGCAGGACAATGGGATGTCAGGCGACTACAGTAGCAGCAGAATCGCCCACAAGGGTGCGTTGGACAATGATATAAGAATGGCGTCACGTGGTATTTTCTGGTGATTCTAGGTTCTACATTCAGCGCCAAGATAGACTATATGTATGTGGGGATACTGAGAGTAACGATGCTTACATTCTTAGGTTAGATTGTGGAATAATTTCTAAGGATTTAAAGCGATATATCAATCGAAATAATTGCAAAAAGTGTCTTTATTACTTAAGATTGAATTTCAAGTTACAACGCCATCTATAAAGCTGAAGGGATTTGCCAAAGATAATTCTCTTATACCTCTCTAGATCGCCATACTAAATCATTACTTTTAGTAATGGTATTGGGTGTCATTGAAAAAAACTTCACATTTTGGCCACAAAGCTGATAATACATATACGTATAGCTGCCGTTACCTTTCTGATGGGTTAAAGTCTTCACATTACTTTCAAGCCTGGAGCTAATCTAGAATTTGGTATGAACTTACAAGCAGCAACCTGCATTTATAGGCTCAAACCTGGACATACAAGATTGCTCCTTTTCCATGATGGTGTCAAGACCTTTCCACAATGTACTATCTGCAGGAGCAAAGAGGCCTCATCAGACCACCTCTTGGAATGTATTCCAACCCTATAAAAACTTTAAAATTTACTCCATGAATTCAGACTTCATGACTTTGTATATATATATACAATGGAGAATAATAATTAAAAAACATATTTTCGGTAGTTAACACAACGACAAAGGTGGCTAGTTTGATATCTTTAATTCTATAAATCAAAATTTTTTTCCAAATGTATCAATATAATTCCTACCATTGTAAATTATGTGTTGAATAAATTTAGGTTTTTTTTTTTTACTCTAAAATTACTTTACCTTTTTGCGTAAAAATCTTAATGGGAAGCAGTGATTTTGGAGCCTTTAAGATATCGATTGAGTAATCCGAATGTAACTTTTATATATTTAGCTCTCTCTCTATCTTCTCTCTACCCTTTCTATAAGGTACTCTTCAATGTAAGGGCAGATCGAAAAACAGATATCTCTTCTAGAAATTGTATTCAAATTCTGCTTTTGGTTGTTAAAAGGTCTTAAAAGATGTTATGCTACATGCACAAAGTAGGACTCCATACCAGGACATATCGGAATTTTTTCTCGTCAGAGTTGAAGCCCAGTAGTGACCGTTGTATTGTTTCTCGGGTTGTTCGAGATTATTTGACTGTCACGGGAATATGGAATCGTGATCCAGAAAGGCCACACAGATAACCATATATAAATAATTCATTCCGTTATCAAAATATAAATTAGAAAGATAGAGTCTAAACAAAATTCTAGAAATGTCAAAAAATATAAGTAAAGTAGAGAATTTATTCTTAAAGTTTATAACAGTGAAAGTTTGAGTTAGACGTGTTATCTTGTGTTGTTAATCATGGATTAAATATTAAATTAAAATATTAAGCATTTTTTAAAAATATATATTCTGCCTGTATTAACTCCAAAAACACGAAGTTTGTCAATCCAATATTAACACTGAATGTTTAGAATCCATTTTTAAAAAATATAGAGAGAAGTATTGAGTAAATGTTAGAGCAATAGATATCATAATGAACTATGGTATAAAAGTTGGTAATCTTCAATTTTCTGAAAGAGGACATTTTAAAACAACGGGCTATCACCTAGATGTCACAGCAAGATATTATCGCCCAATGTCTCAGTGAGGTCACAATTGTCACATGGTTAGACGTCGCAGTAATATCACAGCAAGGAGTCTTATTGAATTCCTCAGTAAGGATGTCATTGTCACATCAGGGTATCGTCCTAAACTATAGGAATGAACACACCAAAGTATCATCCATTCTATAAGAAGGAACATTTTGTCAAAATAAGGTATAGTCTTATCTTATAAGAAGGGACATTTTGTCACATTAAAGTATCGTCTATTCTATGAGAAGGGACATTTTGTCACATCAAAGTATCGTCTATTCCATGAGAAGGGACATTTTGTCACATCAAAGTATCGTCTATTCTATGAGAAGGGACATTTTGTCACATAAAGGTATCGCCTATCTAATAGGAAGGGACATTTTGTCACACCAAGGTATCGCCTATCCTATAAGAAGGGACATTTTATCACATAAAAGTATCATCTATCCTACAAGAAGGGATATTTTCACACCAAGGTATCGTCTATTCTATGAGAAAGGATATTTTCCACACCAAGGTATCGTCTATTCTATAAAAAGGGACATGTTGTCACACGAAGGTATCGCCTATCTCACATAAGAAGGGACATTTTGTCACACCAAGGTATCGTTTATCCTATAAAAAGGGGCATTTTGTCACACCAAAGTATCATCTATTCTATGAGAAGGGACATTTTGTCAAAACAAGGTATCATCTATTCTATGAGAAGAGACATTTTGTCACACCAAGGTATCATATATTCTATGAGAAGGGACATTTTGTCACACCAAGGTATCATCTATTCTATGAGAAGTGACATTTTATCACACCAAAGTATCATCTATTCTATGAGAAGGGACATTTTGTCACACCCAGGTATCATCTATTCTATGAGAAGAGACATTTTGTCAAAACAAGGTATAGTCTATCCTATAAAAAGGGACATTTTGGCACACCAAAGCATCGTCTATTCTATGAGAAGGGATATTTAGTCACACCAAGGTAACGTCTCATAAGAAGGGACATTTTGTTACAAGTAAGTATCGTCTATTCTTTAAGAACGGATATTTGATCGCACCAAGGTAACATCTATCCTATAAGAAGGGACATTTTGTCACACCAATGTATCGTCTATCATTTAATAAGGATATTGTCCAACCTATAAGAAAGAACATTTTGTCAGAACAGGGTAAAGGCCAAACCCTCCTTGAGGACACAATTGTCACACAAGGCTAAGGATGACGTTGGACTGCGGCTTTGTCTCCGGGTCGAAGCCCCAGTAATGGAAGTTTGGCGGAACGCCAGTGGCCCTGAAGAATGTCTGCCGCATTGTCTGAGGTTGGCGCCATCCGCAGACTCCACTCTCTGTGACATATGATTAGACACATGACCGACTTCTCTCCAAAATAGAGGTTTTAAAATCTACTGTATCCCTATTTTTTAGTTACTCTTCCGTGTTCACATTGTCATTAAATAATTCCAAGTTACCCGATTGGAAAATGATGCCAAGATAGCAAGACTTTGATGAACGATCCAGGTTTTGTAAAGGTTCAGAAAACATATAATAAAACTAGTACATTGTGGCCCATACAGTCGCTATTCGACGGGAACTTTCAGTAATAAATCGTGTCTATATAATGCACCCACCGAATTGACAAAATCATTGCTCGTTGATTGAACACAATAAACTGAATCAACATTGATTATCTGATTAAAGTCATGTAATAATAGAGAGCCAATAAGAGGAAAAATAAATGTATCATATATTCATAGACCAATTTAAACGTATATATTGTTGCGCTGGTGACCTGATGTACTGGGAAGAAACATTCGTGAAGTCTTTTTAACGTTTATTCACAAACCAAAAGTTTGGAGGCAAAGCACTTTCTAACTAAAGATTATTGTCTTAAATAATCTAAAAACAAAAGTATGCAAATTTGACGAAATAAAAGTATGTAAAATAATTATAGAAAACAAAATTATGTAAAAATAATTATACATGAAAGTTATTAAAAATAAATAAGATGTTAAAAGTTACAATTGAATCCATAAGAAAAGATGTAGACAAAACAAGTAAGTCAAAAATGGAACATGTAAATTAAAGGCTCCAGCAGCGCGCCAACATTACTCCCCCTCTTGAAAAAGACTTGTCCTCAAGTCTGGTGATCTGTATGGTTTCATTCTTGTCACATGTACTATTTGTCTCTTTTTCCCTCTGCAATTTCGATGACTTCGTAGTTTACTGGTGATGTTTGTCGCAGTATTTGATAAGGACCGACGTATCTTCTTTGTAGTTTGTCCGCTCTTCCTACTTTCCTTATTGGTGTCCAAATCAGTACCAGATCATTGATGGCATATTTAACTTCTCTGTGAGTTCTATCATATAACTGTTTGGATTTATTCTGTCTGGCTATTGTTTTAGAGGTGGATATTTCTTTTGCATCTTCTATTATTTCTAATAGGTTCGATACATATTCGTCATAGTCTTTGTACTTAGAGAGCTCTGGCATATCAAAAGTCGAATCTAAGAAGGTCAATGGCTCTCGTCCGTGGATTAGGAAGTATGGTGAATAGCCGGTAGTAGCCTGTATGGACGAGTTATAGGCGAAAGTTACGAATGGAAGTATCTCGTCCCAATTCTGATGTCTCTCGTCGATATACATGGCCATCATTTCAGCGAGTGTACGGTTCATTCTCTCCGTTTGGCCGTTAGTCTGGGGATGATAACTCGTCGTTTTCTTATGGAGCGTATTGCATATCTTTAGCACTTGTTTGAATAGTTTGCTCAAGAAGCAACTCCCCCGATCATATATAACTGTTTTGGGTGCGCCGTGTCGTAATACCACTTCTTGCAAGAAAAAGTCTGCAATTTCTTCCGCCGTCCCGCGAGGTAATGCCGCTGTCTCGATATATCTGGAGTAATAGTCTGTGCATACCAGGATCCAACTATTTCCTCTTCGAGATTTCGGGAATCTCCCCATCAAATCTATTCCCATTTTATCAAAAGGTCTTGAAGCTGGTGGAATCGGCTGCAACAGTCCTTGAGGCAATTGGGAAGGTGTCTTGCGAAACTGGCATTCAGGACAACTCGATACATATTCTTCCACAGTTTTAAGCATTGAGGGCCAGAAATATTTGCTCTTTAGACGATTGTAAGTTATTATAATGCATATATGACCTGATGTTGGATGGTCGTGCATATTTTCTAAGAGCTCTTTCTGTTTGTTTTTCGGGACTATCAACAACCAAGGATCGCCAGTGACAGAAGGATTTTTCTTGAATAATTTCTCTTTAAATTTGGTGAAGTTCTCTCTATAGCTGTTTGGATTCTGATTTACCAAATTATCGATCTTTTTTATATAAGAATCATAATCATGTTCCTCATAATTAATTGTGGAAATAATTCTTTCCGGGATAGGACATCGTGACAATCCATCTGCATCTAGATGAGTTTTCCCAGACTTGTATTTAATGGCAAAATCATATTCTTGTAGTTCTAGCGACCACCTCGCTAATCGCCCTGCAGGGTTTTTCATTCTTGCCATCCAGCACAGACTATGGTGATCTGTATATATTGTGAATTTTCTTCCGTAAAGATATGGTCTAAATTTTCTAATCGCCAATATGATAGCTAGGCATTCTTTCTCGGTTGTAGAGTAGTTGGTTTCTGCTTTCCGTAATGTCCTGCTTGCATAAGAAATTGGACGCTCTTTAGTGTTTTCGTCTAAATCAACAAGCACTGCTCCAAGTCCTTGGTCGCTTGCGTCTGTGTGGAGGCCTATAGGCTTATTTGGATCGTAATGCGTTAATACTTCAGGAGAGATTAGTTTGATTTTCAATGAATTAAATGACAACTCTTGTTCTTTACCCCATGCAAACGAATGGTTTTTGCGGGTCAAAATCTGTAAAGGCAATGCAACTTTTGAAAATTCTCTTATAAATCTTCTATAGTATGAACAAAGTCCAAGAAAAGCTCGGACATCTTTGACAGTTCTGGGCGTTGGAAATTTTCTTATACTTATAATTTTTTCTGGGTCTGGCGCGATTCCTTCATTTGAAACGACATGTCCCAAAATAAGAAGCTTGGTATATGCAAATCGGCATTTCGAAGCATTGAGTGTCAATCCTGCTGTTTTCAAACATTCTAAGATTGTCTTCAATCTGTTCAAATGGGAATGTAGATCTTCTGAGAATATGATGACGTCGTCGAGGTAACAGAGGCATATTTTCCACTTATGGGTTCTAAGAACAGTATCCATTAATCTCTCGAAAGTTGCTGGCCCGTTGCACAATCCAAAAGGTAGAACATTGAATTGATAAAGTCCATCAGGAGTGATAAAGGCTGTTTTTTCACGGTCCTGTTCTTCCACCTCTACTTGCCAGTAGCCTGAGCAAAGGTCGAGTGAAGTAAAGTACCTGGCGCCATGAAGGGAATCGAAGCAGTCATCTATGCGCGGTAGTGGATATTGGTCTTTTACTGTGACTGAGTTCAGATTTCTATAATCCACGCAAAATCTAAATGTTCCATTTTTTTTCTTCACTAGAATTATAGGGGATGCCCATGGACTTGAGGAATGTGAAATAATTCCATTTTTTAACATACTGTTTATTTGATCACTAATTATATTCCGTTCTTTTAAAGATACTCTGTAAGGATTTTTCCTGATGGGGATATCGCTCGTTGTTCTAATTTGGTGTTTAACGAGATGTGTTCTACCCTTATACTCATCCGGTGCAGTGAACATCTCGCCATATCCACTAAGGAGGGTCAAAACCTGGCTGCGTTCTTCCGGACATAACCCAGGATTTATATCAAAATCAGCTCTAATAGAGGCTACTCTTTGGTTCTCCGTCTGGTACAGTCTGTCTACCTCCGAAAGTATTCCTATCTTCGTGTTCCGGAAAAGTTTTACAGGTTTGTTCGTACCGTTTAAAATCCATATGGTCAAATATTTCTTCGTATTATTCAATAGGGATCTGGTTGTTATAAGATTATATTTGGTTGTCAGAGAAGGAATATTCTCAATTAGTATTTCTCTGCCTGTAATGCTAGTCTTACTACATCCTTTTACTAAACATAAACAATATTCAGGAATGATTTTATCCTCAGCTATATGAGCATATCTTAAATTTGATTCATTTTGGTCAAATACATTTGGGGATTCCACCCACAAAGTAGTGTTTTGACAATTTATTAGTGCTTTATTTCGACTTAAAAAGTCATCTCCAAGGATTATTACAGGGTTGCATTTTTTAAAGATAATCATTTCTATTTCATATTCTTTCTTATTGATTTTAAATTTAACTATTGACTTCCCTATTGCATTGAGTTTTTGATCATCTGCTGATTTTAATTTTAGATTTTTATCGGGTATGATTTTTAATTCGAGCTTCTTAACAAGTTCCTCATCAATGCAACTGACCATTGCTCCGGTGTCTATCAGTCCTTCTATTGGCATTCCTTTTATTACAATGCGAATGGTTTTGTTTTTCTGAAGATTTACAATTAAATTTATTCTATCACCGGAGAGTTGCGATCCTTTTGACTTAATTAGTTTTTGAAGCTTCCCCTAGAGTAGGGAAGTCTTCCTCACTATGAATGTCGAAATCTGGATCCTCTCGCTCCCTATCCTCGATGCCTCTACAATTCTTTAGGTATTCCTCATGTGGTGAATTTGGTTCGTCTATAGACCTCGTATATTGTCTTCGGATAGGTCTGATATTGTAGTTTTGGTGTTGGGGCTTATACGGGCAATACCTCGAAATATGTCCTTGTTCCGAGCAGTTCCAACAGATTCTTTTGTCAACCTGATACTGTCTTCGATAATAAGTATTAGGACGTGTGGATCTTTGCTCGTTGTTGCGATTTTGTTGAGGGGGGGGGTGAATTTCGCAGATTAACGCCACTTGTTCTTGCTCTAGTTTCAATTATTCTTTTTCCCTCGAATTTACTCGGAATTATATTTTGCCTTCCATAGTCAGTTGGGCGCTCGTTCGATATTTGGGGTCTCTCGTTTGAAGGTCGTGCTGAACCTCTATAGTTGTTATAATTATATTTTCTTGTCTGAAATGGTTGGATAGGATTAGATCTTTGTCTGCAGCTTCTTCTCTGTTCGAAGTCAACCAGATGTTGATCAATGCGTCTTGCTAGTTCCAAGAATTCTTTAACTGTACTGCAAGGTGTCATTAATACGACGAGCGAGAGATATTTGTTCAGTCCAGTTTTCATATAATAAAGTTTATCCTCAGCGGACATTTTAGAGTTCACCTTGTTGCACAGGTTGAGTACATCTTCAGCGTATCGTAGAGTAGATTCATTATATCCTTGTACTCTATTCTGGAGCTCCGTGATTAATTTAAATTTTGTCGTATCTGCAATCTTAAAGTCTTGCATCAGTGTTTTCTTAAAGGTTGTCCAATTGGAAAATATTTGGGGGGTGTTTAGCTTTGCCCATTTTTTGCAGGACCTTTCAGATAACTTCTGGCATATGCCAGCATCACGTCCTCGGGCCATCGCTGCTGTCTTGCTAAAAGCTCGAGTTCTTCTAGCCACTCTGCTGGGTCCTCTTCAGAATACCCTCCGAAAAATTCTAGGCTTGGAGGTGGTGGCTGACAGAAGTAGACGTTGTTATTCCACGAGGCGGCATCTTCAGGATCAACCTTTATGCGTCTTGTTGGTGAGGCGCTAAAAGATCTAACTGGTGGCAGGCCTTGTGTTCGCCTGCTTCTTCTTGGGTTGTAAACAGCATCTCCACCAGTGTTGCGCTGGTGACCTGATGTACTGGGAAGAAACATTCGTGAAGTCTTTTTAACGTTTATTCACAAACCAAAGGTTTGGAGGCAAAGCACTTTCTAACTAAAGATTATTGTCTTAAATAATCTAAAAACAAAAGTATGCAAATTTGACGAAATAAAAGTAGGTAAATAATTATTGAAAACAAAATTATGTAAAAATAATTATACATGAAAGTTATTAAAAATAAATGAGATGTTAAAAGTTACAATTGAATCCATAAGAAAAGATGTAGACAAAACAAGTAAGTCAAAAATGGAACATGTAAATTAAAGGCTCCAGCAGCGCGCCAACAATATATATATATATATATATATATATATGGTAATTTAAGCCAACAAACCCATATTGTAAATAACTTATAACAAGATTTTAATGTTGTATAATAGAACACAGCTGTTAATGATTATACGTATTATTGACATGTGTCTTTACATCATCATATGTAATGTAATTTGTACAAAGTGGATAAATAAATAAAATCTGTAATAGATTTAAGAGTTGAGCTAAGCAAGAGATAGAAGTCATAAATTAGGTAGATTTACAATTCCCACGACAAGGCCACCCACACTGTCACATGTGGTGGAATGCAGAGACCCCTCTCACACCTGGGCAGGTAAGGGCCCCCTTTCTCAGAAACGCCCCTGTCACATAAGGCCCCCCGTCTTTAACCTATAAATACAATCACTTTACAGTGACTTGACAGTTTAGTTCACCCTTAGCGTCAGCTCACGTCGGTCGTACCTGAGTTCCATCCCATCCATCATGTAGACGAGTAAGAAATCTTCTAGCTCTCCATGTTTCGCTCCTAGCCCAACTTTTATCTGTTACGGAACTTTCTTAGTGCAATTGTGTCTTCGTTTTTTTGTGGGGACATTCCCAAGCTTTTCCACTCTGCCTCGACCACGACTGCCTGTATTTTGTGAGAACTTTTAAATGTCTTCCAAGGTGCAGAGAGGTACTGGAAAACTCTACACATGGCTTACCAGAACTTCAACTTATTTCAGTAGTCGACATCAAACTAACAAATCATTACAGTGAGTCGACAAGATCTCTCTTATAACATATATATATATGGTAATTTAAACCAACAACCCTATATAGTATAACTACTTATAACAAGATTGTCGTGTTGTATATAGAAACACAACTATATTGCATCGCCATATGTAATGTACTTTGTACAAATTAAAGACAAATAAATAAAACTATGTAATAGATTAAGAGCTAAGTTTAAGCAAGATTGAGAAGTTCAAAAACGTCTAAGATCGAGAGAGAAATCCAACAATCCTGAAGAGGAATTTAGCGAGTCGTTGCCATCAAGGCCAAAGGGTGCAGACGTCCAAAGTTCACATTCTCAGACATCTCCAACCCCCCTCCTCGGGAATGGTATATAAACACCTCGGTTTTAGCCGACCGCAGTTAGTACATAGTTAGTCCGCAGTTAGTCTCTTCACCGTCGGCGCAAGCCCTTGTCGCTTGTAGCCAGGTCCACATCATCGCCATGTAAAACAGTAAGAACTCTATATCTCCATCTTGCTTAGCTCAACTCCTATCTGTTCATGGAACTTTCCTACTTCAGCTGTGTCTCTTCGTTTTGTGTGTGTGGTTCCCAAGCTTTCCACTCTGCCTCGACCACGACTGCCTGTACTCTGTGAAAACTGTTAAAGGTCTTCCAAAGTGCAGAGAGGTACTGGAAAACTCTCCACGCCCTGACTGTCCCTCTCGGCTACTACAGGTTTGACCACCGGTTACCACAGCATATAGCGAGAGTCGACAGGATTCTACAAGAGGCTACCGGATCTCAACATATTACATATATATATTATAATCTGAAAATAAAACCTTATCTTGAGAAATTTTCAGATATTCTATATGAAATAAATGTCACAACAATGAAACGAAGTTTATTACATTCTAAAAATAAGCATAACGACAGTCGAGTAGTAAGAACTCTTTAAACGAACCTATTTGAATAAAACCTAGTGAAGATAATATGTACTATATATTTATAGAATGTTTCTTTACAAACCTGAAAGCTTGCCTTGTATTGCTTATTTTTAGAACGTAATAAAGGAGCTTTGTTGCATTATCGTGAAATATACATTCATGGACAAAACTTAAGGAAGTGGAAAGTCTTTGTCGGACGTCTGTTTTGTGGATAGAGAGACAGAGGAAATTTTTCTCACACTTATCTATCGTGTGTGTCTTCAATAAAGGCCACTGTGTATCAATATAAATGTTACAACTTCCTCGAGTTTTGTCCATGAGTGTATGTTCGGATGGTAGGCGACTTCTGTATCTTCCTGGAGTCCTGATTGTTACTCCCAGTTCCTTGCTTATATACATCCCAGGAAATTATTCCAACTTTTCCCTATTTCAGAATCCTAGCCACCTCTAATTTATATTCTAGCGAATTTCTCATTCAGTTAATATCACAGCAACGCTGTGTAGTTCGCGAGATGCACAGTAACGAGATTCGCATAATAATCTTTGTTTTGCACTTGTTTATGTATGCATAGTATACGATTGGATTTGCATATATTTATATTTCTGTATTACATATTTTGTCAATATTTTTCTTTATATTTCACTTTGTATAATATGTTTAGTAATTTAGATTAGAAAAAAATTATGTAAAATATTCATGAAAGTGTATATATACACCTTGTCACTCGTGTCATTTTGTATCCGTAGAAAGGAGTCTAGCTCGTAAACTTGTAAAATCGTCGTCTTATATAAAGAAACTCTTCTTGCCGACCTGTGTTTCTTCTTCTATAGAAAATAGGGAGATTATCGTTTAGCACACACATTTTTCTATGATATTTATAATAAACAAACTACTAAGTGTACAACTATTCCGTGTAAGGGTCTCTTCAGACGCACATGGCGATGTGGTGATGTGATATAAATAATAAACAAACGGTACATCATGTTTACAAAGTTTTATTTTTAATTAAGAAAACTTTTTATCTTCAAAAATGAAATAATTTATAAAATAATCTATATTTATATATAACAAATACTCAATGAATTATAGCTAATATATCCCTGGGTTTCAATTTAGGCTTATATCAATAAAAATTAATTTCGAAGTAATCATGAAAATGTTCTCTCTATAAATAGCTATATGGACCGCATAATTGACAACATCCCTGATTTCATGGAATATGTACTGGGGTAATGAACAAAATGCTTTGGTTTATTACACACCGGATCTTTTTTTGCATTTCGAGATGCGGACAATTTGACAGTGACTTCTTCCAGACCTAAATCTATATCGTGTTAAGGCTTGATCAGGATTAGTTGAATATTGTGGACACATATGCAGAATAAACGAACACAAAACAAACAAATATTTATTTATAATATTATAAATATTACATATATTACAATATTATATTAGACGATGTAAACGACATGTTCATATATGCACACATATGTGAAAATGTACTTAACGGCACACAGATAGCTCATGATTTTTGAAGATTTAGTTATCTAAAGATAAAGAAGCTAGCTGAAGTTCCATTACACCATGATTCAGAAATTTGCTATCTGAATAACTACATTTATGGAAAAATAGGTACTTAGATCCAGAAATATTGAAGCAATTTTTCTATGATATACATGTTTTTTTACTATAGATTATTATATAGAGAGCCATTGTGGGTAGTTAGGGTTTTTTTTTTTGTGGTAAGGTAGTATGATGGAGATCAGATTTGTGCTTAAGCTTTATGTGAAGAAAAGTTTAAAGTAAAAAAAAAAAAAAAACGTTTAATATGAATTTGTTTACTCAAAACTCACTGTGGCTATAGATTTTAAATACCAATTTTCTGAATCAAAAAGAAAAATTTTAAATGTTTTTAGAGAAAGAATTTGAATTATATCATAAAAATATAGTTTATAAATGTCACAAGTTGAGTAGGTTTTAAATAATACAAATAATTAAGAAAAAGGCATCATCTGCTTGTGAAGCTTAGAGTCGATGTCTTGAACCATCAAAAGATGCTTTTTCTCTTAAATTATCTACTTAATTATCCTACTACAAAACATTCACTTTTATACTATACTAAAGGTTATAGTAGAAATATTAATATTTTATCTATCTTTCAAATATTTAAAGTGCATTTAAACTAATTTGTGTAAAATACTAAAGGTCTGATGAAGAGACTGGTGCTCAGAAACCTATGCAAATACAATTTTAATAGAGAAATATAGCTGCTGTACATATATTGTCAAATGTCGATATAGACGACAATAGCCACCTACAATTGTAGTGAAGTAAAATTATTATTATTGTCTCACACACAAACAATACAGTTAAACCTGTCTATAGCGTCCCCTCTAAATAGCGCCTCCCTCTCTATAGCGCCCGATTTTAAATACATAGTACGATGCGAGATTTACATTAAAAGTGACCTGTCTATAGCGTCCCCTCTAAATAGCGCCTCCCTCTCTATAGCGCCCGATTTTAAATACATAGTACGATGCGATTTGCATTGAAAGTGACCTGTCTATAGCGCTCCCTCTAAATAGCGCCTCCCTCTCTATAGCGCCCGATTTTAAATACGTAGTGCGATGCGATTTGCATTGAAAGTGACCTGTCTATAGCGCTCCCTCTAAATAGCGCCTCCCTCTCTATAGCGCCCGATTTTAAATACGTAGTACGATGCGATTTACATTAAAAGTGACCTATCTATAGCACCCTCTTTTGGTGAGTCCAAAGAGGGGGCGCTATAGACAGGTTTAACTGTATATCATAAATTGTAATATTCACAAGAGATGATATGTAAATATAGTTGAAATATAATAATAATGAATTCTATAACAAGAATATATTACATACTCTATTGTAAATTGGAATTTACGATTGGAAACCTCGTTATTTCAGAATAATATTCCATATTCACAAAGTGTTAGAAATCAAAATGTAACCGATCCAGCAAATTCCAATGGTAAAGTTATGAAGTCTGATATATGGCAATAATGTTGGATTCAGGAGTCATTATAGCTGACAGTTTCTGTTATAATGTCTTTTTGGTCATAGCTGTTTGTTATATTTATAGGGTAATAGAATATTTTATAGGTGATATAACCATCTATATTTTGTAAATTAACTTTATGAATATTATCAATTTTACTCTATAGTAATTTATCTAGGTTATATACGGGTATTTCATAATATTCCCATCCCTGGACACGTTATTTTATGTTTATCATTACTCTTCACAATTCATACTTTCATACTTCATCCCTAAGGATAGAAATAGTCGTTATTTCTCCTTAAAATAAATTACAACATTTCGTTCAAAAGAAACATTTGCGGTAAAATTGTCAAACGTCGTTCTACAATCATAAGCCGCATTATATTGTATTATAATATATGTGTGTTTGTGTATTCGTGCCATTAATTATTCAATTTATTTCAATAATTTACATTATAGACTTCACGTATTTATTATACGTTACGATCAATCTGTGTAATAAACTTTAAATATTCAAATGCCCAATCTTCTAAAATAGCAATATCCCAATAACCATCTAATTCTAACATCTTCGGAAAATCTTCCAATAAATAAACATTCTTGTCGCCATCTTGCCACAATATATTGTATTATAAATTACTTTTTATAATATTTACAAACGGAAAAATATGTCCAGGGTAGTCTAGTGGACATGGCATCTGCCCGGTAAGCGGAACACTGTGGGTTCGATTCCCATCCTTGGACACTTTTATTTTTATTTTTGCGTTTATCATTACTCTTCACAATTCACCTTTTCATACTTCATCCCTAAGGATAGAAATAATCGTTATTTCTCCTTTAAAATAAATTTCGATTTTTGCGTACAATCTCAATAGTTGTGCGGACCTCCACATTCCTCTAGTAAATAAAAATATAACATTGATTTTATTTGCATATAAAATAGTATCTTTAATACAAATTTCGTCCATAGTTTGTTTTCTATTAATTACAGTTTTGCATATATTTACTTTTTGACAAATTCCATAAAGAATCTAAGGCTAGGTTTGCTTTTTATTTTATTTTTTAAATTGTGAAATGAAACCTAGCCCTAGATCTATAGATAAAAATATAGATATAATTTTTTGTATATTCTGACTCTCACCTTCAATATCAAAAAACGAAAAATGTTAATAATATGTTTTGTATTTTGTGTGCATAACTCATATATTGTTCAATTTATTTTAGAGTCCATATATATTTAAAACAATTGGGCTAAAATTCTTAAGTGAGGAGTTAGGATATGCCTTCTATGTTTTTAATATCAAGACCTGATATTTTTTCTATTGATTTCATATATTTTCTCACATGAACAGCGTATTTATACAAATTCGGCCTTGAATACCCATTTCTTGATTTCTCAGGAAGTCTCTTGGACCAGTTTTTTATCGTAAAGATACAGCCTTCATCATATCAAGAAAATGGGTTGGCAAAATATCATGGAACAAGCTAAACAATTCTTAGTTGATTTTTATTCCACTATATGGCGTATATACTGTAACCTAAAATGATCATGTGAACGATTAGGATATGTCTTTTTGGTTGTTTTTAATATCAATATCTAACATTTATTTATATTCGTTTCTTATTTTCAATATATATATGACAATACAGAAATATATGTAGAACGCAGTAATACTAGAAGCTCTGGTACTGGTATATTATCATACAGTTGCTCTCATCATCTCATCAAGATGTATAGTGCGATGTTAACAGATGGCTTTTCACTGGGAAAAAATGTTAAAAAACAAAAATGATGAATAATGTATCGAGAACATCACACCTGTCATCTGTAGGAAATTATTGTCTCAAATCCTTCGGCAGTGAATGGATTGGTTAACGATGTGGAAAATACTAACCTAACCAGGTCATATAAACAAAGATACAGGATTTAGTAGATATAAAATGTGCCTGTGTGTAAGAATATTCCATATCTCTATGATATATGAACATCTATAAATATAACAGAATAGGAATCTGTATGTTGGCATTTATTATTCCAGAAAGTTTTATATGAGGTAAAACAAGGTAGACGGAGGTTCTAAGAATCCTTTAGAAAAAAATATTTTCTGACAGTATATTTTGATGGGAATGTTATAAATTCAAATATTTATATATAATAGATAGATTATCTACTTATCATTTCTCTATACAAAATTGTGCAGTGCTTGTGTTGCCTTTGTTGTGTGTGTAGGGTTTGTATTTTATGTGTTGTGTGTGTAGTGCTTGTGTTGCCTTTGTTGTGTGTAGGGTTTGTATATCATGTGATGTGGTGTAGTGCTTGTGTTACGTGTTTTGTGTTGCGTGTTTATGTGTGTAGTGTTTGTGATAGGTGCGTTGTGTTTGCTGCGTGTGTGTTGTTTGCGTTGTTTGTGTTATGTGTGTAGTGCTTGTGTTGACTTTGTTGTGTGTGTAGGGTTTGTATTTTATGTGTTGTGTGTAGTGCTTGTGTTACGTGTGTTTGTGTTGCGTGTTTATATGTGTAGTGTTTGTGATAGGTGCGTTGTGTTTGTTGCGTGTGTGTTGTTTGCGTTGTTTGTGTTGTGTGTGTAGTGCTTGTGTTGCCTTTGTTGTGTGTGTAGGGTTTGTATTTTATGTGTTGTGTGTGTAGTGCTTGTGTTACGTGTTTTGTGTTGCGTGTTTATGTGTGTAGTGTTTGTAATAGGTGCGTTGTGTTTGTTGCGTGTATGTTGTTTGCGTTGTTTGTGTTGTGTGTGCCTTATTCGCGTTTGTGTATTGTGTGTGAGTTGTGCCTATAAAGAAATAATACGCTCTATAATATTTTCAAACTCAATAAACAGAAGGCTCTATATATCATTATGTCTAACAGAATACTCATGATAATAAATCAAGTGTTTATACTTTCTATATACGTAGAAACAATTGTGAAAATCGAAAAACCTGAGTTATATAAATATCTCTATCTATAACTGTACACAAACAAAATGTCAAATCAGAACATTCAAATTAAATTCCTTAAAGAAAAAACAATCTTTCTATCCTAAAACATAATAAATATAAAACATTTTAACATAAAAATTGTATTAACATAAAAATACAAAAATATATAAATGGTCTTCTCTAAATTAATAGCCATAAATAACATATAAATAGAAATAAATCTAAATTAAAATAAATTAAGTCTTCATTCAATATATGGAACAAAGTTATGCTAGAATTAATTTAGGTAAAGAAGTTGTGTGGGAGAGTTGCCTTTCTGCATAGATCTGCGCAGTTGAATTAGGAAAACCAAATGATTAATGGCCCTTTCTTGTCAGAATTTTCTTCTGCAAGAAATATTATATGAAATATGGAGACATGAGAGAATATTTATTTACATTGTATTTTCTTTTTTGACATACTTCTTAAATTATTGATAAAAATATAGAAGTTTTAGGGTGTGACGTGAAGTGTTTATTTTTTATATTTTGAAGATAGAAAAATATTCCTATAGCGCGCATTTAATTAAAGATAAAATTGTAATATTCTTTTCTCTGTATTTGGACTAGAATGTTTCATTTCTTTATTTCAACACACAAAAAAAAACGCGATATCCCGGCTAGGGATAATTGTGTCGATTTATATATATATATTTTTTCAAACAGAAACAGTTATAAACATATTATACAAGAAAAGGTAATTAAAAATAATAAAAAAAGAGAAACAATATTAAATATTAGGAACCTGAACCTTTCAGGTTTGAAAGATAATCATAAATATATTTACAAAGATAGATAAATCTATGATAATTCTCTCTGCTATTTACTAATTGATATAGATATACAACATTGTCTGTTGTCTAGCGGTGAAGAAGAGTGGGCATTCCAGCAGTAGGTGTCTCGAGTCCTGGAATTTGTTGCCACAATGACAGCTAGAGTCCTTAGCGGCTCCAAAATTTGATAAAAATCCCTTAAAATTTCCATGGTTCGTTGTAAACTGGGCATTATAAAAATTCGAACGGAAAAATGTTTGAATTCCAAACGGGAAAAAGCTTTGGAATGTTTCATTTGTTTTTAGAAATAATTCATAATTTTTGCATTTAAAAATTAACTAATCATTCTCGGAAAATGTGGTCAATGTTTCATATTGATTTGAATATTTTCTTATATGGTTGTGAGCCTATATTAAACATTGTATTTGCATATATCCCCTCTTCTATTAGATATATATATAAATATGGATTTTCTTTCCGGTAAGAGAGAGAGAAAGCGAGAGAGATACACTTTGATCTCAGCCAAAAGGAAGAAAAGCAAGAGAGAGATTGAAACTACTTTATTTCAATGTACATACACGATTATATAGGGTTAAATACAGAAAAAATACAAATATGACTAAATATGATTATATAGTGATAAAAATATGAATAAATAGATATAAATATATAAAATATATGATAAATATACATACATATATAGAAGGATTCATTGGTGGCGCCCACCGCCGGAAAGACTCCGCCACCGATGGACTGCTAGAGTTCTTTCCCACAGAGTGGGCAGGTCGAGGTGATGGCTGGCAAAACCCAACTCAAGACCAAGATGGTGCTTGTAGATGGTAGCTTTCGCCACACTTGTGATGCGAGAGAGAGAGAGAGAGAAATTGAGCTATATATTGGGAGTACAAATAAGTTTTGAGGGATTTGCAAAAGAAGCCACAACAAATCTATATTAATAAAATGCAAATTTCATAAGTGTTGTTCACTAAAAATTTTCGTTATAATGCATCAATTTCGACCAAATTTTCAACATTTATGTAAAACGAGATGGAGCAGGTTTTGCTTAACATCAAAATATTTTTCCTAACTTTAACATGCGTAACTTCGCTGTTATCGATTAAATACAAAAAAAAATCAACAGAGTTAATTTTATTTATATATAAATACAAAAAAAATCAGCAATTCATTCAACTCAATCTAAAAAAATATTCAAAACAAGCAATTTTAAGATAACACCATATGTAAAACAGTCGGCAAAGAAAACAACAACGATATTACATCTTTCTCACATATTCACACACAATCTTGATTAATAATTAAAACTAATCTTTAACATTGTTTATTATACTTCATAATATATAATATTCGTTAGGCAAACTTACACTCGGATAAAACCCGGGCGAAGCCGGGTACACATCCGCTAGTATTATATGAATAGCATCGGACATTGTAAGGTTTCATGTTAAGGCTTCATCATTTCCCCAAAAAAATCAGAAGAAGTCTTTTCACTCAAGTATAAGGAACTTTTCTTTTGGTGCTCTAACCATGTCAACCTTTTTGCCAACAAAACACAATTTGCGGGAAGCGCTGCTTTTTTGTTTTAATTTAAAGAAAAGTGTAACTGATGGACATTGATTGCTGTGTGAGGCATTTGGTAAACATGCTCTATCAATAAAATCATGTGAGTACTGGTTTCGGCGTTTCAAAAGTGGCGATTTTGACACCAGAGACAAAGAACGCGGAGGGAGGCCAATAAAGTTCGAAGACGCTGAGTTGGAGGCTTTATTGGACGAAGATTCAAGCCAAACTCAAGAGGAGCTCGCTGAAACCTTGGGAGTGACTCAACAAGCGATTTCGAACCGTCTCAAGGTCATGGGTGTGGTGCAAAAACAAGGAAATTGGGTTCCATACGAACTCAAGCCAGGAAACATCGAGCGCCGTATTTGCACGTGCGAACTACTGCTCAAAAGACAAATATATGATAAATATACATACATATATAGAAGGATTCATTGGTGGCATTTGCATCGAATCGTGACGGGGGACGAAAAGTGGATTCACTGCGACAACCCAAAGCGCAGAAAATCGTCGGTTAAGCCCGGTCATGCATCAACTTCAACGGCCAAACCGAATATTCATGGCAAGAAGCTAATGCTGTGCATCTGGTGGGATCAGCTCGGAGTTATCTACTATGAGCTACTTCAGCCTAACGAAACCATCACTGGAGAACGTTACCAACAACAATTGATGCGATTAAGCTGAGCATTGAAGAATAAACGCCCACTATATGCCAAAAGACATGACAAGTTGATCTATCAGCACGACAACGCTCGGCCACATGTTGCAAAAGTTGTCATGGAGACTTTGGAGGCGCTTCAATGGGATGTCCTACCCCACCCGCTGTATTCACCAGGCATTGCTCCTTCAGACTACCACATGTTCCGTTCGATGACACATCGCCTGGCCGAGCAGCACTTTACTTCTTACGAAGAGGCGAAAAATTAGGTCAATGTTTGGATCACCTCAAAAGACGAGGAATTATTTCGACACGGAATCCGTATGCTGCCTGAAAGATGGGAAAAGGTCGTAGCTAAAGATGGACAATACTTTGAATGAAATATATTGTACTGGTTTCTTTGAATAAAGCTTCGAATTTATAAAAAAATCCCTCAAAACTTATTATGTCGTTATTTTGTTAGATTGTTATTTTTTGTTTTTATTTGTACCGACTCCAAAACCTATGTCTATATTTACTTTAAATACCATCAAAATAATTCTTTTAAGTTATCATCATTAACCTACAGCCACCTATCGAAGAAAATTATATCATGTTTTTCAACGCTAAACTTCTTCTAAGATATATATAATTGGAATTTATTTCTATATCCGTTATTCAGAAATGAATAGAAATTGAGAGAGGGAGGGTATTGCTCATCAGTAGTAAACCCTCCCAAGACTTTCGCCAATTTAATCTCCTAGAACTATTCTAGATAGCCGGATACAAAAGAAGAACAGGCTAATTGCATTAGTAGAATAGTGTATTGTAGATTAAACTGGCTAAACCGATGAAAAGGTGGCCACTAAGGAGTCGAGCTTTCGCCAATATTCTTAGCATAACATTAATCGCATACACATCCAAACGGTTCTAGCTATGTTTTCTTGATATAAGCCTGTTACAGCGATATTTTATCTTGGAAACTTGTATTTCAAATATCAAAAAATAATTCACGAAATAGGTAGAGATGAATGAGTGGATTATTTATATAAAAACAACATGTAGTGTTAAAATATGTTTACTTCTTAGTTATTGTATCAATAATTACCACAATAAGCAACTTTCTTCTTAATTATGAAAAAGGCATCTCCCGATCGTGCAACTAAAGGTTCCTGATGGCTTACGCCATCTGTCGGTATAAATATCAACTATTCGTTGATTTTTAATTATTCCAGATGTGGCCAAATACCCGTTCTTGATTAATCAAGTAAATATAACCACATATGCCTTTCGGGCTGTTGGCCATCGTCAGCATGGTGCAAGCTATACTTCAACTTTTTCACATTGTTCCAAATTATCCTAAATTGAGATTTTAAACAGCGCGTGTTAGCGGATGTGACCTAACGACACTAAAACTTTGATAAAAATACTACCTGACAAAATTTACAGTTTGTAATTCATATAGGCACTTATTTATTTATGGATATTTTCCAATATTAAAAATGCGGTGTTAACTGTCTTGGATTAGACTTCGAGAAGTCATTTCATATGTTGTAACAACAGTATCGTTAACGACATTGAGAATATTCACATATAACGTGGAACATTTCGGAGTGCGGGCCATAAGACTTTCTACCATTTTCCCAATCTGGAAAAAATACATTTCAGAAAATTGAATTTCTTTCAAATTCTAAAAAATATAGATTTTGGAATTGAAAAGTTCAGCTTCATCTATTCATAGAGGATATTGGCTTGGAACATGTCGCCTACATATTCCCATGAGGGCTCAAATATTTCAGTAAATATTCAGCAAGTCTTTCCTATTTTACATCAAATAATAAGTGAATAAATATTTATTAATATAAAGAGAGAAGAGAGTTGGAGTATATTTTATATAAATAATATTCACACACAGATTTATTAAGACCACGGTCTTATACAGATTCACCACAGGAAGAAAGGAAGCATAGATGAAGCTCCTATACTCCAAGCAGCACAGCAACCAACAACAGCCTCCAGGTCCGACGAATGTCCAGTGGCCATAGATTCCACCGTACACACGTCATGGTTAGCGAATCACTGAAAAGTCGAGTGTAGAATCAGCCGCGTTCTAATCTTAGCTTTCCTCATCCAAATGGACAACGACATTCGGCGATTCTATTAATCTCCTCCGAACGGTAACTACGGCCTTGTAGAATTTATATAAACCAAATATAAATAATATTCATAATTACTAAAAAGGCACTGTTCTCTTTACAAATCTATTAAGTCCTCTATATATTGAGATGGCCAGTTTGCGGAAACGGTCAATTAGATGATGCTTAGTTTCAGCGACTATTTTGCTAAGAGACCTTTACAAATGTATTGAAATAATATATCGTAAAGATAGAGGCTGCCTGGCCGGCATTTCTATTTATATGAAAAAAAGATACTTCGGCCAGTTGGATTTTTTTATTTTCTCAACGTTTCGACAAAAATCTTTTGTCTTCACCTCGGCACCAAAAGATTTTTGTCGAAACGTTGAGAAAATAAAAAATCCAACTGGCCGAAGTGTCTATTTTTCATATAAATAAAATAATATACTTATCGCAGTAGTACAGTAGATACTGTTGGTGATGAAGAATGTACCACAACAACAGTTTTAGCGAATTTAGACAATATAGTGTTGTGGAACATTCATTATAGCCAATTTTCCGTTCATCACTGAGGAGCAAGGCAAAATATTCATTGTTTCAATTCATTTTTAAATAGAGAGATGCCTTTTTTTATGACCGAATATTATCTTTTCGCAACATAACTTAATACACCGACATAGAAAACTTAAGAAAGTGGAAAGTCTTTTTGAAGGAGACAGAGGAAATTTATTCACACTTGGTTATCTCGTGTCTTCAATAAAGGTCACTGTATATTAAATATCTTCCAGAGTTTTTGTTTGAATCACGATATACATGATAAAAGGCACAAATTCCTTAAGTTTTGTCCATGAATGTATGCATACTGTATGTTGTATTTTTAAGCGTCCGTGAGATAATTTAGAAATTATTTTTCTGTGTTCAAGGAGTGGAATAAGCTCTTAGAAAAGATAACACAAAAAATCAACAGTACTTTGAGTATTTTGTAAAATTGTCTTTATATTACATTGGAAATTAATATATATTTGAAAACACTCATGTTGATTTATATTTTTTAAATGGAGAAAAATATTTGAAGCTACAAACATTTTAGGGAAAGAAAAATATAGAGAAGAGTAAAATAATCCGATTAATTTTAATATTTATAAAAACGCTTATATTGGTAGTTTTTAGTTTTTCTTATAAATAATATTACATATACTCAAATATTTGATAGAAAACAGCAAGATATAATTTTTAAAAACGTCAATGGATAGTTTAAGAAAAGCCTTTTCTAATGGCACAAAATATATATATATGAATTACACTTTCAACAATACTTTCAATTGCACAATCAGAAGATGCTTTTTCTTAACTATTTATATTATTGAAAACTTTTCAAATTTTTGAAAAAAACTATATTGACCTTCAAAAACTATATTTTTAGAAGAAAAAGAGAGATAATTCATATATCCCTCTCTCTCCAAATGCTTAATAATATTTGTATATCGATTCAGAAAATTGCAGTTTGAAATCTATAGAGACACTGTACAAAACACGTAGAGCAACTAGATTCTTTATTAAACCTTTCTCTTTTTTTACATTGAAAATTTTCTTCACATACAACTTAAACTTTCAAGTACCAGGATGATTTTTTATCATACTAACTTACCACTCAAAATCCGATCTACAATGTCTATACTCTTTATAACGATCTATTTAAAATTTAATTTGATACGTATGCTTCTTTTTAAATAGAAAACTTAAAATGTCCTTACTGCAATGATACATTTTTCGGAGGGCCTGTTTCCTCATTAGTGAACTCTCCTAGCGGTTCCGCCAGTTTAATCTCTAGGCGATTTCAACACTGATGAGCCAGGTCTTCCGATTATTTTTATCATTGCAGTAAGGGTAGTAGAAAATTGTTTTAATCAATAAGATTCATACTCGTCAAAAATAGTTCAAATTTCTGATAAGAGGTAGCGCACTACCTAAGCCTTTTTATATTAAGTTTAAAATAAACATCTATATTCAAATTTGCATATGTTAGAGGTGTAAAATATATTTTATTAAGACTATTCACATTGATTAGCAACATCTACAGTTTCAAATAGTATTACATGAAATGTTCAAACTACTGGTGAGTCAAGTCTTCCTAATTTTTCTTTTATCGTTAGTTTACTAATAGTAGAAATTCTTGTATATTCATAAATTTATTAATAAAACCCCTGGAAGAAGTCACCATTGATTAACCAAGTTTTTCTATAACAACAGCAATAACAATAGAATGTATTTTATTGCAGTAAAGTCTATAGAGAGAGAGACTTTCAACTATAAAAATGGAGGAAAAAATAATTTAATAATATATTTTAATAGATAGAGAAGATATTTTTAAACATAAATGAAACTGGTAATTTGATAATTAAAATACCCCAGAGATCTTCGCTAAAATGATTTGATTTGCATATCCCGATCCGTCATCCCTAGCTCCTCATTAAAACTCAACTCTTCAACAACCTTTGTCTAAAAACAATTAGCTTCCACATTGATAAATGAGATCCCTGTTAGCTTCTCCTGAGGGAATTGATGACAAAGGTTGTCCCCATTGATACAACAATTTATTTATTTAGGCCGATATAATTCTACTGGGTTTGAGATATTTTTAGTAGCAAATTAATACTTCGGTTAAAAGTAAATTATTTATTTTCCTCAATGTTTCCGTGAATGACAACGGTTTATCAGGATTTATTAGACGTTGAAAATTGTAAACTTACTTGTACTCATTGGTAGGGTTGAACTTATTTAAGTATCGGGTTGGTTGATGGGGGAAGGGTATGGACCGTCCATTTTTGACAAACACGGCTCGGAATCGAATCCCACATTGGGAACTCTTTTTTTTTTCTGAAGAAATACACTCATGGACACACAAAACTAAAAATAAAGTAGTTGTATCCTTTATCATGTATATCGGGATTAGGACAATAACTCTGAAAGATATTTGATACACAATGACCTCTATTGAAGACACACGAGATAACCAAATGTGAACAAAATTACATCTGTCTCCTTGAAACACACCATCTGAGACATCAACGACCTTCCACTTCCTTAAGTTTTGTCCATAAATGTTAATTGCTTCATAGCCTTCGATTTTTGCAAAATCCAACCCCACCAGTGTAAGCACTCGAATAAGCGCAAATGTCAAACTTCTTTCAACATGTTACCGCTATGGTGCAATTGCAGTAAAGGCTATTGCTAACTACTACCCACTATAAATACTATGGTCTGTACGCCGTGTGTATAATATGGATAAATAATAATTAAATAAAAACAAACGATAGCAATGCGTCTCTTTATAATAATAATGTTTAAAGAGAATCGGGAAGGGAGAGGCATTGAAGCTATTTCTTTTTGCATAAATGCTCACTGCGAGCGTCTATTTAGAGATCTGGTGAGTATAGCTCGATATATTATATTAACAGAAAATCAATCAACCCCCCGCCTCCCAGCCCTTCCTTCCGAAACAATTTCTGTAATATTTCATAAATCTTGCATCATACCTAGTAAAAGAGAGAGTGAGACCAACTTGGACTCGCTGCAACCTATCTTGGTAGATATGAGCATATTGATGACTTTAATATAAGTATAACTCTGGACTGGATGACACCCTCCTTTACCAAGGTCTGTCTTGTTTCTATCCAACATGTTCTCCTATATCAGTTTAAGGATATATGAACTTTGTTGAAATCAATTTTTGGATTGATCATTTGAGCTTAAACTTTAGGTCGCTTATAATATTGTGAAAGAAACAGCTAATTTTTGTGCCCGGTGGATTACGATATTCATCAGAATTTGGAAAAAAAGGCAAGATAAATACATTTTTATTTCTTTAACCTTCGATTTTCTTATTTTAGGAAAGACGATATTCGTATTAGAAACAGCTAGACATATTTTTATATATGTAGCATAAAGTTTTACTGAATTTCTTCAAGAGATACTGTTTATGACTTACAAGTTCAAAGACATTACTTAATTAAGGACTCCTCCTTTGCCGTTTTAAAAAAAAAAAAAGACGAAATTTACGATAAACCAAAAAGCTATCAATAAATGCGCATTAAAATCAAACATATCAAAGGTGTATTTAGACCTATACAAAATAGTAGGTACTGTAGGAGGTTTTTCCATTTATATATAATTATACTAATATACGTACTATTATACTAATATATACTAAAATGGCGATGAGTTTGTTGTTGACACACTTTAAAATGTTATAACACCTTGATAAAGGTTGGCGTTCAGCCAACTTGATATATTGGTAAAATAAATGATATTTTGATCCAAAATATGCCTTTTTATTTAATGTTTATTTTTTTTTTTATTATTTAACGATATATATACTCGATTAAGAAACCATTTTTTGCCACCACTAAAATTTAAATATAAGACGAAATTTATGATAAACCAAAAAGCTATTTATCAATAAATGCCTATTAAAATAAACATATCAAAGGTGTATTTAGACCTATACAAAGTAGTAGGTACTGTAGGAGGTTTTTCCATTTGTATAAATATACTATATATAGTTATTTATTATTATTTAACGAGATATATACTCGATTAAGCGATCATTTTGTTACCATTCTGTGGGATTCTCCTGGAATAACCAACAAAATTATACACACAGATTGCATTGGTATACTCATTAGCCACTAATGAATCGAAATTTCACCCATAACCAAGGTTAAGAAAGAAAAAATTATAGCATGTGGAATGGTATATTAGCTCAAACGATGCTTAGAATCTCATAGACCTCATGATGAACCAATACGAATATTTTTAGAATCCTCTTTAGATTTAAATAATATTGATACAGAACAAGGAAGTATCAATTCTGACTATACGAGGGGTGTCCCATAAGTCGGTGGCCCGACATATAAAGAAAATGACTAATAAAATGATTATGATTTATTTTCCAACATAATCCCCTTTAAGGTTTATACACTTTTTCCAGCAATTTTCTAATGCTTTTCTGCCCTCCAAAAAGAACGATGTTTCAAGTGACTCAAAAAATGAGGTTACAGCATCAATGATCTCTTCATCTGTCCTAAAATGAATGCCAGAAAGTGATATTTTCAAATGAGGAAATAGGTGGAAGTCAGACGGAGCTAGATCTGGTGAATAGGGTGCATGCGGTAAAAGTTCAAAGCCAGAATCATAAATAGCAGCCATGGCTTGCAGCAACCGATGACTCGGAGCATTGTCTTGATGGTAAATAATCTTCCTGGACAACTTTCCTCTTCTCTTTTCTTTAATAGCTTCTCGTAGTTGCTTCACAAGATTTGTATAATAATTGCCAGTGATGGTTTGACCCTTATTCAGAAAGTCTAGAAGAAATACATCTTCGGAATCCCAAAAGACAGACACCATAACCTTCCCTGCTAATGGAACTGTTTTGGCTCTCTTGGGGGGAGGGGAATCGGAGTGTCTTCTTTGCATGGATTGTTGCTTCGACTCTGGTGTAGAGTGATGGGCCCAAGTCTCATCCATGGTAACAAAGCTATTAACAAATTCCTCTGGATTGGCTTCAAATAACGCAAAATTGTCCGAAGATAACTTTCTCCTTACAGCCTTTTGATCGGGTATCAAAAGTTTGGGAACCCAACGGGCAGAAAGCTTCCTGAGGCCCAAGTTTTCTCTCATGATCCGATTCACTGTTGGTTTTGGAATATCCAAGGTCTTTTCTATCGGACGAACTGTCATTCTTCTGTCCAACATAACCAAATCATGTATCCTGTCGATGTTTTCTTGAGTAACTGACTCAACAGGTCTTCCTGGTCGATGTTCGTCTTCGGTGCTGATCCTCCCTAATTCAAACTCAGCTACTCATTTTTTACTGTGCTATAGGAAGGAGCATCTTCCCTTAATGTATTCACCATATCCTCATAGATTTTATTCGGCGACATTCCTTTCTTACAAAGATATTTTAATACAGCACGAATCTCGTGTTTCTCCATTCTAGATGATTCCTGTTTCTTGTCCTCTTTCAGAACCTATAACAAAAAAAAACGGTTAGTTGTAAAAACTTCAAAATTTACATATCTTTTTACAAGGCTTTAAGGTATATATGGTAAAATTTGTTGGTTTCTAATATTTCGTTTTCATGGTTGGGCCACGGACTTATGAGACACCCCTCATAGTTCTTAAAATAAGATAGACACTTCAGCTAGAAATTGTTTTTATTTTCTCGGCGTTTTTACAAAATTATTTTGTCCTCATCAGGAAAAGGTAAAGCATTTGGCAAGGCGTTATAATTTTTTTTCAGGTTGCAAGGGTATTCTCACGAAATATTTCAAATTTATTTCAACATCTTCAAGATGAAAAATTCTGATTATGGTCGTATCATCAGAAAGGAAAAAGGAATGCCTGGAGAAAAGCATCGTTCAACGAATGGTTGAGATAAAGAAGGAAGACTCAGAAGAAGATCAAATCATACAAATCACTGGACTAACTCAAGTAAAAAGAAAGAGTTGGCCATAAACAGAACTAGCAAGATAAAATTTATCAGATAAAAATATATGCGAATAACAAATGTGATCTACTTTGCTAATCGTTCGAATATTTTGACAAATTAAATAAGGAATCTAGATATAGGTTTCTTTCTAGAAAGAAACCGAGCCCTAGAATCTTTATTGATTTTGTCAAAGTGTAAAAGCAGCGAAGAATCTTTATTATAAATCGAAAATCGTATGAATATTACCAACTCGAAGTTAAATGATGTATGTTTTTTTCAATATCATTTATTAAATAACGTGTTAATGTTTATTTACGCCTCAATACACAACCTAAGTGTTTCGAGTACTTCACTATCAAATTATTTTTTGCCGTTAAATTTCATTTCCTTCAGAGCGTTTTTCACAAGTAATTTTATTTAGGTCTGAGAAAGAGATAAAAATCGAATTTATATAGACTTAAAGTTTATCTGAAAAAGAGCCATAAAATTGAATTACATTTTTCAAAAACCTTTAAACAAAAAAAAAAGTCCATAAACCTGTTATGGGCCTAGAATTTCACTTCAACGTTTTTGTAATCTCCTTTGCGCCTATATTGTATTAGGAATATTGGATTTATAGATAGAGAGAGGCTACCAGAGTTTTTGTACAGTAATTTTCTAAGCTTCAAGAAAAGCAATATTAAAAAATATCTTAATATATAGATATATTTTTATATAAAAACTGTTTGATAAAGTTTATTATTCACTATGCTATAAATTCTCACCCAATAGTCAATTGTGGAATATTATTACAGAATTTGAAGTTCAAATTTGAGATAATTATTTTTGGTGATGTGTTTCTTTTCACATATATCATCAAATATTATCGCTACAGAGACCTTATTACAATGATAAAAGTTATTGAATGAGAGGACTTGGCTCATAAATGATGAACCCTCTCAGCGGTTTCGTATAATTGATCTTCAAAGTGCTCTACTATTGTATTTGATTAATTTTGTTATATAACCTGTATTTACTAATGAAGGTAGCTTTGGAGTTGTGTGTGTTCAATAGATGGCAATAAAATATATAAAGATTGATGATTTTTAGGCTTTCGTTACTCTAAGGTATGTACAAGTAAATAATCCACAAAGCAAAGAATTTGATGCCAGAATTCAAACTTATTAGTGCACCGATTACGACTAATTTACCATATATATCTTCGACTCAACACTTCCTAAATAAAAATTTGTAGGACTGCAATATACAATTTTTGGTTTGCAAAAAAATATATATATATAAAGAATATAATAATAAAAGCATAATAAATTTTTCGTGCACGCGAGAACAAAGGGGACAAAAAATCAGTATTAAAAGAGATAGTGGCTATATCCAGTGAATAAATTATGGAGTCCATCGTATGTAGCGTCCTTTCATGAATTCCTTAAACCAGGAGAAAACATGGGGTGAAACGAAAGTTACACAATATATTATTTTATAACCAATATAGTATTCTTATTGGAATATTTTATATCCACACTAGAGTAAGTATAAATGTATATGTGGTCAAATAAATTCTAGTTTCACTATAAATTCCATAGCAACCATTATATAGTCCTCTTATCGGAAGGAACTCTATCTAATAGTAATTAGAAATAATCAAATAAAGCGAAAGTTAAATTTATAAATTCAATTGCCATCAAACGTTAAAATTTGTAACGAATAAATTTACTCTCAATGTGTTTCCTTCAATCATCAATTTTTTTATTATATTATTGAAAAGAAACACATTGCCAGTAAATTTGTTAGTTACAATTTTTAAATCGAAAGTTATAACATATATTCACTAGCAACCATTATATAATCTTCTTATTGGAATATTTTCTATCTATTAGTAAATTGAAAAATCGTCAAAATAAAATGTCTTACACTATAAGTTCTCTAGCAACCATAGCAACGACGAAATTGGTCATATATCTTTATGGAAGTGTCATCGAATCTATAATGTGGGCATAGATCATTTACAAATGTGTGTGTCGTTCCCAGTGGTGATTATTGTAAAAGTTGAAGAAGCTGAATTTTGAAGAGATATTGTTTTCTAAAGAAAGAATGATTCTCAATATGGTATCGATACCTTTAATATATTTTAAATTGAGTGCTCGCTATAGAAGTCTTGTCCATATGCTACGAGAGGCAAAATAATTATTCAAAATAGAGATTTGTACATATGAAAGGATTTTATATTCATAAGAAGGATGAATTTTTCACTAGGATTGTAGATTCCGAAGATCATTAGTTGGTTGGAATTTGATTCAGAAAAAACACAGCCACATCAACCAATGATTTATCTAACTCCTGACGTTTCAGTGACTTCCTGTCACTCTTTCCCTGAGGAGAAAGACAGGAATTCACTGAAACGTCAGGAGTTAAATAAATCATTGGTTGATGTGGCTGTGTTTTTTTCTGAATTATAGTAAAGTTACCTTAAAATATTTATATATATATTTTTTTTTTGTTAAAGTAAAAGTTCTATCATTTGTGATTAAAAATATTAATAGAGATAACTATATTATCCAAAGAAGTGTTGCTTTCAGGAATATAATGAATGAATATGAAAGAATCTAATACAAGATTGTTATGGGAACATTGTATGTTTTCCCACGTGCCGCGGCGGAATGTGACCGGGCCTGCACGGGTGAGGAGTTGTTGTTTTGAACTTTGTATGGATGGACATTAAAACATGGTGGCAGCGATAACTGGATAGAATACGAACCCTTATATTGCAAAATATCGATTTTTGCGTACCTTGGAAGATAATTCAACATGGCTCAGATTCAACCTCCAGAAACTTTCGACTTCTCGACTCCCAACGAATGGCCCAAATGGAGGAAGAGATTCGAACGATACCTCGTGGTCAGTGGAATGAAGAAGAAAGAGGAGGCGGAAAAGATCGATTTGTTCATGTACTTGATGGATAACCGCGCGGATGATATATTCAGGACCTTCAAGTTCGAAAAGGAGGAAGAGGCAACGAAAATTGATTCCGTCCTCAAGGCGTTCGACAGCCACTTCTGTGTCAGAAAGAATATTATCTACGAACGTGCGAAATTTAATTTAAGAATCCAAGAGGATCAGGAGCCAGTGGACGAATTCATCACTTCATTGTACAAATTGGCTGATAGTTGCGAATTTGAGGGTCTTCATGAGCAGTTGATCCGTGACCGAATAGTGGTTGGAGTGAGGGACAAAGCTTTATCTGAAAGAATGCAGTTGGACAGCGAACTGACTTTGGAAAAGGCGGTGAAAATGGTTCGACAGCAGGAAGCCGTTCGACAGCAGCAAGTCGACTTACAGCGTACCACAACAAGCCAAAAGGTCAATCAGGTGAAGTTCAACTCGAAGGAACAATCACCGAAACAACAACAGCAGCCTTCGAGGAAGAAGGAGAAGTCAGCCAAAACAAGATCACGATGTCCAAAATGCGGAGGTTCCACCCACAGGGAAGGACAGGCTTGCCGCGCTGAAGGACAAAGATGTAACCTATGTTCAAAAACTGGGCATTTTGCAAATTGCTGCCCAGATAAGCAGGCGAAGACTGCCGAAGTCAAAGCTGTTTCTGAACTTGATGAAGAAATTGGTTTTCTCCTGGAGGTCTCAGCTGTGGAGGATTCTTCTAATCTCGATGCTGATGAAGGCGAGTGCAGGAGGCGATGGACAGCAGAAATCCAAGTGAACGGGAAACAGGTGAAGTTCAAGCTCGACTCCCAGGCGGATGTTACATGTGTTCCTCTGTGTCTCTTCAAGAAGATTATGGGACAGCAACGACTAGTGGAAAGTGATATCAACATTAGAGCTACTGAATTTTCCGAACTTCAGACTGTGGGTATGTTTATATAAACGCTGCGAAATGGAAATTATGAAATCAAGGAGAAGATTTATGTCATTCGTCGTTTGAGTAAACCTCTTCTGAGTCGCCGGGCATGTGAGCTCTTGAACCTGGCGAGGCGGATTGAAGTGGTTGCGACGAGAATTAACCCGATCAAGGAATTCCCTGAAGTATTTGAAGGACTGGGACAGATCGGAAACCCTTACGAAATAGTGCATATCCCTGGAAAGGAGCTGCTCGACGCCGATGCATTATCCAGACAACCACTTCTTACAACCGAGAGAGGTGAAAACGAACGGCCAACCTCAGCGCATATAAATGCAGTTCTCTCGTGTATAACCGACAAAGACGAGATTTGACGAAGATTTCTGAAGCTCAACAAGAAGATACGACCCTGAAAGCAGTAGTCAACTACCTTGAGCAAGGCTGGCTAGATAAGAAGATGTCACAGGCTCTGCTCTCTTATTGGCATGTCAAGGATGAACTCGGCGTTCAAAATGGACTACTGATGCGTAGCTGTCGTCTTGTTATTCCAGCAAGTATGAAACTGGAGATCCTAGATAAGTTGCACGCTGGGCACTTCGGAATTACAAAAATAAGGCTTCGCGCACGTGAGACGGTATGGTGGCCTGGAATTTCGGAAGAGATCGCGGAAACGGTCAGAAAGTGCAGTGTCTGTATCCAGGAAGCCATCTCAAAACATGAACCTTTGATACCAACCAACTTTCCTACACGACCGTGGCAAAAGATTGGAATGGATTTGTTCAAGTTCGAGAATAAGTGGTATCTAGTCGATATTGACTATTATTCTCGCTTTCCTGAAATGGTTCAGCTGGATCGGATCACAGCCAATGTGGTGGTGCGTAGTTGCAAATCCATATTTGCCCGACATGGAATACTAGAAACTGTTGTAAGCGATAATGGGACGCAATTTGGAGCTGCTCGTGAATTTGCAAATTTCGCAAGGCAGTACGGATTCACACATGTCACTTCAAGTCCTCGATTCCCGCAGAGCAATGGGATGGCAGAAGCAGGTGTGAAAATTTCTAAGTTGATCCTCAAGAAAAATCAAGACCCATCGCTTGGACTCCTGGAGTATCGATCGTCCCCTTTGGAGAACGGTTACAGCCCTGCTGAGCTTCTCATGGGACGTAAACTCCGAACGACCTTGCCAATTGCACCAGAGAATCTTAATCCAAGGTTGGTGGACTCTCAGACCCTCAAAAGAAAGGAGGGGAGAAGGAGAAAGGATATTAAATCCAGATATGATCGACGCTGCGGAGCTACGGACATGGAGGAGCTATCCGAAGGTGACACGGTTTGGATTACAGATATGCGAATCTGGGGGATTGTAAAGCAGAAAGCATCGACACCAAGGTCATATATGGGTGATACTCCAGTTGGGACTGTACGTCGAAACAGGTTCCATCTACGAAAAGGAGATACAGTGCAATATCCAGCCGACCCATCGACGCCGACCTTTTCGGGGGAGGAACTGGTTGAAAATGAAAAGATCCCAGTTGTGAATTATCCCTCTAACGACTCAGAAGACGGCCAGATAAGAACCCGGAGTGGACGAATTGTTAAACCCGTGGATCGCCTTCATTATTAATTATATTATGTATTTAAAGTTTGTAAATAGTATAGAATAAAGCGTTAGGAGAAAATAATTTTTAATCTATAGATTAAAAATTATTTTCTCCTAACGCTTTATTCTATACTATTTATAATCCAAGGAGAAAGTTTCCATGTTTAAAAAAATTTAAAGTTTGTAATGTATACATATTTCAAATCTTAAAAAGGGGATGTTTTGGGTACACTGTATGTTTTCCCACGTGCCGCGGCGGAGCGTGACCGCGCCTGCACGGGTGAGGAGTTGTTGTTTTGAACTTTGTATGGATGGACATTGAAACAAAGATCGATGACATGTAGATGAGGAAAGCAAAATAAAAGCACCGTATTGTTTTTCCCACAATAATTCTGATTGAATGCTGAGCAAAGGAATCCCGATTCTGATATTTGTGGAAACCATATTTAAAACAATTCATATAGATTGATTATGTTGGAGAAATTTGAATAAGGAGGCACACCAGTCTTAGAATTAATCCACTTGGAAAAATAAGGTTGATTAACTTGGTGTCATCAATATAATGCACTAACAATTTTATAGTATTTCTAGTATAAGCATCGAGTGCTAGGGTTGTTCTACAGATAAAGCCTATTTGGACATAATTGTGAAGTACTACACATTTTCGATACCAATTATGTATAAATATAGATGATATATCAAGGAATAGATTGTGATATATCATTTGGAATACACTCATAAACAAAACATAAGGAAGTTGTACCTTTTAAAATGTTTATATATATTTTATTTTTATTATTATATTTCATTATATTTTTTATTATTCTCTCTAAAGGAGAACGTTCGAATTTACCTGTATGGGTAGTACGCCGATATATAAGTAAATAAGGAATGGTTTATATTTGAAATATGAAAAATCCACGAGTTTTGTCTATGAGTGTATTCTTCAGTTTAACAAATACATTTACTTACACACTTAATCCTTTTGCTCATGACAACACGCCTGCGATTTCCTTTACGTTGTTCAGGGGTCACTTACACGCCAGCGTATGATTATGAGTCTATACTCAGAAACTTAAAAGACTTGCGGGTGATCTGATTTCCAACATTTATTCTTCTGGTCCAATCTGTATTGCATTTTAATCAAATGTTATCAAGGGAAATAAACTATGTTGCATAGCTGCAAATGACTGTTGTTATGATTTATTTGTATGCATATAGTCTTTTTATTTATTTGATAAACTGTGTTGAGAATAAATGAAAAATGGCACCTGAAGTAAATTATTTGTATGGTAGCTATACTGGCTTGCCACACCCGATGGCGCGTAGGCAGGGAAATAATTAAGCATTTGTGAATATGTTGCATGTTCCCCTTTTTGACGATGTCTTTGGCATATTCAACATTCTCTGGGGGTTATCACTATCTTTGACTTACAAACACTGTTGGAAAAAGAAAAAAAAAAGGAAAATTTTTTTAATTCTATATCTAAATACTGTAATTAAAGTAGCGATAGGCTTTTGATCCGCTTTAGTCTTCCTTCTGAGCTTGAATTCCTTGTCTTCAGGCACTCAATCTAATTCATAAATTTATTTTCGGGAGCTCTTAAGAAGTGAGATCAGTTTTCTTCTCCATGTCTTCCCGCAAACAAATCCATCCCCTTTACAAATTCAACTGAATAATCAATATATTCAAACAAAACAATACGCCATCGGCCATCCTTCTGTGCTTTTTATACCGTGCTTGCGCAATGTCTCACCTCATTGGTTCTTTTCGGCACGTGATCAGTAAATGATAATATACAAATGAAATAGTTTAAAAAGCACTTTTCATTTGTCTATATTTACCTTCAAATTATAGTATTGTTGGCAGGTAGTTTGTCCTTCAAGCTGTTCTTTTACAAGAAGCTCCTAGGAACCAAGAAATACAAGGAATCCAAGAAACCTAGGATTTCTCTTCAGTTACCATCCTTCAAAGAGCAATGTGGGTGATTACTTCTCATTTCCACATCAGCAGCCATTTTCTTTTTCATAGGGGAAGTAAACAGAATATATACAAATCTTGCTCATGTGGAAATTAGATAGTGGTCGAAGAAACTAGTTCCTTTGTTCAATCGTTTCTAAGTATGATATGAATTGGGAAGACGTGTATTGTCGCAATGTAACTTGACAAAAGTTTCATAATTTTCTCGTCTTTTATGTTTAAAATAGATTCCATGAGATCTATCGCGCGTAAATATAATTATCGCGAAAAATATTCCAAGTTAAATTTTTTTGGAAAAGCAATCCTAATTGCATCTGTACTTGTCCCAAAGTATATTTAAAAAAACATATTTGGCTGATGCACTTCAAATTTTTAACATTTAGGTGAATTTGTTCGATGCTAACTCTGCCTTATTCTCCCGTCAATGGAAGTATATCCAATATCCGTATTTCATATATCCTTGGAATAGATTGTAAGTAGATATTTTTCGGGGTTCACGAAGTTTCAACCGTGCTTCACTGTACATAGAGAACAGAGTGAACATAAACTAAACAGATTGACGTCAAAAAAGACCAGAATATCAAGGAACATCAATTCCACAAACATGGACGAGCAAAGACCAGGATATCAGAGAACATCATTTAAACAGACTGACGGCCAAAAGTATGATATCCAGTCGATTGCCCATGCAACGTCGGGTGACTCAGCTAATTGCAAACAAATTGGATGTTCGAACGTTTGGAATGCTGATCAATGCACGTTGCTACCTCTATATATCGCACAACAGTTTAGATAACATTTGTGAATAATACAATCCTCTACCTCTCTAGGTTTATATTATATATTATATATTTTTTTAATGAAATAAACTATATTATTATGTACTAGCGCGAATACATTGTTCTTAAATAATGACTGTAAAAACATTGTAACATACCTGGCTACTGGTGCTAGTGGTGAGCTTTGATAGGCAACTATTGGTCTTAGTGGGATCCTTTGCTTGTGTACTTTAGGTTTTCCGTATATATAGCTTTCAGAGTCTAAATTAGACATGAATAATTTAAATTCGTCATTTGATATCATATTTGCTTTTGAACATCCTGTTTATTTCTTTCTTGTAATATGCATATTCTCGTTTCTTTTCGCTTTCATTAACTATTGTAAAAATGCTTTTGTCTTCTAATATGTTGTTCATTTTGTCTATATAATCTGTTTTGTCCATCACTACAGTCATCCCTTCCTTTGAAACGAGAATATGCATATTACAAGAAAGAAATAAACAGGATGTCCAAAAGCAAATATGATATCAAATGACGAATTTAAATTATTCATGTCTAATTTAGACTCTGAAAGCTATATATACGGAAACCTAAAGTACACAAGCAAGGGATCCCACTAAGACCAATAGTTGCCTATCACAGCTCACCACTAGCACCAGTAGCCAGGTATGTTACAATGTTTTTACAGTCATTAATTAAGAACAATGTATTCCCAATGTCAATAGCAAATATTCCAACATTCATCACTGAAATAGCCAATTACAATTATCAGAGAGATCACATTTTAGTATCATTCGATGTAGAGGCCTTATATCCCAGTCTCCCCCATAACTTAATTCTTGAAACTACAAAAACCTTTTTAGATAACAATAGGATAGACTCTAACACAATAGATAAAATAATAGGTTTGATTACATCATGTCTTAAGGTTAACATATTCGCTTTTGACCAGAAACAGTATAAACAAATCAGGGTTCCCCTATGGGAAGCCCATTATCAACTCCATTAGCCGAAATAGTTATGAGAGAAATAGACAATTGGATCACTTCTTCATACCCCGCAGACATCATATTATACAGACGATACATAGATGATATATTTTGCATTTGTAAAAAAAAAACAGATTCCCAACATCTTAGCCTCACTCAACAATTATAACAATAGCTTACGTTTCACAATAGAAAAAGAAGATAATTGCACATTGCCATTTTAGATATAAAAATAATGAAAATAGACAATAAATTGCAAACAACAGTTTACTACAAACCTTCATTATATAAAATTATATAAAAATTTCTTCATTTTGCCCCATTAGTCATAAAATTAACACAGTAAAAACTTTAACTAAAAGAATTTATACTCATTTTTCGTTAAATCAATACGACACGCATGAAACACAAACCGTTATCCAAATTTTAACAACAGCTGGTTACCCCAAAACATTCATTTTAAAACATTTATATCAGGCACAAGTCACATCTTAACATGTTAGCGCAAAATACTAAAGTATACAGGCAAAATTGCTACATCCCATATTCCCCGAAATCCATCTACATTTCCAGAACACTAGATAAATATGGAATAAAAACCTTTTATAGCAACTCTCCCAACTTATCAGATATCCTAAGAAACCCGATTACAAAAAACAGGCAAACCGAATGTATATCATATAAAAAAAGAGGTAGTTTATTCAATAGAATGCAATAACTGTAACGCCAGATATGTGGGGGAGACAGCGAAAAAGTTACATAATAGAATCACAGAACACAGAAGATACATAAACAAAAATGACCCATTATCATTAATAGTACAGCACTCTAATTCAACAGGACACACTTTTAACTTAAATGAACCTAAAGTACATTACAACAACATCAATAACAAATATCAAAGATTAATAATTGAAGCAATAATTTTCAAACAATATAGCAGTATAAATCGCGCAGAATCGATTTACCAGAAGCATATGAATCAATAGACCTAAATAGAATAAGATAAAACAGTTACATTCACAATAAAAGATATCACAAGTCTGATGGGATCCCTTGCAAGTGTAAAATTTTTAAAATTTAAAATTTAAAATACAAAATGAGATTGCCTTAAACAAAAACATATCATATTACCGCATATTAATTAGATTTAGTTTTTCCAAGTCATTACACCTGTATGTAAATTTAAACATTTTAATAATTTTCAATTAAGCCGATATGCAAAACAATAGTTACGTGTGTAAAAATCCTATTTTAGACTAGTTGGATAATTGTTTTATTAATTCCTGTAGAAGGGCGTATGTGCCCGAAAGCTCGTTTTATATTCGTTCTAATAAAAGATACGCAGCCCTTGATGCTTTGTTTAACTCATATATATATATATATTATGAATTATTAATGGATTATCTTTTATGCACTTAATACAAATATTTTAAAATATAAGATAGACCTCATTATTTTTCCTTTAATTTTTTAAGTTATTTAACTTATTCTGATTGTAATTTTTATAATAATTTTTTCATGCACAAATTTTTCTTCACCTACTTTGTATTTAAATGATTTCAACTGTGATATTATAACACTATGCGGCGCTGAGTTTGTGTATACAAAAATGTAATGCCTCGATAAAGGTTGACGTTCAGCCAGCCAAAATATTGGCAAATAAATATTTTATTCAATCCAATATATGCCTTTTTACTATTTAATATATATATTTTTTTTCTTTTGAATCATATGGTCGGTATATTGAAATATAATCATATGGTTGATACAAGAGAGGTATATATATAAAGGCATTTTCATATGTAATTGATGATAATCTACTGTATATCAAATAAATAATGTAACATGATGAAACTCATCTCCAGAAACCTATCGTATTATTTAATAGTTTATATGTATCTATGTGTGAATTCAAATAGAGAGAGATAGAGATTTGAAAGAAACTTATCCCTCAAGCTTATTGATTTGAACAAACAGAGATTGAAACTATTTTTATTACTTCGTTCATAAAATATTATAGTGAAAAATGAAAACTAAATAATATTTATAATATGAAAATAATAATAAGGATGAATATACACAATGAAATCTATACAGGTTTCATTGGTTTAAATCAAGGGCTACAAGACATCCTGAATTCGGATAGGCCCTTGGTTATAAATGGGTCTTTATCCCCAACATGTTCAATTGCCCTATTGAGGAAATCACACAGAATGATCTTGTTTTCTGTTGAGAGAGAGAGAGAGAGAGACAATCAACAACTTTATTCACTCTTAATCAATATAGCAAAATAATAAATTTTCAGAATAATACAGTATTGTAATAAAAATATAAAATATTTACACCAGACGAAGCCTTCTCTGAAGGGACGTCGGGATCAGGTGCTACAAGCCGCCCTGAGTGTGGACAGGACCTTGCTTATTTACAGCTTTTGTCCCCAACATGCTCAATGGCAATGTTGAGGAATGAGATAGAGACAAATTGACAAATAACATAGTTTTATTGACATCCCGTTAAAAATATAAAAGTGCACAGTCCACACTATTCAAGTAGAAGTGAAAAAATTAAAATGATGACGATTATAATAATAATAAAAGAATGAAATAAAAATACAATAAAATATATGCTATGTACAATGAATATGTGCATGGCGCCTCTGCCACCGCTGCAGAGTTTGATGGAAGATCGCCAACTCGTCTCCAGCGATACCACGCATTTCGCAATTGAATAAGAGAGAGAGAGAGTAATAAACATACATATAATTTTAGTAATGAAAACAGAATAATTCTTCAAGTTTATTCCATTTTTATTTTTAAAAATGTTTCCAACTCTCATATAGAGAGCAAAAAGTATTCCACATTTTATATAAAGATTTTCAATGCTGATTGATTCAAGTAGTAAAAATGATGAATGGATCAGAATTTTTTTTTTTTACCATCGCTGAATCGCAAACTAAGGTGATTTATTAATTGAATAACAAATGACTCAAGAATAAATTTCATAGAAAAAAAACCCTTTCTCATCAATCATAAACCCACTTCATTAATATTTAACGGTTAAAATGTTTGTAATGTATGTAATAGAAATTTAAAATAATGTATTAAATATTACAAAGTGTGTTTTAGCCTGTCAAAATGTAACTTTAATATGACGGCATGTTTCCATAAAAAATATAATTATATGGATGAATATAGTTAGTAAATAAAAAAGAACAATATTTAACTAATGAAGTAAAGATTCTGATTAGAGTCAAGATAAAATTGTGAAAAACGTTTAAAAAAACTACAAAAAATATTTTCTCACAATGAGTTTCTTTTTCATTTTAAAATGAAAGTTTTTAATTTTGAATTTCCAGTTGTAAATATCCACGCGGCGCGTGTATATATTTATAAATAGTTCTTGTAATAAATAGTCAATGTTTTCCCTACCTGCATCCACTGTTCAGAAGAGCCACAGACAGTCGAGCATTTTCTCTTCAGTTGTCCAGCATTCCTAAGACAATAGAATGCAAACAGCTATCCTGCTTGGACTGACCCACCCCAATCCTAGATCTATGGCCAGCCTCCAAGACTCAACCTCAGCATGGAAATTTCTGGTCAACTGGTTCAACTCGGCAATCAAAACAGAACGCGAGTAAAAAGCGCTCAACACTAGTCTATCAAGTAAGCTGGAATCCCCGGGTAGTTGGTGCTCTGCTCTCCCTGGGTTATAAAAAATCCCTCCTTAATATTTTAATTAAGTCTATTGAAGAGCCATTTTGCTTTAGCTTGCATTTTAAAATAATAATAAAAAAACTCATTGTGAGAAAACATTTTTGTAATTCTGATTAGAGACTAGAAACATGGCTAAATCAGGACTCTCCAGGAGGTGGTCTCTTATTAGAAACTCTACTCCAGTTGAAAGACTCCTGATGAATTAGCCTGACGTGACAGAGTCTCCGATGAGAGACTACTTCAAGAAGAAACCAGAGTTAGCTTTGTTTCAATCAATGGCCTTTCATAGAAGACACACACACTCTTAAGTAATAATTTCACATAGTCCCATCATTTATATTTGAATAAATTATATACACATTTCAATTAATTAATATAAAGCAATAACGCGCCATCTAGATATAAGAAATGAAAGCATATATGTTGGAATAGACCAAAGATAGACGCGACGCGTTTCTTTATTAATGGAAATAGAAATTGGTCGCGTCCACCTTTGGTCTCTTCCAACAATGATACCCTGCATTTCTTTCTATTGTAATTTAAATAGAAAGCACGAATATATTTTTTTACACATGAAACAAAATTTTTATACTGTTCTTACTACGATTAAAAGAATATTGGGAAGGCTTGGATCATCAGTGGTGAACCCTCCCACCCGTTTCAACCAGTTTAATCCACCAGACCGCTTCTTTAGAGCTCTAATACTGTATTGGACGATTCTGCTTATATGCTACACCGTAGGATGGAATCTAGGAAATGGTATTCAAGTAAACTACGGACATAAGCTTTTAGGGCAGTAGAATTACATTATATATACGCCGAAGAGTCCTTCTCCAGGTAATCAGGAGTCTACGTTATCACCTCAAGGCTAAAGAAGAACTTGTAGATGGACAAATTGGTTGACTCAAGAATGTGATAAGGTAGTCAGTCAGGGGTGACGTAGACTAACTGACATGGGCAGGATGGGGAGATCGGTCAAAGTCTATCTACTCCGATGCTACTAATTCATCTTACATATGCAAATCCCACACCAGGAAGCCCTCTGGATAATTACGGTGGAGGTCATTCAGAAATTCTTTCTCTCAATGGAGTCACCAGAGTTCTCAACTTATCATTTTGATGAAGGATCACAGTATGTCCAGACTCTATCTGTCAACGAAGAAATGCTAATTGATGAAATAATATCTACAATAATTGTCACTGAGAAAAACAAAATTTAATATAAGATAGAATACCAAAATTACCGAGCAGTAGAGGTAAACATAATGTTACATCTTACCCAGACGCTATTCGTGTTCTTTGTCTATTCAGAGTGCCAAGATACACACGTGAATTCGATGGGATGCAGCTAAAGCTAGCGCTTTATTATGTCTCAACAGAAGGAATACAGCAAGTGGAACTTGACTTCAACCTCCCCGTCAGAAGAATCCTTGTCGCCGTGGATGTCACTCTTGTGTCCCGCTCCACACTATACACGTCCAGCCTGGACTTACACCGGCTTGTAGGCTGCTTCGATGTCAGGCTCTCCTGGCACCGACTTGCAGGATCATCCACACGCCCGGAGTCAACTCCCCACTTCTTCTCCTCGCCGCAGATGTCACCAGACTCTGTCCTTCCCCACACAGGAATGCTGTTTTTGGCGCCTGCCACATGGCAGCGGGGGCAGCTGGAGTCCACCCCTCTTTCCCCAACTTTCCTTGGAATCTTGGCATTGTCATCCATATTACAATATTAAAGAAAGCATGGGTCATTAATGGTAAACCATTTCAGAGGTTTCGCCAATTAATCTTCTTGAAAGCTCTCTACACGACTTTTTCACTGTTTACTCGGATTATATTGTCAAAGAAATTGGATCTTTATTCTTAGTGACAGTGTTCAATGACACACTCTCTCTCTATCCATGTATGTAGAACTTCATAAATATAGAAATAGTTCTACATTTATTTTGGTAATACAAATGAAAACACCGAAACGCGAATGTTTCTTTTCACAAATAAACCAAACTTCTACTGTCCTTACTGTGATGAAAATATTGGGAGATTAGCTCATCAATGGTGAACCCTCCCAGCGGTTTTGCCAATTTAATCTACCAAACCGCTTCTTTAGAGCTCTAATAATGTATTGGATCATTCTGCTTTTATATGAAACACTGCTATGTATTAATATATTTTGGTTTCAAAAATGCAAATCATTAACTAGAAGGATAGGATAAAAAGAAAAGGTCTTTTTTTTTATATCAGCACTTGACTTTTCTATTTTTTCTTTCTTTTTATTACACACAAACATATATAGACAAATCTACGATATGTATCATATTTATTAATTAAAATGCGGTATGCTCTCTTTGAGAAATCCTAAATCTTTCTCAGGCCCTCTATATAAATATACTGGCGAATGTACCCGGCTTCGCCCAGGTTTTTCTCGAGGGAATGTTTGTAGTCTAGTAATAAGAAAATATACTACACCTAAAAACTATCAGAGAAAATAGAAACCACGGAAGGTGAACAGAAAAATGCTTACAATGGATGTTATGTTTACGATATCAAGTTAAATAAAAACAAAGATAAAATTTGCATATGTTGGTCACTATAAATTTGTATATTTGTTAGGCGAAATTAGAAACATGATAAAACAATTGGGTATTTAAAAACAAATGTAGAAATAAAATTTGAAGTATAATTAACAATGTTAAAGATTAGTTTTAATTATTAATCAAGATTGTGTGTGAATATGTGAGAAAGATGTAATATCGTTGTTGTTTTCTTGGCCGACTGTTTTACATATGGTGTTATCTTAAAATTGCTTGTTTTGAATATTTTTTAGATTGAGATTATTAGCTAGTATGTAAAAAAAATTAACTCTGTTGAAATTTAATTTTGTATTTATATATGAATAAAATTAACTCTGTTGATTTTTTTGTATTTAATCGATAACAGCGAAGTTACGCATGTTAATGTTAGGAAATATATTTTGATGTTAAGCAAAACCTGCTCCATCTCGTTTTACATAAATGTTGAAAATTTGGTTGAAATTGATGCATTGTAACGAAAGTTTTTAGTGATGTCCACTTATGAAATTTCCATTTTATTAATATAGATCGTCAAATAAAGGGCTCATCCTTTTTGAAGTTGTTTTGAATTTATAGCAATTACAACTGCTAAAGTTGAAAGCAGAAACAACAATTGTGCGTAACCCCGGATTCCTGAAGAACCTGCCACACACACAAGTATGAGTCTTCAAACTTATTGTCTAGTTATTGCGATAGTTAAACCCATATTCTCCAACAAAACTTGTCAAAAATATATCTCCAAATCAGAAGAATTCCAGTTTTTACTTTTGGAGATTGAGAAAGAATAAGGTTCTTAATCAAACACCGCCACTTGTTTCACTGAGCCACATAGTTCTCTCCCAACAATTTTTCTCTTTTCAAAATCGAACTGTGATTAATAAGTATTTTTGAAGATTATAATGAATGTTCCTAAGGGGGTTATCAGCTCTCATCCAATGCTGATTATGATTAATGATAAAGATCATAATAACTTGGTAAACAATATGAAATGGGTCGTAAATTTGAAGGACAGTGTTTAAGAAGGATTTATGGTGATTACTACATTTTATTTGCTTGAATTTTTGAGTAGTTTTCCCCTTTAGATAACATCTAAATAGCCAACTGATTTAAAGTCACCTAGCACCCAGTTGTTCACAGTTGACGTCAGTAATTGTTGAATTATCACCGGTACGTCATAATTTCTTTGGAATTCCCATCTTGAATGTGTTTTTACCCATGTGAATGTATATGAATTCACGTTTATAGGAAATAAATTGTATCCATTGTTGATAAAACTGAATAATCGATTGAGTATGGAATCAATTTTGAGATAGTTGAGGAATACCAATACTGCCAATTATCTCTCTCTCTCTATCAGATCTTATATATCTACAAGCAATTACTCAATGTTATCTGCAGGATTGTACAGAACATGTAAAGTTAGAGTAACATCATTCTTATCAAAAAGTCTCTAAAGCTTTGTATAATTCTCTGGAAATTCCAAATTCTGAATATATTTAAAATTTAGAATCGATAAATAAGATTGGTAGGGCTCAAGTTTAATATTTATAAGTAATTAGACAAAGAAGAATCGGTTTCCCCTAGGTACTCTCTGAAGACGCTTGCTCGGCCATTATTGTCTTAACAACGGTTTATTAGAGATTCCATATACCGTGTCAAATATAAAAGCAGAATCGACCAAAAACAGTATTTGAGTTCTAAAACCGGTATGGTAGATTAAACTGACGAAACCACTGGGAAAGTTCACCATTTATGAGCCATGCCCTCCCAAGATTTTATCATCGCAGTAAGGACAGTAGGAAATTTGTATATATAACAAAGAATAATTAATTCTCAATAGCCTTATCTCCTATATATTATTCACAGTTAAAGATATAAAGGTGGGGAGAAAGACGTTTTTTCCAATACCAGAATATGCTAATCCTTCCATTTTGGAGATAAGCAAATCGGCTACTGAACCCTTCTGACCTATATCAAACTGTGTCAATGTTATATCCGGGAGAAAAGATAAACTGTTGTGGAAACGTAGACAAAAACAGAAATTAACCTATTTTACAACTATATTTTAAAATTATGAAAAATACATCTCCTTATCGTGCAACTGAAAGTTGCTGATGGCTTGCGCTATCTATCGGAATAAATATCAACTATTCTCGTTGATTTTTAAATATTCTAGAATTGGCCAAATACCCATTCTTGATTAATCAAGAAAAGCTAACCACGGACGCGTTTCGGGCTGTTGTCCTTCATCAGCGTGGTGCAAGCTGTACCTCAACGACCAAAAAACTGATCATTCAGGCATCCTGAAAAATCATGAGACGGGTAGTTAAGGCCAGAATTGCGTGAGACCGCGACACAATGTGAAAGAATAGTACAAATGTGATATTGTACTACTATATTATAAGAGTATTATTATGTACTTGTATATACTTATATAATTGTATTAAACACTTAAGTCAAAATCACGCCACCTATACATAAGAGATAGAACCCTTAAGCCCCTTTTATATTTTTAAATAAAAAAACGCATTACTCTATCCTTACTGCACAATGAAAACTATTTTTTTCATCGCAATAAGGAATATAGAAAGTCAGTTTTACTTGAGGATTTAAAATTCATTCTTAATGGCTTTATATAAATTTATATATAATATATTTTGGTGAAAAATTTAACTCTCTCTGATTATGTGTATGATTCCTGACATAAATTTAAAAATCGTGTACTAATTCTAAACGTATAAGGAAATGATTATATAGAAGGGTAGATTAACATTATTATCAACAGAAAAACATTAAAAATATATGTTATAGAAAATATTATTTTATTTAAAATTATAATTAATAAATTAAAATATTCTGTTTATATCTACCACACCAGATGTCGAGACTTTCCCTATATAAAATCGATTGTTGTTGTTTCCCGATGGCCGGCTCAAACTTTTTGTGAATTGTGTAAATAAGTTTTTTATTTTTTTATTCTTACGCCTTAAGTCAGGCAGTACTTTTATCAAATTATGTTTTTATATATTACTTTAGCTCAATTAAATCAATAACTGATCAAAACTATTTTATTATTATATTTTCAAGATTTTAACCACGACTGCATTACCAATACCATTTAGTACTGAAAATAACCAGCAAAAAATACTCTAGAGAAAGCATATCAAATTTAATCATAATAATTATCATTTATTTAACAGTTGGGAGAGACACGCCATATCCACAATTTGGATAATTGCGTGTATATTTTAAATTATATACAATTTATACAATTGAACATTGAGAAGCATGAAAATTAAACGTTCGATTTCAAAATTTGCATATAGTAATTATAAATAGCAGCTTGAAATATGTACAGTCAACACTTTCGCCTCAAAATATACATCCTGCAGAATCTATTAAACTCAATATATTGGTCTTTATTGCAAGCAACTTGTTTTGTATTAGTCAGGTAAAGTTGGTTTTCTTCCCTTAGATCAGAAGTTAATGGACAGTTTATCAGAAGGTGTTCAGGGGTTTGTTGTTCGTTTCCACAAGTGCATGCAGGTGAACCAATTTTGCCAATTTAAAAAAAAATATGTGTTGAAGTCACCATGTCCAGTAAAAAATTGAACGTTATAAAAGTTGAACATAGTTAGGAATTCTTGAAGTATCAAAGAATCCCTTGAAATTATCATTGGCACCTCCATAGTATTCCTCAAATTTCTGGTTTATAAAATTAAATATAATTTTTCTTTTAGTTGGATCTGATTTTTTGTATCCAATATTTATTTTTAGTATATTTGTTTCAATAAAATCCGTGAGATTTGGTGTTCTAGCAACAATATGAGTACAGTTTGAAGATGTTGAATTATAAGCCTGTGTACTGTGCTTCAAAATTTTGTACTGCAGAGAGTTTAATTTATCTTTGACTTTTTTGGGTATAAAGTTGTACCAGATCGTGGAACCATAAGTTAGTGAACTTCGAAACAGTGTCTTATAGAGTTCTATTCTTCTTTTACTGTCCAGTCCCCATGCTTTTCCCGTTAATCCAATTAGGTATCCACTAGCTCAATTTGTCTTAGTAATAATCTCATCAATATAAGGCACACAAAATCCAATTTGTTATAATAATTATCGTGTATCAAGCAAATGATCAATATTTTATAACAATAATATTCAAAAATTGGCATAAATTCTTTTGACAACATATGTATATATATTTGAAAAATAAGATTTTACAAATTAAATATTATAAAATAAATAAAGCTTCCAGGGCCAAGTTTCTTGTTCAACTTTCTATTTTCAAACTCGGACTTGTCAGTCCTTCAACAGGATTATCACGTTAATATATTGATGATAAATAATATTTTTATATACAAATTATTATTTACATATTTCAAATATATATTATATTGAATGAAAGAGAAAAATATATTACATTCTTTGTGTGTTAAAAACAAAATTTTGAAAATATACGTGCGTGGTGAATGATACGTGCTGGTTGTACGATATCTCGAGACTTCAAATTAAATTTAATAAATCCGTGAACTATTGTGGTATATATAGAAGACTGCCTATATCTATGGGGTATTAAATATATTTGAAATTTAAAAAACAACATTATGTAACACATTATGATAATCTATTATTGTTTCTCAGATCCCCTTATATATAATTTTCGAAATTATAAGAAAACAAAATTAATTCTTTTCTCAAGGATTGAGCCGTTGAAAAAGAATAAGAGACTAGTTATAAGAATTTTGGCATGCTGATGAAATTAGGAAATCTCAAATTATTGAAAATATGAAAATAATCGATAAAACTAAATTTCCCATCCCTGGACACTTTATTTTTCGTTTATCATTACTCTTCACAATTCATCCTATTATACCTCATCCCTAAGGTTAGAAATAATCGTTATTTATCCTTAAAATAAATTTAGATTTTTCGTTCAAAAGAAATATTTGGAGTACAATCGCCAAACTTCGTTCTAAATTTTGTTTATCTAAAAATTACCAAAATGTGTGTGATTTTTTTATGGATACAAAAATTCTTAGCCAAAAAACCACTCAAAATAAAAATCAGTATAGCAACTGTACTTATACGTCTCTGCATTAAATTGCTACTTCTCTTCTTGTTATCTCTCAAATTTAAGATAATTTGTAGACTTTGGATGCCTCGATACCTGAAAAATAATCAAAAACAAAGGCTATCTGGACAGATATTTATAAAATGTTGATTGCCTTATCAAGTGAATTGTTACTGGTGATGTCACTGGTGACGTAGCTTCACTACTATGACCCAGATATTGTATAATCTAAATTAAACAGGTAAAAACACTTGAATAAACAGCCTATAAATTTACTGTAGAAATTACAGGTATATATCTGATGAATTATTATAAAGATAAAATTTCGCGCGTGAATAAACTTTTTTACTTGATTAAACTCTGAGAAAAGAATTACAAAAACTATAACAAGACTCAGAACGAAACAATATAAATGAATGACAATACATATAGATGGCACAAGAACCTATAGGACATGCAAAAATGGCCTGGTGTGGAACTAACGCCTATCTACATATTCTCATGCCCAGCAATGGCCGCAGACTTTCAGAAAATTGACATGGACCCAGAACAGCAGCGTTACACACCCAAGATAGTGGACATTGCGACTGCTGTGTTAGAGATGCATGGGAACATCTGAGGTTCTTCATTGGACACAAAAACAATAACTTTATTAAACATCGCAAAAATTATACTGTGGAAATTCCTAGGTTCAGAAGAATTGTAAAGATATAAACGATCGTGATAAAACTATATATTTTCGTGAATAAGCAGCGCAAAAAATTATAAAGTGGAAAATCCAAAGAGGTGACAACGTATCAAAGGATAATTCAACAATTATTGACGTTTCGAAGGAACTATGAACTACTGGATGCTTGGTGACTTTAAATCATTTGCCCATTAAGATATTATCTGATGGGGAAACGACACTTTTAAATTCGCAGTCAAATAAAATATAGTAATAAATGCAATAGACATTTTCTTTATCTGTTGAATTTACGACATTTTATAAATAACGAGCAAATGTACCCGATTTTTGCCGGTTTTTACTCAAGTGAAAGTTTGCCAAAAATATTTGTTTTAAAATATTTTCGAGTCAAACATCCACTCCCTACTGGCCCTTTTTTGTTAATATGAATTGATATTTAAATTTTACACAAATAAATTTACTGGCAATGCGTTTATTTTTAAATATCATCAAATATTATCTCTACAGACTTTACTGCAATGATATGAGTTATTGAATGAGAGGGCTTGGCCTATCAGTAGTTGATTAATCATTGCAGTAAGGTCTGTAGAGATAATATTTGATGATATTTAAAAAGAAACGAATTGCCAGTAAATTTATTTGTGTAAAAGTTTAACGATAGATGGCAATTAAACTTATAAATGAATTGATATTTGTTAGTCTACTCCACCAAATCTACTAAATAGACCATTGGAAATTTTTGTATTTAGAAAGCTGAATGAAAAAAAAAAAGATTAAAAGACTAAAATCAGATGGAGACGAATATTCATAGAATAATAATTCTATAAATAATTTTTATAGTTATACACACGCACAAACCTTTATTAGGGATCAAGCCCCATACAGGATTCTCCCAGTATAGCATAGGCTTTAATTGAACATAAATCAAGTACTATATACAATTCAGTAGTAACATGAGCCTAAAAAAAATGGGAAACTATTTACACCTGTTTCTCATCCTTCTCGCCTTCTCACAAAATTTATATAAATCTATTGTGTCTACTTTTCACCGTTTCTGACAGCAGGGTATTTTTATAATACAATATAATGCGGCTTATGATTGTAGAACAACGTTTGACAAGTTTTACCGCAAATGTTTCTTTTAAACGAAAAATCGTAAGTTATTTTAAGGAGAAATAACGATTATTTCTATCCTTAGGGATGAAATATGAAAGAATAAATTGTGGAGAGTAATGATGAACGGAAAAATAAAAGTGTCCAGGGATAGAAACAGGGTATTTTTATAATTATATTTGTTAAAACAGTGTTTTGGGCTAAGCATCCACTCCAGCAAAATAAGAATGTGGTAAGTAGTATTAAGGTTTACTAAGCTTGTCATGCGTCGATGACTAGTATGATGATGATTAATTACGATGAATTGATGTGCATTATAATCACATCATCTTAACCCTGGAAACTTTATTTATTTTATGAAATAGTGTAAAATATTTCTTTTACATAATGGATATTAAAGTTTCTTGTTTAACTTTTTATTTTCAAGCTTTCGGACTTGTCAGTCCTTCAACAGGAGTATCACGTTAACAAATTAATAATAAATACTATTTTATATACACATTATTATATACATATTTTAAATACTTATTATATATTGAGAGAGGAATATATTGCATTATTTCTGTGTTAAAAACAATATTTTGAAAATATACGTGCCTGGTGGATGATACGTGCTTGGTTGAATGATATCTCGGGACTTCAAATTAAATTCTATAAATTCATTAACTATTGTGTTATATATAGAAGAGTGCCTACATAAAATAAGTAATAAAACCGCTAAAACTATATTCTTTTTAGTGCAGACTTTTGGCATGTCTTGACAAAATGTCAATAAAATTATGTTAATTGTCAATTGTCAAAGATGAATTGGTATTAGATACTATTCTCTACCAAAACTACTGAAATAAAACATTGTAAAATTTTGCATATCCATACTGAATATATAGATTTATATAAAGCAATTCAAAAGCCTAAATTAGACAATAACCAAAAACACTTTGCCTATTTTAGAGTTATAAAATTCAAATAATCAATATATAGTGACTCAGAATGACTTAGCCTCGTCCTGACTATCCCCTAGTACAGGGGTCGGCAAACTGCGGCTCGCCAGCCACATGCGGCTCTTTGGATGTGAAGCTTCGGCTCTTTATATAGTTCCATACGTAAATATTATTTATGCGAGTACTATTTATTGTTGGCAATAATAAATTGTGTGGCTCTTTAAATACTTTGAAATTTTGTAAATTGTAATTTTTAATTCTTCCTACTCAAGAGTTTATTGACCCCTGCCCTAATGAAAGTTTTCCGACAAATATCGCTTTAACAAATATTATTTATTATAATTATATCATAATTATTATATATAATTGGTAGTCATGATAAATCCTATTGTTGCACCATTATTAAAATTATCATAATTTTGTGTCTTATTTTTATATTATTATTATTTTTTTATTATATCATTGTATAATGATATAAGGTCATGGAGACTATATTCATTGATAAAATTCACAATCCTGGTAGGGTTGGAATACAGGTCCTGTCTTGAGACTCCCATACATTCCAAGAGGTGTTCTGGTGAGGCCTATCTGGTCTTGCATATGGTGCATTGTGGAAAGGTCTTTACACCATCCTGGAAGAGGAGTGGTCTTGTATGACCTTTTTAAATTTTTATTTTTCAAAATATTTTTTCACTTTTTGGAGAGTGATACCAGGGCTTCCATTCTAGACCCCCTGTAATATTATTAATAAGTTCATGATATGGAATATTAGCATACAATATTTGACTTCATAATAAGCAAGTTAATCTAGTATTTGAATACTTTTAAATTCTGGGGTCAAAAATTCATTTTATATAGAACCCTCATTTTCCTATCACAATATACTACACTGAAGGGTGGAATCTTAGAATTGGTATTTAGGCAAACTATGGGCATAAGCTTTTAAGACACTACAATTACACCATTGGATAGTAGGTTACCTAGACCGAAATCTGTACGTCTGACAGTACAATTACATTTAAATATTTGCATCAAGCAATGCTCTTCCGCAAAAAATAATGACAAGTTCAGTTAATCCTAAATTGATATAAAGAAATAATGCGCCATCTATATGCAGCAAATGAAAACATTAAGACGCGAATGTTTCTTTCACCAATAAACCAAACTTCTACCTAATGCGATAAAAAATATTAGGAGGGCTTGGCTCATCAGTGGTGAAACGTCCCAGCGGTTCCGCCAATTCAATCTACCAGACCGCTTCTTTAGAGCTTTAATACTGTATTGGATCATTCTGCTTATACATAATACACTGAAGTATCAAATCTTAGAAATGGTATTTAGGCAAACTATGTACATAAGCTTTTAGGACAGTAGATAGTAGTTAAATGTAATTCTACTATCCTAAAAGCTTATGTCCATATTTTACTTAAATACCATTTCTGAGATTCCACCCTTCAGTGTATCATATATACGCAGAATGATCCAATACAGTATTAGAGCTCTGAAGAAGTGGTCTGGTAGATTCAATTGGCGAAAAAGCTGGGAGGATTCACCATTGATGATTTAATCCCTCCCAATATTTTTCATCGCAGTACGGACAGTAGAATTTGATTTATTTGTGAAAGAAACAATTGCGACTTAATGCATTCATTTGTTAAATGAATAAACATACCTACGCTAACGTTTATATGTAGAGAGATATTTTATCTAAAATTTATTCTAAAGATATATCTGTTGATTAGTGGAATCATAAAAGATAACAATGTGTAGATCGCATATCTTGATTCAATGGTATATATTACGGAAAAGATTTTAGAGATAGAATTTGCTTAGGTTGTTTAAGGATACATGAGTATGTATGTGATATTGCAGTCGTGGTAATAATAGAAAATAGTTTAGACCTGAATTAGCTTTAATTGTGCTAATGAAAAATACATAATTTGAGAAATGTACTATCTGACTTAAGGCGTAAGAATAAATAAAATAAAAGATTACATATTTACATATCTACAGAAAGATTTGAGCAGGCCAACTGGAAACAACAATAGGTTTATATAGGGAAAGCCGCGACATTTAGGTATATAGAAGAGCCAAAATATGTATATATATATATATTGGTTCTTCTTTTATACAATTTTAAATAAACTCTAGAATGCTAACTGTTTTCATTAATAGGTAAATAAGCTTCTTCTTCAGAATTTCAAGAACGAATCTAAAAATGAAATTAAATCAAGTTGATTATCTAAAATGAATACGCTTAGAGCTTTGAGTTTTTAAGCAAACATTTTCTCCCATCTCATCATCCTGCACTTACTATACCTAAAAACGATGAATATCTTCATGTAACCATTCGAATAACATATATATGTTGTGTAAATATGTATGAAATCTTTGTACTCTTGTAATATATATATATATCTTACTAGGGAAGGAATCGCCAGACATCATCTTGAAGAAGGAATCAAAGTTTTCGGTGACGAGTTTCTTTTTTTTTTGTGCTGTATAATCGGCAAGCTTTCTGACTATGACGTCCTTCAACAGGCAGATATCCAATAATCTATTTTAATGGCCTTGTACTTGAGAAAAGTAAAAAACTAATAGTGTGTAAAGTTATCTTCATTTGAACCCACATTCTCATTATCTTTGTCGTCTTGTCTTTATCTTTCATTCTTCTTTAACCAATCTGTTTTAGGTAAGAACCAGTCTGGTATTTGACATTGGACTACAATTTCTCTTGACATTGTTGATTTTCGTAGAAGCTTACATATTTACATAAAGATTTGAGCCGGCCAAAGAAAACAACAACAATGAATTTATACAGTGTAAAGCAGCGCTATTTGGCGTTTACTTCACAGAGCTGTTTTAGATCAATTAATTCAAAATATAATACAATTTACACATCACATATTGTGTATTTACCTGTATTATATATTCATTTTCGATTTTTATTAATTTTTAATACAATGAATAATGATTATTAAGCGTATTCGAGAGTATATTTTAATACTGAATGGTACATGTGGTATATTCAATACCCACTTATATTACAAGATTTGTAATCTTTTACTTCTATTCAATAACTAACGAGAAAAATAGTTTTGATGGGGTTAAAAACCATCAAAGACATCTTAAGAGGTTAAGGACTTCGCTAGAGTGGATGTCAATAGAGTGTTTGATAAAAAGTTGAAACAGCTTCGATTACTCCAAGAAGTCAGCGAAGGGGGCGCTGTCCTTGCTCTGTGACATTTCGGCAAGTTGCCAAGCCATAGATCCGGGACCAGAGTAAGACGGATAGAACTAGTTTTATACATTTTCTTTCATTTACACCTATTTAAGAGACTAAATTATTTAAGGGTTCGGTGGAAGTGTCGTATAAACCGTTGCCTTTCGACTGCTACGTCACGGGATCGAATCTTTCGACACCTTTTTCTAATAAAAAAAAAATCACCAATGGCCCCCGATTCTTGAAAAAGTCCAACCCCACCAGCGAGTGTAAGTAACCAAACGGGGCTCTGGCACATTTGTAAGTGTAAAGTTGAACTGCTTTTCACATGTGTAGATATGTGGTGCACTTACAGTAAAAGCATCCGCCAACTTTACCCACAATGATTATCATGAACTGTACCACGTGTACTATGGATAATAATAATAACTTTATTTTTGAAGAAGGTTACGATTGGTACGGATCAAAAGTCGTGACGAATGGTCAGTCTATTTACAAATTTTTATTTACAACTTCAATGAATAATAACAGTAAAAGTAAACAAAGATATTTACATTTGCTATCTTGACTCCTGGTCAGTGCTGTGGCCCTCGCAGATATGGTCCCCTGATGTCCTGCAGCTCTCCAGCAATCTTTCTATGGCCTCTTCTGGTGGCTCTTCGATAAAATGGTCCCCTGTCCTCAATCCATTCTTGTCTGTCAGGTCTTCTGTCATCTGCTCTAGGTCGTTCTCCTGGATCTCTTCTATGGTCTTCGTATCCCTGTGCTAATAATAATAATAATAATAAGAGACTAGGTGTCGATTATTAATATAAAGAAACAGACAGTCTTTCTTCTTTTTTGCAATAGCTTATACAAAGATCAACAATGTCGAAAGTAATTGTAGACCGATGTCAAATACTAGACTGGTTCCTACATGAAAGAGATTGGTTAAAGAAGAATGAAAGATAAAGACATGATGACACAGATAATGAGAATGATGGTTCAAATGAAGATAATCTTACGCACTATTAGGTTTTTACTTATCTCAAGTACACATCACACAGGCCATGATAACCATAATGGGTTGTTTGCTACTGCTTTTACTGAAAGTGCACCACATATCTACATATATAGAAAGCAGTTCGACTTTTTCACTTACAAGTATGCCAGAACCCCGTTTGTTTACTTGCAGTCACTGGTGGGATTGAACTTTCAAAATAATCGAGAACCAATGATACAATATTTTATTCAGAAAAAAAAAGTGTCTAATACAATATTTCTGCTTTTTGGTTTATATATATGTTATATTTCTTTATTTCGACTTAGAACGCTATGTCCCCCTAGGGACACTTGCACTTTAAACATAAACAAAAATTTTGTGAGAAAATAAAGAAAGATATTTAAATATGTACAGAATTAGTATGCAAGTTAGTTAGATGAAAAGATAAAATATATATATATATATTTTAAATAAAGCAATCCATAGATAAATCTTTAATTAAAAATATCATTTATTTTACCAATATTTCAGTTGGCTGAACGCCAACCTTTATCAAGGTGTTATTACATTTTAAAGTGTGTCAACAACAAACTCAGCGCCACATAACGTCAACAGCATTAAGTTTTTAAAAATATTTTGTTATATTCAATGGGGAGAATTTTTTTTAATATTTATATTTATATTATGGACAAAATAATATTTGTAAAATATAGGTGTGAATATTTTGAAAATTAACAATAGCGCCTATTTTTATATTTTAAAATTATTTGTACTATGTTTAAAAATATTTTTCGTATAAAAATAACAAAATATATAAAATAAATGTTAAACTAAAATTTTTACTGAAAAAACAAAGCGTAAAAAATGTTTGAAAAGTTGGTTAAAATTAAATATTAAAAATTAAAATGTAAAATTGTGAAATTCGAAATAAAATATAAGTGAAAAAGGAAAAATATTTTTTAAAAAATGATATCACACAAATAAAACATTGAACTATCAATATATATAATAACATAATACAAATATATAAAATAAGTGTGTGATATTGTATTCGAAATAAACTTGAACGATGTTACATATATTTAAAGAAAGATATATAAAAGGACAAATGCGTTTTGAGCATTAAAACATTTTTACGTGCTTCTAAATGTGTACCTCTCCCTTTACAATTAATTAAAATATAGACCTAAAATATTGGGAATTTGAAGTAATAAAATGAAAAATTAAACTGTAAATATTTTATGACGATCTAAATTGCGAATATATCTCTGGTAGTTCAATTTTCCTATTAATACTATCTTTGTCTTCTGCGGAGGTCCAACTTTCCAAAAATAATCGGCAATGTTTTTCATTTATGTTCTGGTATAAAATATCTGTTTTATCAAAGTCCGGTGTGTGGTTGTTTTTCAAAGCGTGGTCTACAAGGAGTGATAATGGATTATAGTTTCTTAAACCAGATTTATGTTGATTGATTCGATCTTTTAGATTCTTGCTTGTTTCTCCTATGTATTTGGCGGGGCAAGCATTACATGGTATTTTGTAAATTACATTGTTTTTGTTTTCTAATTTGCTAATTTGTTTGGTGTCTGGGTGAAGAAACAAGCAAGCCTCTAAAAGAACGAATCAATCAATATAATCCCCAGTGCAAAACATAATGGTGGTAATAAAGAATGATCCTTAACATCAGTTTTGGGAAATTCAGACAAATATTCGAGCTTTTTATGCCGTGGGTTAGGGATTTGGTCCTCATCAGTATAGGAATTTCATCAGGTTAGACATCCAAGGTTTTGTGCAAATCGAAAGATTTCATAGCTTTCCATGTAGAATGTTGTGAAATCGACGCCACCCCTGTACTGATGTTGGCCAAAGCCCGAAACGGTGGCATACAGGTTGGTTTTTGTCTGAATTTTCCAAAACTTGTATTGTGGCACATTTTTTTTTATCAACACCATTACTTTTTTACTGGAGTTAAAACCAAATGCGTTGTTTTAATTTAATTTAAATGGGTGCCGTTTTTGGTATATGAATATTATTGAATAATATTATCCCACAGCTTTTTTATATATATATCGTAGAATCTTACCGATTTTCCGTTTACTCTGTGGTAGTTGTGACAGCGAAGGTCCTGTCAACTGGATGTTTTTTGGATTGGGGTGAATTTTGCAGTTTTGATGGCAGAAGTGAGGAAACAGGATAGGTTGGTCAAGGGAACCGATGCTGACAGTCAGAGAGCATGGAGGAGAGTGGGCTTACGCCCCTCGATTTACGCTGGATCAGGAGACGCGTGTAGTGCGGATGAGACTCGGAGACGCTACTCAGACTTCCCCAGTCGGGTGGTGTCACGTGACCTCTATTGAGAATCTGATTGATCATTCATTACATCATGGAAGATGAAGAATCGCCTTGATTGGTCCAAACGACTGGGAAGCCATCTTTGATAGTTATAGCAGAAAATGTGAGGATGGAGCATTGACCCAAATAAAGTTGTTTTCAGCGAATTCAACTCCAGGGTCCTTTGTCTTGGAGTTCTCTGGAATAAAAGTGTCGTTGACCTAACGCTAATGATGCGAGATGGGAATCTTTCCTCTTAACTCTAGGCCTAACTGCAATCGTTTATTAATATCTATAATCGTATTATCTCCTTGTTTATCTCTGTTTGTCTGACATACAGTCCGTATTTTATTTGGCTCTTAACAGTACATCATGTTATACAGTAGTTATAAGTTTTGTACAGGGTACAAGGTGGTGACACTTATGCAGGGACATGGTAAAATGACTGTGGTTTTAAATTATCAGATATATATTTGTTTTAGCCTTAATTTGTTACAAAAAATACAAAACCTTTTATAAATTCTTATAAAAGTGGTCGTTCAGATATGTGTAAGCTCAGAGGAGTGGTCGTTCAGGGAGGTAATAAAGTGGTCGTTCAGAGAGGTGGATGCTCAGAAAGGTGGTCTTTCTGAGAGGTAGTGGCGAAGCCAATGAGTCGTCCATGTGGGGGGTGTTACTGTGTTAAGTTTTATGACACAAGAACCGGGTAAGGTAATGGAAGGAGTAAGACATTACAGGTTTTACACCATCTGAAGTAACGTCTTCCAGTAGCTACCACAAAGAAAATAGCCTCAATAAGAAGTTCTTGCAACCACATGACTCTAGCTATCCTATCGGAAACGTCGGATTGCTTCCTGTAGATAGCTAAAAGTTAAAAAAACAAACAACTTTGCCATAAAGAAAGAATGACTGAAGATGGAAATTGGCATTTTTACATGCCTAACTACCTAATAAGTTTAATATTTCTACAAGTATCTATATATTCATTGACTTAATTATATTTATATATATATATATATTTTTTAAAAGATGCATATATTGGATTTATAATGAATTTATTGTTCCAATATTTCGAGGGGCAACTCGCCTCTCTTTATCGAGGATGTTTGTGTTTTCACTAAAGCATGCGCGCACGTGTACACCACTCTCGTTTTACAAGGCCAATGAAAGAATTGTATCTTTGATTTAAACATTACATTCAGTATATATATACAGCTAACAATTATATACAATATTACAGATAAATACCATTATTATTATTTTGTCTACACATTGTGCTTGAAATAGAGATTTATATATAACAGTGTAACCGTAAATAATTGTGTGCATACATATTAATTCTAAATTAATGATAAAATTTTAAGGGTAATAAATGAGTAAATTAAAAGTATATACATAGTTATTTACAATCAATTAGGATATGAATTCTTTATAAATTTCTGGAAAATCAATTTTTCTGTTTATACTGTGTTTGTCTTCGGCAGAAGCCCAACTTTCTAAAAACAGTCTACAATGCTTTTCTGTAATATTTTTGTATATAATTGATGCTTGTTTGAAATCAGGTATATGGCTATTATTTAGGGAGTGGTCAACTAGGAGGGATAATGGTTTGTAGTTTTTTAAAGCTGCTTTATGTTGATTAATACGATCTTTAAGTGATTTACCTGTTTCTCCAATGTATGTAGCTTGACATGTTTGGCAGGGAATTTTGTAAATTACATTGGTTGTATTTTCTTGGTTTGAAATATTTTTTGTATCTGAGTGGCGTAAGATTTGTTGTAGATTTTGTGCAGATTACGCCACTCAGATACAAAAAATATTTCAAAGCAAGAAAATACAACCAATGTAATTTACAAAATTCCCTGCCAAACATGTCAAGCTACATACATTGGAGAAACAGGTAAATCACTTAAAGATCGTATTAATCAACATAAAGCAGCTTTAAAAAACTACAAACCATTATCCCTCCTAGTTGACCACTCCCTAAATAATAGCCATATACCTGATTTCAAACAAGCATCAATTATATACAAAAATATTACAGAAAAGCATTGTAGACTGTTTTTAGAAAGTTGGGCTTCTGCCGAAGACAAACACAGTATAAACAGAAAAATTGATTTTCCAGAAATTTATAAAGAATTCATATCCTAATTGATTGTAAATAACTATGTATATACTTTTAATTTACTCATTTATTACCCTTAAAATTTTATCATTAATTTAGAATTAATATGTATGCACACAATTATTTACGGTTACACTGTTATATATAAATCTCTATTTCAAGCACAATGTGTAGACAAAATAATAATAATGGTATTTATCTGTAATATTGTATATAATTGTTAGCTGTATATATATACTGAATGTAATGTTTAAATCAAAGATACAATTCTTTCATTGGCCTTGTAGAACGAGAGTGGTGTACACGTGCGCGCATGCTTTAGTGAAAACACAAACATCCTCGATAAAGAGAGGCGAGTTGCCCCTCGAAATATTGGAACAATAAATTCATTATAAATCCAATATATGCATCTTTTTTAAAATATAATTTTAATTATGGATTGCTCAATCTTCAAAATATATATATATGTGTGTGTGTGTGTGAAAGAGAGAACTTTGTGTACTTGTACTGTTAGTTCCAAAGTAGAACAGAAAAAGTTGATAAAATCTATAAAAATGAAAATATCAGAGACACTCTCGGAGTAATTGTTAAATATCAATAAGAGAGAGAGAGTCTCTCTCTATTTATATATTATTATTCATTTATATATAAAAAGAAACTCTTCCCTCAGCGAATTGTCTTCACTTATAATTTTACCGAAAGGATTATAATACTAAAAGGTTCTCGCATTATTATTTTTATAATATGAATCTATCGAATCAGGAAATAGAGATGTATATGCAACAAGTCCATAAAAATCGTTGCACTTAGCCAGATGGGGATACCACCTACAGTTTAACCACCGATGTTTGAACCAGGAATTCATTCCTCCATCCCTACCCCCAAAGGATACTGTCCAGAACCCCATTCTCCATGAAGATCATCCACAATACCCACCGCCAACTTCCATGTTCTAGATACCAGGGATGTATTTACAACATAAGATTCCTTTACAATATTACTATTTTTATTATTTCTTTGGATCCGAGATGGGTTTAAATAAAGGGAATTTGTTATTTTGTAGTATATGAGATGCTTTGTTATAGATATTGTTTTAAAGTTCGACCAGACCTCCCTGTGATCCCTCCTGGACCCTTGGAATATTCGATCAAATCATTGTCCATTTCCAAGAAGGCTAATGTGGCAACGGTCCCATTTTCCAATGAAGAGGAATGGAAAAATACGAAAACATCAACATTGTTCTAAACAATTATATATAAATCTAATTCATCGATAGGTTTATTATTGGTCTGTTGTGGCGTATTTTTATTACCCATAACTGAAATTACTATAGTATATATAATTGTTTGTTTATTTTATGAAATGTGGTTTATAATTTCTATATAAGAGGCAAGGAATCGTAGAGAGAGAGAGGGAAGTCAATGAAATTTGATGTCGAAAAAGCTCGAAATATTTCTAATTTCTAGCTTTTCAAATATCGCCGCATGTAGAATTATCTTAACGTATTCCATAATAGAGAAAATTCTAAAACTTGTGTTTTATATGGTTCAGAATCATGTGTGTAAAAGAAAAACTGGCAAATATATGATATAATACTAATATTGGACAACGAGGTTTGCCAAAGGCCCCAAAGCCGGACAGTGAATTTTACCGAAGGAAGAAATGCTGGACAGTGAGTTGTACCAAAATAGACAATGCTGGTGAGTTGCACCAAAAGATAGAATTTCTGGGTATGAAAAAGCAAATGCTGGATAGTAGGTTATATCAAAGGAGCCAATGCTAAACAGTGAGTTTTACCATACGTGTCATGCGTCGATGCCTAGTATTAAGTTTTACCAAAGGAGCGCTATACAAATGCACACACAGCTCTATTAAGACCATCAATCTTATACAGTTCACCACAGAAAATAAACATATATGGAACTCCTATACTCCAAGCATCGCAGTACCCAACAGCCTCCAGGTCCAACGCATGTCCAGTGGCCACAGAATTCACTGTGCATAGGTTAGCGTATTTTTCCTTTACAATATTGATAATCGACGTATATTTATTCCTTGTGTTTAAACATATGTCTAGTGGTGGTTTTTACCAAAAGAGCTAATATCTGGAAGCAAGTTGAAACAAAAAGAATCAAAGCCTAGTCATAAGTTTTATGAAACGAACCATTACTCAGCAATAAGTTTTGTCGCAATGTCCAATTTCTATCAAAGTTTCACTAAACGCTTGCCGTGCAGGAAGTAGGTCTTATCAAACGAGGGCGCTAATAGTTAACAGTAAGTTTAATAAATGAGCCAATATCTATAAATAAGTTTTACAAACGCATAATAAATAAGTTTTACCAAAGAATCCGATATATGGGAGTAATTTTACAAAACGAACACACAAATTTCCCTAAAATAAGTTTATTCAAACCAACAGAACCAATACTGTACAGAAAGTATTACAAACCGAACAAATCCAATACTGCACAGTGAGGTTTACCAAACGAACAAAACCAATACTGCACAGTGAGGTTTACCAAACGAACAAAACCAATACTGCACAGTGAGTTTCACCAAACGAACAAAACCAACACTGCACAATGAGTTTTACCAAACGAACAACACCAATACTGCACAGTGAGCTTTACCAAACGAACAAAACCAATACTGCACAGTGAGCTTTACCAAACGAACAAAACAAATACTGCACAGTGAGCTTTACCAAACGAACAAAACCAATACTGCACAGTGAGATTTACCAAACGAAAAAAACCAATACTGCACAGTGAGCTTTACCAAACGAACAAAACCAATACTGTACAGTGAGCTTTACCAAACGAACAAAACCAATACTGCACAGTGAATTTTACCAAACGAACAAAGCCAATATTGCACAGTGAGTTTTACCAAACGAACAATAATATGTAATAATAAGTTTCACCAAAGTATCCCCCCAATGTCCAGTAATAAGTTGAAGTAAAAGAACCTGGGAGGAAGTTTCATCCAGTGACGGCCGTCCAAGTGGTGAGATCAATCGTCACCACTGGCGGCGCCACCGCGAGTCGCTTTAATTCAATTTGAGCGCGGGTGCGCACGCGCGAAGGTCACGTGGTGTGTGATGAGCTGGGTGACGGTGTTGAAGTCGGCGGCGCTCGGAGCCATCGTGCTGAGCGCCGTGTCGGGTAACCTGCTGGTGATCGTCAGCGTGCTGCGCCATGCCAAGCTACGGATCACCACCAACTACTTCCTCGTGTCCCTCGCCTTCGCCGATACCCTCGTGGCCCTGTGTGCCATGTCTTTCAGCGCCATCCAGATCATCTCAGGCAGCTGGCTCTTCAACCAGTTCCTCTGTAAATTCTATAATTCCTGCGACGTCCTCTTCTCTACCGCTTCGATAATGCATATCTGCTGTATCAGTGTTGACCGCTACTATGCCATCATACGTCCGCTGGAGTACCCAACCAAGATAACCGGTCGTACTGTAGCTGTGATGCTGGCGTGCGTCTGGTTGTCTTCGGGACTGATCTCCTTCATTCCCATCTTCCTCGATTGGTACACCACCGAGGAGAATCTCAGGCGTCTAGAGGAACGTCCCGATATCTGTGACTTTGTGGCCAACAAACCGTATGCAGTCATCTCTTCTAGTGTCTCTTTCTGGATTCCCTGCTTCATCATGGTGTTTACGTACTGGAAGATCTATCTGGAGGCCACACGACAGGAGAAGCTGATCTACAAAGCTCATGTTGGGGTAGGCTTGGGTAGCCGAGCGAGCAGCACGGACTACACCGCTCACATGATCGTCCATTCCAACCGTAACTCCAGAGTGGAGGACATGGAAAGCGATCCTTGCACTCCAACAAAGCGAACGATAAGTAAGATGAAACGTGAGCATAAAGCAGCTAAGACTCTTGGCATCATAATGGGAGCATTTATCTTATGTTGGTTGCCATTCTTCCTCTGGTATGTCTCATCCTCTATGTGTGGGGAAATCTGCAAAACTCCAGAAATAGTTGTCGATATTCTCTTCTGGATTGGCTACTTTAACTCGTGTATCAATCCTATCATTTATGCCTATTTCAATAGGGATTTCCGAGAGGCGTTCAAAGAGACCATCCAGTCTGTGTTCTGTTGTTGTGTGAGGCTTTCTCTCATCCGGGATAGCCACCGAACCAATCACTTCAACTGCACCTACAGGTCGACTCAAGACATCGGGCTGGTAGAGAACAAGTATGTCCGTGACTGTTGACCATCTGCCAAGCTCTAAGGTAAGTCTTTCACATACTCTCTTTCTTGAACATCTTGCCACATATTCTCATGGAAGACAAAACTCTCTTGTTTAACAACCTACCACAAATCTTACTTTGTTCACGCACAATTTAAAATGTACAGTCAAAGGCTCTCTTGGACGTTACCAATTTAGCCAGAGAAAACACTATTCCAAATACAAGTTAATTTCAAATTTTAATTGTGCTTTTATATTTCAAAATATAAAGACGCATTGCATTTTGATAGGCATATCTTATGACCTAAAAAATCAAATTATATCTTTATAAAATTTATCTTTTACAGGTTAAAATCCAGAATACATGTTTATTTGTAATTATAACTATATAAAAATGTATCAAATAATCTAATTTACATTAATTTATTGAATTTTAAAATTTATTTCTACTTGAAGCGCCATGTCCTACTAGGGACACTTGTACTTTAAAGATAAACTAAACATAGAAATAAAAATCATTTGGAATAAGTACAAAAATTAGTATGTAATTTAGTTAGATATATGAAAAGAGATTAAATATGTACAAAGAGTTGATATGCAAATTCAATTAAATGATTTATTTTCATTTATGTGAAACTCTATATTATTCAATCTAGATACAAATCAAAGTCCTATATTAGTAAATATAAAATTCTCTCAATATATAATGATTGAATTTTGTTTTGTGTGTATACCTAGCAAAATTAGCCATGTTTTGAATAGTTATTTATAACTATATATCTATATTATCATATTATTTAGACCAAATTACATGCATCAATTTATAAAAATCCTATTTGTTACTATAGAAAAGATAAATTTCTCTCCAATTATTAACCAGCCTTTACACACATCTTTTTATCTATACATTTTAAAAATAAAATAAAAATGTGCTCTATTCTACATAGGTAAGGATATTATTTTATGTGAATAATATCTCAATTATTCCTTGAAAAAAAGAAGCTAAAATCGAAACTATTATATGTTCAAACAACCCTTGGTATACCTTAGGTTACTTGTGTTATACGTTTACCTGAAGATATGAGGAAGTTATGAAAATTCGAAACTATTATAGACGCGTATGCTTTATTTTTTAAATTAAACAATATCTACTTATAATTTTCCATTGCAGTAAGGCCAGTAGAAATTGTTAAATTCTTAAAAGAATCATACGCGTCTATAATAGTTTCGAATTTTCATTCGAGTAAGTATCATTCATCCTACTTGTCTTTAGCGTTAACTTGTAAATAACTGAGAATTCTCTTCTTCTTTCTTATCTCCACGCAATCATATTAGGGTATCAATTGTGACCCTTGATGGTGTCTGTAAATAACCGAGAATACTCAAATGAAAAAGTTTCCTATATCCATAGAGAAAATAAGGTGACTTGTTTAACATCTAGTATCCTGGGATGGGAAACGAACCCATAGTGTTCCGCTTACCGGGCAGATGCCATGTCCATTAGGCTACCCTGGACATATTTTCTGTTCGTAAATAATACATAAAGTAATCTATAATACAATATAATATAATGCGGCTTGTGATCTAGTATCCTATTAACAACAGATTCCTTATTAAGTAGATTTGAGATAGAGAGGTGAATACTGTTTTAAACTAAATCCATGAATGTATAAGGAAATTATAAATCGCAATGATGACTGAGGATCTCAAAATGTATAGAGTAAATTATAATTAAGTCATCACAAAGACGCCCTTAGAGGAGAAATCTATCTTTTATTTACTTTATTTTATTAATTATATCAAAAATATTCTGTGCAAAGATAATTATTGAATATACAACTCAATAAATTATATATTATAAACTCTATTCGTTTATAAAATTTTACACAAATAAATTTACTGGCAATGTGTTTCTTTTTTAAATCCCTACAGACTCTATTCGTTTATAAAAACTTCATTTATTATGCTGAAAAGCAAAGTTGCTCTACAACCCCGTCCCAAGAAGCTTCCTGTGGTCACCCCCTAGTGGAGTCCAGTGATGGTTGACCGGCGTCCCAAGAAGCTTCCTGTGACCGGAGTTGTAAAGCTACTTGAAAATATATGCAATGCTATAAGCATGATTGTACAGTAGAATTTCCCGTTAAAAGGTCCTAAAAATGAATATACTATATATCTTCTGGATGTAGTCTCTTATCGGAAGTTGTCATGTCAGGCCAAGACATGAGGAATCTCTTAACCGAAATAGAGTCTCTGATGAGAGTCCACCTCAAAGAAAAACCGCGTTTAGCAATGTTTCAAGTGGTCTCTCATGGAAGTATCATGTATTATCAATTCAAAATAAAGAGGCCAATAATTTGGCCTCTATCTGTTGAAGTTATTTGCTAGAAAGCTTGCTTGATACTTAATATAGAATATATTTTCAAACGGTTTATAATTAGTCCATAAAACAATTGCAATTGAGCCAGAAATTTAGTCCTGATAAAACTATTTGTTGTTCTGTTTGTTTCCTCTTTTTTTTTTAATAGGCGTAAATATCTCGATATAACGCTTGGTTGATTTATAAATCTCTCTATATATAAAAGTCAATGTCTGTCTGTTTCGCGATAAACTAAAAAACTACTGAACCAATTGGTACCAAATTTTGCATGTCGCTTTTTATAAACCTGAGGGAAATTTTCGGCTACATTTTGATTAGTATTTTTGGCTATTTATTTTTTTCATTTGAAGAATTTTTTTTTTACGCGGAGTAATCCGGAATGGAATGAATACCCAAATATGGCCATTTTTTTATAAGCATCGGTGGTTAAGTGGTAGAATGCTCGCCTGCCACACGGGCGGCCCGGGTTCGATTCCCGGCCGATGCATTTTTTTTTACAATTTTTAAAACTCATTTATATTATATATAATATAAATATATATTATTATATCAACTATATTAATTAAATCAAATACCTAAACACTAATATAATACAATTTTTGCCATCACACACACTTTTTTCCTGTAGTTTATGTGTTACTTCTGTATTGCTATTCTATGGCACTTCTAATATTTATTATTGATGTACTTTCAGTATGAAGGAAATTGCAATCGGGGGAATTCTCGGGCGAAGCCGGTTCATACGTCTAGTAAATAAATAAAAAATAAATAAATCTACCGCGGTATATTCCGTTCTAACCTCCCACTCAATAGAATTTCCAAACTCCATCATCTGACAGCTTAGTGATTTACAACGAGCGAATCGAAGAACAGCTGTTGATTGCGCCACTGTCAGCCACCAAAAGATAAATGTCAAATGCCACTACTCTTAC
>CP092879.1:40172510-40304575 GCA_030710605.1 Cordylochernes scorpioides | reverse complement strand
TCTATCTTTACATAAATGTTGTAATTTTAGTTAAATACTTTCTGTGATAATTCGTATAATACACTGCGTGACATTGAAAATGGAACACCAAGAAATAGTGGCCAGAAAGTGATGAAACTCGGCAGACAGAGAGAGACAGGGACGAACAATAAGTGATATTTATTTCAAAATGATAGTCATAATACAGAGCGAGAACGGCGTCGGCTTAGTAGCAAGTAGGACCACCGCGGACGGCGATGCACGCAGCAACACGTCTAGGTAGAGAGTCAATCAGAGTACGGATGGCGTCCTGAGGGATGGCTCTCCATTCCCTCTCAACCATTTGCCACAGTTCGTCTTCTGAACACGGCTGTGGCAAGGCATGCAAACGGCGTCCAATGATGTCCCAGACGTGCTCGATTGGTGAGAGATCAGGAGAGTACGGTGGCCAGGGAAGCATCTGTACATCTTGCAGAGCTTGTTGGCTAATGCGAGCAGTGTGCGGTCGGGCGTTATCCTGCTGATAAAGGGCATTGGGTACCCCCTGAAGGTAGGGGAGTGTCACCGGTCGCAGCACATCATCAACGTATCGTTGGGCCGTCATAGTGCCCTGAATACGAAGTAAAGGTGACCTGGAATCATACGCGATTGCGCCCCAAACCATGATTCCACGTTGTCGCACGGTGGGGCGTTCCACAATTGCTGCCGGATTGGACCTTTCTCCACGTCGACGCCACACGCGTACACGCCGACTATCACTGAACAAGCAGAAACGCGACTCATCTGAGAACACGACCCTGTGCCATTCCGTCATCCACGTCGATCTAGCCCGGCACCATTCCAAACGTTGGCGCCTATTCGGTGGGGTCAATGGCAGTCTTCTTAGTGGACGGCATGAGTGCAAGCCATTAGCAACCAATCGACGGGAAATGGTTCTGGTCGAGATGGAATGATCTAGGGTGTCTTGCACATGTTGCAGGATGGCGGTACAAGTGGCTTGTGGGGCCGCCACTGCTTGTCGAAGGATACGCCGATCCACACGTGCTGACGTCACTCTGGTTGCACCGGCATTCCTATAAATTGCTACATTTCCTTGTTCCAACCATCTTCTCCACAGTCGGTGCACCGTGGACGCACCAAGGTGTGTATCAGCTGCGATTTGACGTATGGACCAACCTGCCCTTTTCAGTCCGATCACCATGCCCCTCGTAAAAGCGTCTGTCTGCTTGAACTGCCTCCGTTTACGATGACCTGGCATTCTCTGTTATTACACGTGTCTTTTGACACAAGAACAAAATTTCTACAATGATTTTCCTTGAAGAAATAACGACACGAATACTGTCCTTTCTGCAAGTTCCTTCCCTTATATCTTACTCCATTTGCGCACGAGAGCTGCGCATTTTACATCATTTGCATAACTCGGTTAGGCCCGTCTACCCTGAAATTTGCATAATTTTCTGGCCATTATTTCTTGGTGTTCCATTTTCAATGTCACGCAGTGTATTATAAAAGAAAAGCAAAAATGAACACTAGTAAATTCCTCCCTCTTATAAAAATTAAAATGGTCAAAAGTTAAAATTAATATAATATTTTTCTCTGAAAAGAATATTGATAAATGAATAGATATATATTAAAACAAGCGTACTAAAATGAAATCTTAATGCAAAATTTGGAAAATGTTGATATATGGAAATGTATTTTTATAGAAAATAAATTGCATATTAAAGAAGAGGGTATTATTTTCCGTAAAGAATATTCTTGAAGAAAATATCATTTATAATCCTAATCAGCATTAATCTCCTTTATTTTATCCCCAGCAAATGACTTCTCAATCCTTAGAGGCTATCTTTCTTTCCCGCTAGCCATATCGCAGGAAACGACTGATAGCACTGGCCATTTCTTCCTGGCGATAGACTCTATGATTTTTTATTCCATAGAATAATTCTTTATTCGGTCAAAATAAATTGGATTTATTGCTTTCTTTTAGATATTATATATGTCTATTTATATTTTGTTAATTTAATTATATTGTGACACTATTAAAATTAAATATTTGTATTTTTTATAATTTAAATTTGTATTTTATATTCAATACAAATATATAAATGCAATATATTATATATTTTCAGCAGATGCTTTTGAATTTTAAAGAATAGATTTTGAAATATTAAAATTCAATTTGAATTTTTAGAAATACATTATTATATTTTATTCCATTATATATACAGGGTGATCCAAAAGTCCCGCACTATTTTAAAAATTAATAATTCCGCGAATATTTGCGCTAGAGCAATGCGGTAAACACCATTGTGTTCAGGATGCAATGGGAATCTTTGTGGAAAATAATTAAAAATTCGAAATTGATTTTAGTTACAATTTTATTCGCCAGATGGCGCTCTACCAGAATCAGAGATTCAGCGGCCAAATTGTTTGATAAATTGAAAAATATACCTGATCGACACGTATTTTTCCTTTTTGAATACCAGGAAAGAACCTCAATAATATAAAATAACAAATTAATAAAACACCACTTCGCCAAAAGTAGAAGAATCGGTTGACGATTTTTGAATACAATCAGAGATATGTAAAATAGGTAAATGCAAATTAAACATGTAGCATAAAAAATGATATTTTAGATACGGTTTGTTTTCGAAGATAATAAATTTCTATTTTTTTTAATTCAACTCTCTCTCAGTTTCGATTATATTCATTTCAATTCATTTGAAAAATATGTATCTATCTCTGATAATTTATTTTACTCTGGAATGCCGTTGTTGTTGTTGTTGTTGTCGTGTCCAATAAATAGTCTCAGATGTCTCCATGCATCACAGCAGCAGCAATGTCCACTATCTTGGGTGTGTAAAGCTGCTGCTCTGGGTCTATGCCAATTTTCTGCAAGGCTGCGGCCATTGCTGGGTATGAAAATATGTGGGTAGGTGTTAGTTCCACACCAGGACAGTTGTTGCATGTCCTATAGGTTATTTTGACATCTGGATGTATTGTCATTCCTTCATAGTGTTTTGTTCTAAAACTTGTTATAGTTTTTGTCATTTTTCTCTCAGAGTTTATTTCGCATTTTGATCTTTTCTTATTTTTTGTTTATTTTCTTGTATTTTGACAAAGCGTCAAATAATAACATTTGTTCTTTCCTTTGGCTCAATTTTCTGGCTTCCTTTGCCAATTAAAATGCCATTTCATTACCCCCGATCCCAACATGGGCAGGAATCCATTGTAGAATGCAGTTCTTCTCCAATGGTTCCAGTTGGGTAAGTAACGAGTGTATTTTCTGTGTGATCTTAGTATTGCCCCCTTCTTAATTGCTTCTAGAGCGGATATTGAGTCGCTTTATATTAAAATTCCTTCTGCTTGATGTAGGGATGGTTGGTTAAGGCATACATCAAGGGCTTTCCAGATAGCTGTCAGTTCACAAGTGAAGTTTGACGAAATCTGTCCTGCTCCTTCTTTGATTTTGATGTGTGTTCCATATGCAAAATATATCTTCATATTTGAATGTATATATAAATCAGTTAGCATTTTAACGGCATTTATATGTCTCTATGTACTCCTGTAGAAGGACAGAGATGCCCGAAAGCCCGAGATTAAGTTTAATAAAGATAAAGATATGTAGCGGCTCCCAAATATTAACTTTTCATATTTTCATTATAAGTTTTAATTTGTTTAATAACTATTTAATTCATATATAATGCTCATGAAATATACTTTATTAAAATTATATGAATTAACATTAATATCATATTAATTGTTGTCATATCAATATGATAAAATAATTATACATCATTCTAAATATAAATCATAAATCATATAAAATGTAAATATTTATTTATAATATATCAAAAAACCCATATATCTAACATTATCTAATCTAGAAATGATATTTGACCACACACATATAAAAAAAGAACTTCAACGTGTAATATACAACAATTTAACCCCTTCTGATAATTTGTATCAAATAAATGTAATTAAAAGTTATTTTACAATAAATAATTTGTTATCTGACTCCGCCTAGAATTCCATGCCGCCCACATAAATTGGTGAGCCGTATTTAAAATATAAACTTTAACGAACATTTGCAAGCAATCAAACAAGAATTTCAATTCGATCAAAAGTGAAAAAAATAAAAATTATTCATAATATCAAATAATAAATATTTAAGAAATACATATAAAATATTTATATTTAAAACAAAAAATCTAACATATTTAGAAATATTTAAAAACAACGAAAAAGTACATCGTTTGGTATTTAATTCAAGGCAAATTTTCAACTTAAAACAAAATCGCTATCAAATAAAATTTTAAGAAATTATTTATGTGGATTGTCGTTAATTAACCACCACATAAATTCGTGAGCCTAACAAAAGAACCAGCACAACGAATTGATAAAATGAAAAGTGAGGAAACTGAGAAAGTTGAGACCTATAAGGTAAATATTAAACTTCCACCTTTCTGGATTGAAAGACCTGATATATGGTTCCATCAAGTTGAGGCTCAGTTCTTGATAAATAATATAAAGACAGAAAATACGAAATTCAATTATTTAATCGCTCAATTGGACCCAAAGTATGTCGAAAACCTCTGGGATATAATTACCTCTAAAGAAATAAATAAATATTCAGAGGCAAAAGAGAGACTTCTTAGAATATTTAAAGATGGCGAATCAAAAAGAATTCGAAAACTGCTATCGGGAATTGATCTAGGTGATCTAAAACCTAGCCACTTGTTGCAGAAATTGAAATCATTAGCAACAGAGGACTTATCCGATAAATTTATAAAGACGCTATGGCTCGAAAAACTACCACAGGCAATTCAGCAAATTTTAATAATTAGCGAGGAAGAGCTCGACAAATTGGCAGTAATGGCTGATAGAATAGCCGAATTAAACCCCAAGGCGGAGATTTACGAGGCAGATAAGCCGGAGAATGAAACAAAAATTGTATTAAAAAAAATAGAATCTCTGGAACAGAAAATAGAAAGTATGAAAATGGAGCATCAAGGTAGATCTCGTGACCGAAGTTCACGTGATTATCGCTACAATGCACGCTCCCGTTCCCGATTTAAGGGCGGATATAATCCGAAAGGAAAAAATTTGCTATTTCCATTATAGGTATGGAAAAAAACTGCCTACCTGGAAAATGTAAAAAGCCATGTGAATGGGTCAATGCGGAAAACTCTAACCAGCAGTAAGTGGTGCGACGCACTCTGCTGCTGGACAGAACATACGTCGCAATAGCCGTTTATTTGTAAAAGACAAAAATACTGGCATGCGATTCTTAGTAGATAGTGGAGCTGATGTTTCCTTAATACCTTTTAAAGGAAAAATTGGGACCACCCTGAACGATTTCAAGCTATATGCAGCCAATGGAACGGAAATCTCCACGTACGGTACTCAATATATTATCTTTAGATCTTGGTCTACGGCGACAATTCCAATGGCCATTTGTAATAGCTAAAACCAACAGGGGTATACATGGAGCCTATTTTCTAAATAATTTCAAATTATCCTTTATATTAATAGAAGACAATTGATTGACGGTATAACAAACCTGACAATAAAAGGTGATATCTGCTCAATCTCTGAAGAGACTTTTAGCTCTTATAGAACAACATCAATTTTTTCTAAACTATTGGCTAATTACCCAGATATTACGAGGCCCAACGTAGGAATAATGAAATCTAATCACGATGTGAAGCACTTTATAATAACAAAAGGACCACCAGTGTTCTCTAGAGCTCGACCGTTGGATCCAAAAATATTAAATGAAGCTAAACAAGAGTTCCAATTTATGCTCGAGCATGAAATAATCAGGCAATCAAAATTACAATGGGCTAGTCCACTTCACCTGGTCACCAAAAAAAGACGGCACATTAAGACCTTGTGGTGACTACAGAAAATTAAATTCTCAAACCTTGCCTGATCGCTACCCAATACCTAGATTGGAGGAGTTTCAGCATATTTTAAGTGGAAAGATGATTTTTTCTAGACTTGATTAGTTTAAAGCCATTACCAGATCCCCATTGCCGAGGAGGACAAGCCTAAAACAGCCATAATAACTCCATTTGGGCTTTATGAGTTTAACGTCATGAGCTTTGGTCTTAAGAATGCACCAGCTACGTTTCAGCGTTTTATTCATGAAGTACTTCGTGGCTTGGATTTTACATTTCCCTATTTGGACGATATATTAGTGGCTTCAGAAACTTGTGAAGAACATGAAACCCATTTAAAATTGGTTCTCGAGAAACTACAAAACTATGGATTGCGCATAAACATCGCTAAATCTATCTTAGGAGTTGACCAATTGGAATTTCTAGGGCACTGGATAACTAATGGAGGGTCTCAACCGCTTCCATCAAAGGTTCAAACAATTCTAGATTATAAACTGCCAACGACGAAACGGGAATTGCGTACCTTCCTAGGTATGGTAAATTTTTATCGTAGATATCTTGAGAACGCAGCTTCTACGCAGGCTCTTCTTCATGATTATCTGAAAGATTCAAAAAATAATGATAAAAGAAAAATCGATTGGTCAGAAGAGGCCAAGTTGCAGTTTTAAAGATGTAAACAAGACTTAGCAAGTGCTGCATTATCATACTACCCCAACCCTGCACTTCCATTATCGCTCTGTACAGACGCATCTAATAATGCTATTGGTTCAGTGTTGCAGCAATGTGAAAATAGTTGTTGGAAGCCAATAGCATTCTTTTCAAAGAAGTTAAAAAAATGCTCAAAAGGTATACAGTACCTATGATAGGGAATTACTTGAAATTTATTTGAGTATTAAAAATTTTAAATATATGTTGGAAGGAAGAAAATTCTATATATTCACTGATCATAAGCCATTAGTATATGCTTTCAAACAAAATAATGAAAAAGCTTCGCCAAGACAACAGAGACAACTTCAATATATTTCACAATTTTCCACAGACATCCTGCATATTAGTGGTAAAGAAAACATTGTTGCAGATACGTTGTCTAGAATGGAAGCAGTTACAAGTATTGATTATGATAAAATTGCAGAGGAACAAAATAATAGTGATGAATTACTTAATCTACGCAAAGAAAATACATCGCTAAAATTTAAACAGTATCCATTACAATCTGGCATAAAGGCTACAATTAATCAACTTAAATCAAAATTTATCTGGAAAGAAATAAAAAAAAAGACGTTCGAAAATGGTCCCAGGCTTGCATTTATTGTCAAAAAACAAAGGTAACGAGGCACACAAAATCCCAAATTGGTACATTTAGAGGGCCCGACGAAAGATTCAGTGTGATTCATATTGATTTAATTGGGCCACTACCTCCATCAAATGGAAAGTATTATTGTCTCACTTGCATTGACAGATAAATGTCCTGGATGGAAGTGATACCCTTGGAGAACATAACATCTGAGAGTGTAGCCCTTGCCTTTTATAATAACTGGGTGTCAAGATTCGGAACTCCCTACACTATAGTTTCAGATCAGGGAAGACAAAAATTTACATCTCAAGTATTAAAAGATCTTGCAGCTATATGCGGTACGAAACTGCTGCATACTACTCCTTACCATCCTCAAAGTAATGGTGAAATTGAACGTTTTAATCGGACACTTAAAACTGCTATTAAAGCTCATAATTCAGTCAAATGGCCCGATTCTCTGCCGACAATACTTCTAGCGTTACGCGCTGCTATTCGAGAGGATACGGGTTTTTCAATATCACAGATGGTTTATGGAAAAACCATTAAATTACCTGGAGAATATTTTGAGAAGCCTGTAAGTCGAGTTGATTCCAGTTTATTTATATCGAACCTCATAGAGTATACGCATATGGTTAGACCAATAACAACGAGTCACAATGTAACCAAAGATATTTTTAACCATAAAGATTTATTTAAATCTGATCAAGTTTTCTTGAGAATCAATAGAATTAGAAAGCCTTTAGAACCATATTACGAAGGACCTTATCCAGTTCTTGAAAATTCTGATAATTTTTTTACGCTAAAAATTAAGAACAGGGAAGTGAAGATATCGATAGATCGATTAAAGCCCGCTTATATCTTGGGAACACTAGATCAACCTGCCAGCAGTGGATATCGCATCATACCTGCCAGCAGAGAAGATCCCATCGGGCCTTCCAGTAAACCGCAACCATCTAAGCTTGGGGTGCGGTTCGAATTGCCAAAGGAGACCCGCAGCGGAAGACGGATAAAAACTCCTTCCAGGTACAATGAGTCTATTGAATGTGACTTCCGTCACTGGAAGGGGAGTGATGTAGCGGCTCCCAAAAATATTAACTTTTCATATTTTCATTATAAGTTTTAATTTGTTTAATAACTATTTAATTCAAATATTAAATTATCTTATAAATATATAATGCTCATAAAATATACTTTATTAAAATTATATGAATTAACATTAATTTCATATTAATTGTTGTCATATCAATATGATATTATCAATATAATAATTATACATCATTCTAAATATAAATCATAAATCATATAAAATGTAAATATTTATCTATAATATATCAAACACATATATCCAACATTATATAATCTAGAAATTATATTTGACCACACATATATAAAAAAAGAACTTCAACGTGTAATATACAACAATTTAACCCCTTCTGATAATTTGTATCAAATAAATGTAATTAAAAGTTTATTTTACAATAAATAATTTGTTATCTGACTCCGCCTAGAATTCCATGCCGACCACATAAATTGATGAGCCGTATTTAAAATATAAACTTTAACGAACATTTGCAAGCATTCAAACAAGAATTTCAATTCGATCAAAAGTGAAAAAAAATAAAAATTATTCATAATATCAAATAATAAATATTTAAGAAATACATATTAAATATTTATATTTAAAACAAAAATATAACATATTTCGAAATATAAAAAAAAAACGAAAACGTACATCGTTTGGTATTTAATTCAAGGCAAATTTTCAACTTAAAACAAAATCGCTATCAATTAAAATTTTAAGAAATTATTTATGTGGATTGTCGTTAATTAACCACCACAGATACTCATCTCCAGAAACCTGTAGCATTTGTTTGACAATTAAGATAACTATAGGATATCCTCGCCTGCTACAATTCAAGAGGGCCACAGTATTTCTTCTGAAATTCTAAATGATTTTTGAGAGAAAATTAACAGAGTATTATTTGTTGTGCAGAGATCCTCTTCATTTGCACTGAGATTGCAATGTTTCCACAGATAAGACTTGAAAATAGAATATATTTTTAATGCCAAGAAAACAAACAAAGTTAAAACAATTCCATATTAGAAAAATGATCAACTGCTAAAAACACAAACACTATATATATGCATATATACACAATTATCATCATCAACTCTGTGACAACAAATAAATAAAAACAAATATTAAATTAATTCGCCAATACATAACACCATCTTCCTCCTACAAGCCTTGATATCGCACAGGAGGTCTCCGATCCCTTGGAGGGTTTCTTCTTGGCAGTGGCCTCTCCTCCGTCCGGGCTTCTTTGTCTGAGGAACACGCGGATTCCCTTGGGCTGCTTCCAATCTCCACACCTTGGTCCCCGGACACTGGATCCTGCGGCAATCCAGCTGTTTCCGACGAAAACGATTCTCTGTCCCTCCGGCTGTTCATACTCTCAGGAGCCATCCATATTGGGTCATCTTCCTCCTCTCTTTTCTCTCTGGCCTCATCTCCCTCTTCACCACTAGTCCATCTTCTCCTTATCTGATCTCGGTGGTAGGTCTTCACCTGTCCATTTATCAAAACTGTATAGACTCTGCTCCCCTTTCTGCCCACTATTCTTACTGGAATCCATCCGACACCTCTAAAATTCTTTCACCACACCTTATCGTCCACCTCGAACTCCTCTTGGCCTCTTCCTCGATCATACCTCATCTGCCTGGCCTGTTGTTCCCTCACCCTATTGTCCAGGCTCTGGTGTATCAATGTCAGTCTGGTCCGCAGAGACCGACCCATAAACAGCTCTGATGGGGTCTTCCCAGTTGTCTCATGCGGCGTGCATCGATACGTGAGGAGAATTCTTGACAGTGTATCTTGAATGGTATCTTCAAACTTCCTTTTATTTTTTTTCAAGGCCATCTTTATCAATTGAACCGCTCTTTCCGCTAAACCATTACTCTGTGGATGGTATGCTGGAATCAGAGTTTGTCTGACTCCATTTCTCTCAAAAAAACTCTTCATCTCTACCCCTGTAAACTGTGAGCCATTATCCGACACCACTTCCTCTGGTAACCCATACGCTGAAAACAATCTTCTTAACTGCTCAATCGTCTTTCTTGCGGTTATCTCTCTCATCGGGATCGCCTCGACCCATTTTGAGTGGCTATCCACCACAATTAACAAATTCACTCCATCTTTAAATGCAAAATCCATATGGATCCGTTGCCAGGGCCTGGTTGCCCACACCCACGGTCTCCAGTTTACTTTACTTGGGCCTGTCTGAGTTTGCTGGCAATTTTTACACCCATTTACCATGCATTCAATCTGGTTGTCAAGATTCGGCCACCAAAAATGCGACCTAGCAACCGCCTTCATTTTGCCCATCCCCGAATGGGTCTCGTGTAGACAACTCAACATATTTTTCCTAAGAGAAGACGGGATGATCACTCGCATTCCCCACAATAAGCATTCCCCGTCCATAGTTAACTCCAACTTTCTCTGAAAGTAGGGTCTGAGGTATTCCCCAACTCTTTCAGGCCAGCCTTGCTGCGTATAGCGCTTCACCACTGACAATACTTCATCTTTTTTAGTTTCCACACCTATTTCTGCTGCTGTAACCAGCAAATCTTCCACGTATGATAATATGAACGTTTGATTCAAAACCGGTGTTTCGTCACTCTCTACTGGCAACCGTGAGAGAAGATATGCGTTTCCATGATCTTGAGTTCTTCGGAATTCGATTTCATATGTATAAGCCGCCAAAGTCAGTCCCCATCTCTGAAATCTTGAAGTAGACAAAGTGGGAATCCCTGCTCTCGGCCCCAAAATAGACACCAGGGGTTTATGATCTGTAATCAGGGTAAATTGTCTTCCATAGATAAACTGGTGGAACTTAGTCACACCATATATTATTGCTAGAGCTTCTCTTTCTATTTGTGAATAATTACGTTCGGCCCCGGAAAGTGTTCGTGAGGCAAACATGATTGGTTTCTCTTGGCCCTCGATAACATGGGACAGCACCGCCCCCACTCCAATCTGAGATGCGTCCGTGGCCAAAGATAAAGGTAACGTGGCATCATATGGCACCAACACTTTCTCGGAGGTAATTCTCCTTTTACACTCCGAGATCGCCTCCTCACACTCCCCTGTCCACTTCCAATAACTATTCTTTTTCAGCAGCTTGTGAAGTGGCTCCAAAAGCTCTGGCAAATTCGGAATAAACTTTCCATAATAGTTCACTAATCCCAGAAAAGATCTCAATTCCGAGACATTTGTCGGGCTTTTGGCTTTCTGTAGCCCTTGTATCTTGTCCTCTAAAGGCCGAATACCATCTTCTTTGATGAGATGTCCCAAATACTGTATTTCTCTTCGCAGAAATTCACATTTTTCCCTTTTTAATTTTATGTTGTGCTTCTGCAACCGAACAAAAATAGTTTTTAATACTGCCATATGTTCCTCCACTGACGCCGTGGATACGAGTACATCGTCAATGTAACAAATAACCCCATTAATTCCCGCCAATATTCTATCCATAACTGACTGAAAAAAACTAGGGGCATTTGTCAATCCAAAAGGCATTCTTTTAAACCTAAAAAGCCCCTTATGCGTATTAATAGTCAGGAGTGGCTGGGTGCTAGGGTTTACCTCTAATTGAAGGTATGCATTGCTCAGATCTAGTTTAGAAAAATACTTCCCTCTAGCCAATACGGAAAACAGGTCCTGCTGAGTAGGCAGCGGATAGGCCGCAGTATCCAAAAACCTATTTAAAGTCACTTTGAAATCACAGCAAATCCTAAACTCTTTATTCTTCTTGGGAACAACCACCACTGGAGTTGCCCACTTGCTGCTGGGTACTTGATACAAGTAGTCCTTCTCCACCATTCTTTCTATTACCTCGTTTACTGCCGTTCTAATTGAAAAGGGAACTGGTCGGGCCTTATGAAATATGGGGTTTACATCCTGAATATTCACTGCAAACGTGAATCCCTTTATCGGATCTGTTGTCTCCCCAAACACAACCTGGTGTTCACTCAATAATTCCGCCAACGTGTCCTCCAAAGGCATCTGATTCACAAAATAATTTCCAATTTTCAAAACATTGATCCATTCTCTCCCCAACAAGGCCTTCCTTTCTCCTCTCACCACGACAGCTCTAAGCTTAGCGATCGTTCCCCGAAAATCGACCTTGACATCTATTTCACCCAGAATCGGTACCACAGTCCCATCATAGGTCTTCACAATTATTCCCGCTTCTTTTACCTGCACGTCTGGGAGGTATCTCTTGAAATCCTTCTCCGATATTAAAGTCAGACAGCTAACCGTATCGATTTCAAAAGTCATCAAAGTGTCCTCTACTCTCATCTTAATCACATAGGGAGGGTCATTCGTAGCATACTTGACTCTATAATCATACGTCCTCATGAAGACCATTCTTTGAACGGATTCTTCCTCCTCCTGATCATCGATTTGATTAATCTTTCTCTGGTTCAGAAACCGGCTCACCTGTCTTTCGCTTGTATGTTCCCCACGGCTCCTGCAGATGGTTGCCAAGTGACCTCTTTTCCCGCATCTGAAACAGGTCGCCTCTCTAAATCTGCATAAGTCTTTATGCAACCTCCCGCAATGTATGCACTTTCTCTTTTGCTCTCTATTATATCTATTCCCGACTTCTGCGCGTATTTTGTCCACGCTATCTGCAGGCTCATTGACATGGAATATTCTGGTATTTTTTTCTGCTGCCTCCATCGACAACGCAATTTCAACTACTCTTGCTAACGGCACATCTCCTTCAGACAAGATCCTCCTCTGGATTTTTGCATTTCTCAATCCGCACACCAATTTGTCTCTTAAGGATTCCTTTAAAAATTCGCCAAATCCACACGTTGAGGCTAGCCGCTTGATTTCCACCAGATATTCTGAAACACTTTCCGTTTCCTTTTGTATTCTTCCAAAAAACATGAATCTCTCTACGATTATAGATCGCCTTGGGGAAAAATATTCAACCAGTTTCTCAATCAATTCTTCATATTTATACTCTTTAGGCAACTTCGGGCTACATAAATTTTTCAATGTATCATACGCCTTCCCGCCAATTAGCGTCAACAAATAGGCTTTTTTCTTTTCTTCACTTGCTTCTTCTAGAATTAGAAACTGCTCCAAACGCTCGATAAATGAGCAAAAATTTTCATTTTTTTCTTCAAATTCTCTAAAATGGTAATGAGCCATCATGAAATAATTTTTCTTATGTAAATTTCCAATAACTTATTACTTCTTTAATATTAAACAAAATTATTCATATTACCCTATACCATCACTTGGGTACTTACTCTTCAACCTCGTCGCCAATGCAATGTTTCCACATATAAGACTTGAAAATAGAATATATTTTTAATGCCAAGAAAACAAACAAAGTTAAAACAATTCCATATTAGAAAAATGATTAACTGCTAAAAACACAAACACTATATATACGCATATATACACAATTATCATCATCAACTCTGTGACAACAAATAAATAAAAACAAATATTAAATTAATTCGCCAATACATCACAGAGAGAATAGAATGTTAGAACTCTTAAGTTATAAATATGTTTTATATGTTTATCGTGGCTATAGTGATAAGAGTTGTATTTCCACTCAAGCTCTCTGTATAGATTGCTCTACTGATATTCATATCATGTTACGAATTCCATTTTGTAGGTTCATAAATACAACGTGTGATCAATAATTTCCAGGAATGAGGCTGGATCACGTAAAATATTCAAAATAATGAAATAATTTTATACGGACCTTATAGATAAAACATTTATCAACACGTAGGAAAAAAAGATCACACATACGCACGCGCTCACATTTTTTCAAAGTTATAAGCTCGAGTATATCAGAAAATTTCTAACTTCAGCGTGGACTGTATTGAAAAACAGCGAGTCTGCATAGAATTTTGCTTTAAATGAGGGAAAACAGCTTCCAAATCATTTCAAATGTTGAAGCAGGCTTTTAAAGAAGATGTCCTATCACAATCGAGGACATTTGAATGGTTTACACGATTTAAAGCTGGTCGAACAAGCGTCAAGAATGATCTACTCACGCAGACCTTTATCGATAAGAAACCCCGAAAATGCACTCAAAATCAAGTCATCGATCAAAAAACCCAAGAATAACTATCAGAGATCTATCAGAAGACTTAGATATCTTTTTTGGAACATGCCAAACCATCATAAAGAATGATCTGCTTCTTAAACGATCCCCGGCTGAATTTGTCCCACATCTCTTAACGAATGAGCAGAAAGAGCATCTCAAATAAACGTGCAAAAACATGGTCGAAATGTTTAATTCTGATCCCCATTGGCTCAAATATGTTATCACGGGAGATGAAACATGGGTGTACCGATATGATCCCGAGACTAAGAGGCAATCAAGCCAGTGGCTAGAACCTGGAGAACTAAGATTTAAGAAAGGAGGGATGATCAAATCGATGCTTAAGTGTCTTCTTATCACTTTCTTTGATGTGAAGGGATTGGTACACTATGAATTCATGCCCGAGGGTCAGACCATTAATCATAAATACTATATTGATGTATTGCGACGTTTTTAAGGGAGGCTGTCCGTCAGAAACGACCCGAAAAATGGCATCAGAAAATGTGCTCTTACATCATGACAACGCACGGCCACATACGGCTGTCACTGTACAACTCTATTTGGCTAAGCACGATATTGCTTTACTACCCCAGCCACCCTATTCTCCTGAAATTGCTCCCAACGACTTTTTCCTTTACTCTAAAATTAAAAAAAAAGTCTTAAAAAAGGACGTCGATTTGACTCAATATCTGAAATAAAGGAGAATACGGAGAATATTTTGAAAAGCCTGAAAGATGAGGATTTTCAGAGGTGTTTTGATATCAGGAAAAAAATATGGAACAAGTGTATAGATAGTGACGGTGATTATTTTGAGAAATTTAAAATAAAAATTCATTATACTTTTGTATTTCTTTAAATATTTAACATTCCTAGAAATTATTGATCACACTATGTATATACCAATTATTCAGTAAGCACTTTAGACTTTCAGCATGTCAATGGATAAAGACAACGGCTCTTAATATGAGTTTATCGGAGGACATACACAAAAATATATTTATATAGATATATTTCCTCATTATGATTTTAACACCGAGAGTAAAAAGGTTCAACATTCTTCTTCTGTTGAGAAAGAAAATTGCTATGAAATATAAAAATATAAACGGTAGCAATGCGTTTCTTTATTCTTAAAAAATGCATGCGGATCTTTATAATCCCTCCAAGCATAGCTCTAAGTTGAGAGAAGTTGTATGAATACTCATTCTCACAATTTATAGTTATGCCTGTGTAAGGATTATAAAGATCCGAAAGATTGCATTTTTTAAGAATAACGAAACGCATTGCTACCGATTATATTTTATTCTTCTTCTGTATATGATTGAATTTACGCTTAAATAAGAGCTGAAATAGACACTACAAAGAACATATTTTCAAAAAAAATAATAATAATCACAATAATATAGGTTACAGACACCCTATAATCAAACATTAAACTACATAGATTCAATATGTTTATTAAAGGGAAATTTGGATCATATTCTAGTTCTGTACCTAAAAGAAATTGGCGATTCAACCAAAATTATTTTATTTATTATCAATGTTGTGCTGTGCAATAAATATTGTGATGTGTTGTGAATATAGTCTGGTGTCAATTATACATATATACTTACATTACTATTATAGTTAGTTATGATATATATATATATATATATATAGTGTGATGAGAGAAACGAATGGAGAAATCTAGTCAATAAAATGTTGTACCTCAGTTGATACTAAATTAAACCAATTTACCTATATAGATATTTATATGGAAAGAAAAGATGCCAATTTCTGACTCGGAATGTGTAGTTTAACATTGACGAAATTTAGCAAAGAGCATTAAAAGGATTATTTTCTTAATTACATTCCACCACAGTTCATTGAAGCCACTAGAAACAATCTTTTTTGGTATGGAGCTAAGACACGGTAACAGTTTAATCATTAGTGTTTCGACCGTGTGGATCAAAATGCAACACGCACGCAACTATCAAGGGTTGAGTTTAATTTCATTCACTTTAGACATAAAAAAAGTTAGCATATTTTTTTTTACCTTTATAGAATCAATAAACAAATTTAAAACTACTAATTTCTAAATATTTGTGTCCATTACAAATATCTAAAGTTCAAGAAGAAAGCCTAAATTAAAACTTCGCAACAACAACAGAGCAACTGAACCAAACCACCCTAAATTATATTTTAATCTAACTATACCGAATAAAAAAATATATATTTTTAAATAAATGCAAAATCAATAAAATTATTCTCTATATACATCCGCTAATAAATATCGATCAAAGATATATATTCAGTATATAATAATAACAAATATTTTTAAAAAGAACACATAAACAAAATCGAAAGAGACAAAAAGAAATCCAAATATTTACAATTGCTTTCGATAATGGCACCTGGTGATATTGTATCAAGAGCTAATTAAAACATTGCAAAGAAAACCCCCCAAAGAGAATATCAAGATATTTGTATGTCAATATGTAAAACATCTACGCCAAGAATAGGAATAAAGCAAAAATTACCAAAATTATCAATACAAAGAAAGACACGATCATAAAATTACCTGATGAAAAGACATTGATCAGTTGATTGAGAGTTTTAATAAATATGATGAAAGCAATTCTTTGAGTAAAATATACAAACTTAAAATGCGAAACCGAACTGTAGTTATCAAATTGGTTAATAAAATTACTGACATAGTAAATTTGCCAACTAATATATTCGGGATGAATTTAGTAATGAATGACTGTGAAAACGAAATTAAAGTACTTTTTCCTATTAAATCCATTAGGCAAGAACATGACATCGTGTTGAGAGTTTCTCCGCGAGTGTTCCAAATTATCAATAGAAATAACAAAATACAGGGTGATCCAAAAGTCCCGCACAACTTTAAAAATTAATAACTCCGCGAATATTTGCACTAGAGCAATGCGGTAAACACCATTGTGTTCAGGATGCAATGGGATTTTTTATGGCAAATAATGAAAAATTCGAAATTGATATTAGTTACAACTTTATTCGCTAGATGGCGCTCTACCAGAATCAGCTATTCAGCGGCCAAATTGTTTGATAAATTGAAAAATATAACTGAACGACACGTATTTTTCCTTTTTGAATACCAGGAAAGAACACTAATAATATCAAATGATAAATTAACAAAACACCATTTCGCCAAAAGTTAAAAGAAACGGTTAACGATTTTCAAATACAATCTGAGATATGTAAAATAGGTATATGCAAATTTAAACATGTAGCAAAAAAATTGATATTTTAGAAGCGGCTTGCTGGAATCCTCTCAGCTATTTATATTTGGAAAATAATAAATTTCTAATTTTTTTAATTGAACTCTCTCTCAGTATCGATTATATTTATTTTTTAATTCATTTGAAAAATATTTATCTATCTCTGATGATTTATTTTACTCTGGAATGCCGTTGTTGTTTTTGTCTTGTCCAATAAAGAGCCTCAGATGTCTCCATGCATCTCTATCACAGCAGCAGCAGCATTTTCCACTATATTGGGTGTATAAAGCAGCTGCTCTGGGTCTATGTCAATTTTCTGCAAGGCTGCGGGCATGAGAATATGTGGCTAGGTGTTAGTTCCATACCAGGACAGTTGTTGCATGTTCTATAGGTTCTTGTGCCATCTGGATGTATTGTCATCCTTTATAATGTTTTGTTCTAAATCTTGGTATAGTTTTGTCATTTTTCTCTGGGAGTTTATTTAACATTTTGATCTTTTCTTATTTTTGTTTAATTATCTTGTATTTTGCAAAAGCATTAGCGTCAAATAATGACATTTGTTCTTTCCTATGGCTCAACTTTCTGGCTTCCTTTGCAAATTCAAATGCCATTTCATTACCCCCGATCCCAACACGGGCAGGAATCCATTGTTGAATGCAGTTATTCTCCAATGATATCAGTTGAGAAAGTAAGGAATGTATTTTCTGTGTGATTATAGTATTGCCCTTCTGAATTGCTTCTAGATCGGATATGAAGTCGTTGTACGGTATATTATAATTCCTTCTGCTTGATGCAGAGATGGTTGGTTAAGGCATACATCAAGAGCTTTCCAGATAGCTGTCAGTTCACAAGTGAATTTTGACGAAATCTTTCTTGCTCCTTCTTTGATTTTGATGTATGTTCCATCTTGCAGTATTATGTTAATTCCAGCCCCTCCATTACTTATGGTAAGGTCTGATAATTCATCTGTATATGCTGTTAAATAATTTATCGGATCGCATAAACCAATTGTGTCAAGTCCTTTCTTCTTTAGTATGTTTTTGTTCTCTTTTTTATTGCAGGGTTCATTCGGGTTAAGATTGATGATTACATTTGATGGCAATGGGGTAGGAAATATTGGTTATTCTCGAATTTGAAATTCCTTATGTTTCATATTTATGCTCTTTCTAATATTGTTGTCGTACTGAAGTTTTGAAGATCTTTTAAGCCTTTCTTTTTGTGTCCAGTTTAAATAGGTTCTATGGGATATGTGTTCGGTTTCTTAAGTTTTTAAGCTATTGGTGAATTTTATTGTTTTTATTTGTCTTCTGCTTTCAAGTAGGTCTAGACCACATTCTCTCTGAATTTTTTAATTGTTGGTATTTGAAACAGAACCAGTGATTAATTTGGCCTCTTTTGCTTGAACACTGTCTAGTCTTCTTTTTAGTGATGAACTTGAGGGAGCCCAAACAGGTGTTTAATATTCCATTATTGGCCTTATTAAGGTGATATATGTTGTTCTGAGAATTTTGGGTTTTGCTCCCCAATTTGTTCCACATAGCCTTCTCAGAATGTTTAGGTTTCTGGTAGCTCTATTTGAGGTGCTAATTATGTGTTCTGTAAATCGCAATTCCTCATCAAGTATCACACCTAGGTAATTTGGAGAACAAATTTTATCAATTATATGGTTGTTTATGCTTATTTTGGAGTTAAATTATACCAAAGCTCTTGATGTATGCCTTAACCAACCATCCCTGCATCAAGCAGAAGGAATTATAATATACCGTACAACGACTTCATATCCGATCTAGAAGTGATTCAGAAGGGCAATACTATAATCACACAGAAAATACACCAAGTGAAGGAGACCTATAGGTTTGTGTTTATTGGGTTTATTGTCATTTTGAGTTTCATTGCCCACTTCTCATTGATGTGTTCAGTATTTTTATGATATTTCTATACTGCTACTTGTGTGCCATATGGCTATATAATCTGCATAAAAGGCAACCTTTGTGTCTTCAGTGAGGTAAGGATGGATGTTGTTAAGGTTGTGTCGTAATTAGATGTACAACAACTCAAACTTGACCATGACTCTTTTTTTAGCTCTTATTCTTTTCGTTTGGACAACAAAAAATGTCCAATTTATATACACATATATTCTTACATAATGAGACTTTAAAGAATGCAAATAAACTTCATCTATTTACATACACAACACATCTCCCCCCTTAATAATACTCCAGTCGGTCTGGGGGTTTCCTGGCTCTCTGAGGTCTAGGACTGCGGACGGGCACTTGCACAGCGGCAGGCTCCGGTTTAGGAGTGCAAGAGGGCACGTGCACAGCAACAGGCCCTGGTCTAGGAGAGCAAGAGGGTACGTGCACAGAAGCAGTCTCCTCCTTGTTTCCTGATGTAACCTCTGGAACCTCCTCTTCACTTTATTTCTGACTTCCACCTACAGGCTTCTCTCCTGATGTTCGAGGAAGTATCAAATTTTTTGTCTCCACTTGTTTCTTTCTCACAGGTCGCAATTGGTTGATATGTCTCTTATACACGACGCCCTCACAACTTATAAGGTAGTGACGGTAGCTCAATAATTTCAAAATGGTACCTTTTTACCGTTTAGGTCCAGTTGCATAGTTGCGGAAATAAACTTCGCAAACTGTATTAAACAGCTCCTGCTTTCTTACGGCCTCATGAAATACCTATCGCAGATTTCCTATCTTGGTATTAAATTCGAGAATCTTGATCTTAAACTTCTCTTCATTAGCAGTTCCGCGGTGGAATTCCTTTATTACAGCTTGGGGGAATGCTCTTTGAGCAAATAGGTATCTTTGTAGATTCGTCTCTAAATCATCCTTCCCATTATTCTTTCTCAAAAGGTATTTGAACTCTCTTACATATCTATCAGCTAAACTATTTGTACTAGGATTTAAGGGACTGGTCTTAGTGTGCCGTATACCATTCATTTTGGTAAATTGCTCGAATTCACAGGAGACAAACTGTCTTCCGTTATCTGTAACCAAAAATTATGGCAATCCAAATCTGGCAAATATTTCTCTAAGATGATTTATAATCGTTTTGCTGGTAATATCTTTGATGATAAAAATTTCTATCCACTTTGAGTATGCCTCCACGAGAACCAAAAACATTCTTCCCATGAACGGACCCGCTAAATCAAGATGAGGGCGATGCCACGGTTTTTCGGGCCAAGTCCATTCCGAGATGGTAGCCGGGGGCATGCTTACCAATTCTTGGCATACTCTACATTCTCTAGGTAACTCCTCGATGTTACTGTCTATGCCTGGCCACCAGAAAATACTGTCTGGTAATCATCTTCATTTTAACAATCCCCATGTGTATTTCATGCAAGTCATTTAAAATTAAAGATCTTAATTTTTGGGGAAATACCACTCTTCCACGCCATTGAAGACAACCAAACTCCAAACTTAATTCCTCATTGATCTTAAATTGAGGAGCTAGTGGGTTTTCTCTCGGTACCCTTGTGAATTTCCCACACAGTTGCCTTCTCTAACATTCCTTAATACTATAGACAGTATTTTATCTTGGGGCGTCTCATATGACACCTCCATAAAAGAGAACGGTACCTCATTCAACCTCCTGAGAAGAAGTACCTGGTCTTCATCAAGAGACTCCCTGACACTCGATTCTAAAGGAAGACGTGACAATGCGTCAACATTGGAATTATCACTAGTTTTTCGAAATTCCACAGTATAATTGAATGCAGCTAATTTTAAAGACCATATTTTAATTCTGGATGATGCACATATGGGAATTGGTTTATGAGGTGAAAATATATGAATTAAGGGTCGGTTGTCTGTGACCAATTCAAATTTTCGTCCCAGTAAGTATTGTCTGAATTTCTCAACGCCAAAAGTTATGCTCAACGCTTTCTTTTCTAGTTGAGAGAAACGTTTTTCAGCTTCAGTTAATGTTCTAGAAGCCAAAGCTATAGGGCATTCTTCCTTTCTATCATTTCTATGACTCAGAATTACACCTAGTCCATAATCCATTAATAATGATTTACATTTTTTAAATAACATTCGATATTCTTTCGTCCAAATCCATCTACAATTTTTATTCAAAAGTTGATAGAATAGCGCTAAAATGTTTGCTATATTCTTTATGAATCTATAATAATAAATTAAGAGTCCTATGTAGGATCTTAATTGCGAAACATTCTTTAGGTTCACGCCTCTCTATCACTGCTTTAATTTTATTTTCTAAGGGATGCAGTCCATATTTATCCATTTTAAACCCTAAATATTCCACCGATTTCTTTTTAATTTACATTTATATCTGTTTAACTTTAAATCTTTTTCTAGCAATCATCTAAACACTAGATCCAACTTTTGGTCATGATCTTCAAAGTCTTTTCCTGCAACCAAAATATCATCTATGTAGCAGGCCACACCTGGCAAATCAGCAAATAGACCTTCCATAATCCTCTGAAATTTATTTGGTGCTACCGCTACGTCATATGGTAGTCTTTTATAAGAAAACAACCTCTTTGTTGTGTTTATATCAATAACAACTTTGGCTTCTTCCGCTAACATTACTTGTAAGTAAGCCTGTGATAGGTCTAGAGTCGAAAGTACGGTGCTTGTAGATAATTTTGAAAAGATCTCATCGATCGATGGAAGGGGATACCTATCAAATTCTATTGCTTTATTAGCTGCACATCTAAAATCACCACATATCCTTACACTACCATCCTTTTTTAATACTGGTACTATTGGAGCTGTCCAATATGCATGAACTATAGGTTATAAAATGCAAGAATTCACTAAACGATAAATTTCATTCTCTACTTTGTTTTTTAGAGAGAAAGGTAAACTTCTGGCCTTACAAAACTTTGTTAAACAAATCTGCATATCTATCAATCAAACTATTTCTATTAGATTCATTATTTAAATTTTTAATGCTAAACAATCTAGAATAATCAAGTTTTAAACTGTTTAAGCCATTCTCTTTCTAACAAAATCACCTGGATTTTTCATTTACAACTATTAATCGTAAATATTGGTTGGCTTCTTTTACAAAAACATTTTCTGTGCCCTATAATCTATATTGATTTACCACAAAAGGATTTTAATCTTAAATTTGTTGGAAATTATTTTTTACTTTGCCAATAAATCTTTTAAGTATCTTTAGGTATTAACGTAACTGGACCTCCTGTATCTATTGTCAAGCACAAAGAATAATCATCTACTGTTAAATTTATTGTGGCATCAGTTTCGCCCTGTACAGAATATATAGAGTCCTCTTGTACAAATTTACATCCCCACATTTTTTACTAGCTTTGCAGACCCTACTTAAATGACCCAGTTTTTTACATTTTAAAACAAGTCTTTGTTCTATAAGGGCAAACAGAGGCCACGTGTGAATGTCTTTCACCACATCTACGAGTATAACTCGTATAACACATTATTTCTCCCCTTTGGCTGAAAGGCCTATTCTGCACCATACTATTATTGTACTCACCCTTTTTTCTTTTCCATTCATAGGGGATATTTTGGCCACTAATTTATCTTGTAATTCTCTTGTATTTATCTCCGCCAGTTCGAACGAGATCGCCACTGCAAAACTTTATCCAGGGTGACATCGTCATTTTCTGGTAGTAGCTTCTTTTGCAGGCTTTCCAACTTGATTCCAGTCACAAAACGGTCTCGCATCATGGTTTCAGTAATATCGCCGAAATTACAATTTATTGCTAAATGTTTCGATTCTCTAAGATATTCCGAAATTGATTCTCCTTCCTGTTGAATTCTCTTCAAAAATGTGCATCACTGTGGTATCACTTCTTTGGATCCAAATGCAGCTTAATTCTTTGAATGATAGTATCATAAGGTTGATCTTTCATTAGACCAGGAAGAAAATGTCGTTTCCCTGCTTCAAGGTTTCAGAATCTGGTAGCGAGGTAAAAGTCAGCACTTTAATCTCTTCCTTCAGATGCCAAAAAGAAAGCCTCAAATTTTTGTACAAAAAGATCGAAGTGTCCTACACTGGGCTATGAGCTATAACATCTAAAAGGTACTATTAACTTCGAACTTGTCATGCTGATCTTTTCTACTCATTTGTTTTCTTGATCCAGATAGTTTAAAAGATGTAGTTGTTATACTTGCATAGACGCCGTTTTCTCAGCTTTTTACTGGCTCTGTAGATCGCCACTTTTATTGTGTCGTAATTAGACGTACAAGAGCTCAAACTTGACCATGGCCAACAACAAATGTCCAATTTATATATACATATATTTTTACATAATGAGGCTTTAAATAATACAAATAATATTCATCTATTTACATAAACAACAGTTAATATATAGCGAGTATCGTTCCAATTTTAGTATATGTACCGCCGAACAAGCGTGTATATAGCGAGTAGAGTAGAGGACTGAGCACAGATCCCTGAGGTACACCAGCCCATGTTCTTCGGTCCTTGGAAAATGTTCCATTGACCCGAAACTTTATCCTTCTTCCCCTTAAGAAGTCTGCAATCCAGATTAAGGTTTTTCCTCTTACTCCGATGTTGTGCAGCCTTTCAAATAATTTCTACACTCGATCAAAAGCTGAGGTCATATCCAGGAATACGGCCGTTGTCTTCTTTGGCGGTTTTTCCTAAAATTCTATTATTGATTGACAGAAGTAGAACGGTTTATCAGTTGTACAGTGTCTGGATCTTTAGGAAGTTTGGTAGAAGTTTATTTTATTATTGTTAGTGAGCCAAATTATGAGCCTAGATGAATAATTCATTCTGTTATTTTACCAAGTATGCTGGTAAGTACAATTAGCCGATAGTTCTTGCATTCCTTGGCATCTTTGTTTGGTTTCAGTATTGGCACTATAATTGATATCTTCCAATTCTTTGGTAGTTTACCAGTTTGCCATGAAATGTTCAGTATTCGTAGGAGTTGATTTTTACCTTTGTCTCGAAAGTGTTTAATCATTTGACCAAAGATTAGAGCATCTCCAGGTGACATCTTGGATTTAACTTTCCTATTGATGAGTTTAGCTCATTCAGTGTGAAGTCTCTCGAGTAAATATTTTTTGATGGTAATTTCTTGCTTGTTTAACTAACCTGTTTACATTATTTTTTAGAGTCCTGCCTTCATTCGTATAGCTGAGTCTGGAAGTGCTTGAAAGATATTCAGCAATTATTTCAGCCATCTGTTTGTTCGTTCTCGCTATTCATATCGGTTAGAGTATTGGAGGATTAGTGTTGGTTTTGATTGTTTTATAACACTAATTAAATTCCAGTGATGGCTTTCCTTTTTTGGATCCATTTTTTCCGCAGAATTCTGCCCATATTTCTCTCTCTCTTGTTTGAATATCCAAATTTCTTGTTCTATTTTGTGACTAATTTCAATGAGTTCCTTTATGATTTCTTCTGTTTATTTGTTTTAAGAAGTTGATTGATATTGTCTCTCTCTGCAATCATTGCCTCGATATTGTGGTCCTTCCAGTAAAGTATTCACAGGTCTTTACGTCTTCTTCTAGGTATCGATATTTTTGCAGCTTTGGATATGTTCGAAGAGAATTTTTCCAATATTTTGTCATTCGTTTTGTGATTTAATTCTTCGTTTCACAGTTCTTCAAGCTTTTCTGTGATTTTTTTCCAATGTTCTTTTATTCTGTTGGAAATTCTCAATTTTGAATTTTATGGTTGTTAAAATTGGTCTGTGGTCACTGAATCGAACTGGCTTTGGCCTCCTGGCACTAAGGAGGAATCACCGCCTAATTCTTATTTTAACGCTGGTTTTAATTCTATGCTTCTTGACTCAGCGAGCTATAACTCCTTCAAACTTGAATAACTGCTATTGTCTCGTCTCACTAACTCTAATGACTCAACCACGTATACATTAATAACTCGTTTTATTTTCTAAAATCAAGATTATATACATTTCTAAAATTTACATAATTTAACAATAATTAACAAAAGTAAATTCTAACAATTTTGCATATTTAAGGCTGGAACAGTCACTGATTGCACTTTTCAGAATTTTCCATTGTGTTGTGGGTGCGATGTTGTAATTTATGGCTGTGATGTCTATTGCGGATTCTGTGCCTGTGGACTTGGATAGATAGGTGTTCTTTTTGTTATTTAACGGTGTAAGGTCGAGGTCGGTTATCATGTTCTCAACCTGCTTACCTTTGTTATCCAGGAAAGGTGATCCCAAGTTGGTCTTTCGGCGTTAAATTCAACAAGTATGATTGCGATATCCGAAGACGCTTCACTTAATGTCTCTATCAGGCCTGTATTGATGCTAGTATTATAGTGGTCATAAACATTTATGATTGGAATTGTTTTATCTGTAAGATAGATTTCTATTGCCTGAGCTTCTGTCGTGCGCTCTAGGCTCACTCTGATTATAGGCGATTTCCTTAAATTTGATTTCTAGAGTTTTAATCAAAACGGCAAGTCCTTCTCCGAATTTTCCCGGTCTGTCCTTTCGTAGTGTTGTATAATCTTTGATATTGAATCTCAGATTCTGATTCAATTTTGTCTCCTGAGGACAAGTAATATGTACATTGTTGTCACTGAGATGGCAAGTCAGCTCTTTATTTTCCTCTGGGTACCATTTATATTGAGTTGTAGTAGATTGAATTGTGTCCTCGTAGTAGATTTCTCATCATGAGCTCGAGCTGCAGCTCCTGACGCGGCGGTTACCCCGGACGCGGTGGCATTACTGGAGATATCAGTTTTGCTCTTCATTTGAAAATGGGTGCCGTTGCAACGTTAGTCATCTTCGAAACTAACCAGAATTTGGTTAAATATTCCAAGGGTCCAGGGGGGACCGCAAGGAGGTGTGGTCGGACTTCTCCCCTTCCCCCTGGAATGCCGTCACTACAGGATAAAGCACTCTTTGTGAATTCTTTTAATTGTGATTCAGAATCTGCCACTGAAGCTTTACGAGCGTTTCGTTCCTTTAAAGGTATTCGAAGCGGTAAAGGACCAATGCGTTGCTACTCTCTAAAGCGATTGATTAAAGGTTTTGAGGAAACTGGATCTCTGGAAACAAAACCTCGGAGTGGAAGAGCATCGACATGCAAGTCAGTGGCTGTTACGGTTTTGCAGAATGCTGAATCTATTGAAACGTTATCCACGTATGGAGAAGTAAGTGCTAGACAATTTTCTCGACAAACGGGGATTTCGTATGGAACAGTTTGGAGAGAACACGCATTTAGAATTTTTCTATAAAAATACCCTAAAAAAATTCAAAGTTTTCACGAGTTGAAAGTCAGCGATTTTGAGAAGCGTCAAGAATTCGCTACCTAGGTTTTCCGGCAAATTGATATTGATGAAAACCTGCTGTCAAATGTTCTAAGAACAGATGATGCTCACTTTTCTCTAAAGGGAGAATTTAACATTCAAAACTGCCTCATTTTGGCAAAAGAAAACCTTAGGATTTTTAAAGAAATACTACTTCATCAGCACAGAGTTACAGTTTTGTGTGGGTTCACTTCTTTTATTTTTGGGCCAAATTTCTTTGAAAAAATCAAGTCGCCACTTTATATACCAGTGGCCTCCAATATCACCAGACTTGACGCCTTACAATTTCGGTTATGGGGGTACATTAAGTCGCGTTTTTATCGATGCCGGCCTACTACATTGGCCATGTTGAAGGTTTCTATCAGATGGCACGTTTTATAAATTTCAACTATTTAATTGTGACCATTCTGTCATCTATCGTCTGCAGGCGGTGTTTGAGAATGAAGGGCACCACATTGAGCAAGGATTGTGACCTAATACAAGAGAGAAGGCAGTTACCTCATGTGTCATATTTTGCAGCTCTTTGTTTTGGGTAATGGGAATAATAAATGCTGTCCTCACATCTTGACTCTTTTTTTTCTGTGAACAGTAATTTTTTTGTTTGTCATTTTCCCACATCTTATATTATGTCGTGCAGGCCAAAGTGTTATAACTTCTCGAATAACACTGGTATACACAATTTTAACCCTTATGTTTACTTTATCGCTTTTCGCTCATTAGAAGAAGTAGCATAAGGAATATTCTCTGTATACCCCCTACTTTAGAAATTTTGCGCAAAAAAATAATACAAAATGATTTTGCCACCACGTTTTTCAACGCAAAAGGTCGATTTAAAAATGATTTTTTTTTAGGGGATACATTTTCAAAATTATGTACAGTATAATAAACAATGATAACATTTGACAAACCCATAGGATATTTGGCATAAAGTACGATAAATATATTTTGTCACTCCCCTCTATATTTCATCTTTGGATCATGACAAATATCCAGTTAAATAGTCAAGTGTCGACAATTAGTCAAGAAACTATACATTCCTTATAGCACGAAATCCTATTAGTAGTGCCATCATAATTTTTGGTACTATATTAACATTTCAAAAATCGTGTATTGATATCAGTAGTTATTTTCAAACATTCAATCTATTTCACAAAACTCCATCTAAAATATAAATATTTTTTGCTACATGTTTTAATTTGCATATACCTATTTTAAATATCTCAGATTGTATTTAAAAATCCTTAACCGTTTCTTCTAACTTTTGGCGAAATGGTGTTTTATTAATTTATCATTTGATATTATTTGGGTTCTTTCCTGGTATTTAAAAAGGAAAAATACGTGTCGTTCAGTTATATTTTTCAATTTATCAAACATTTTGGCCGCTGAATAGCTGATTCTGGTAGAGCGCCATCTAGCGAATAAAGTTGTAACTAAAATCGATTTCGAATTTTCAATTATTTGCCATAAAGATCCCATTGCATCCTGAACACAATGGTGTTTACCGCATTGCTCTAGCGCAAATATTCGCGGAGTTATTAATTTTTAAAGTTGTGCGGGAATTTTGGATCACCCTGTATATGCGGACATTCAACGCTGTGAAGTACGGAATAAAGTACTGGTAAATCATGACATAATTTTCTAATAGTTTAATCCTAACCATCGCAAAAGCAACTACCAAATTATTTAAAAATGCATAAAATGATGTCTGGAAGGGCCAACACCAATGCTCCAGCAATATGAATTTTTGTAATTGCTCAAAACATCCGTATTAAAAAGAATGGAATTTATAACATAAACCTAATTCAAGAGAATGCCGTATCTACAGTAAGCAAATCGATTTAATAATACGTGTATATATGAAATTTTGAAAAATTGGAAAAATCTGATAATTGATAATTATTATTTGGTATTCTGAAATATTATAAGAATCTAGTTATTATATTTATTTGAAGCAACTCAAAAATATTGTACACAAAAATTCTTTAATTTTATTTTTACCACTTTTTATTTTGGATATTGTGGCGATGAAATAATTTATTATTTAATTTAATATTATTCAATGAAAATAATCAACAGATTATAAAAATATATATTACTCTGTATTTGTAAAATCATCTTTAAAATATTTCTTGTTTGCTTGTTCAAGATTCCCTAGCTGTAGATAGTTTGGTTAATTTGTTAATATTTGTCGACTGGTCATGGTGACGTTATCAATAAATACCTTGACATCTAAAGATATTCCAAGACCTGATTTCTACGCTACAATATTACATTTTCTTTGATTGTGTACTTTTTTTATATAGATTCTAAATAATGTAATAATGTGTATTTTCAAAAGTTCATAAAGATCTTTCACTCAATATTTTCCAATAAGCTGAAAAATGGGAAAAGCGGAACTCCCAGATCTCTGTGTCCGGTCACAACAGAAGAGAACTAAATATAAGCTAAGAAAAAAAAAGGCATCTCCTTATCGTACAACTTAAAGTTGCTGATAGCTTGCGCCATCTATCGATATAAATATCAACTATTCTTCGATTTTTAATTATTCTATAATTGGCCAAACGCCCATTCTTGATTAATCAAGAAAATGTTACCACGGAAGCGTTTCAGGCTGTTAGTTCGCGTCAGCGTGGTGAAAGCTATACCTCATAGATCAAAAAACTGGTCATTCAGATATTCTGAAAAAGCATGAAACGGGTAGTTAAGGCCAGAATTGCGCTAGAAAGCGAAACAATGTGAAAAATAGTATAAATGTGATATTGTACTGGGATAAGGTGCATAAATTAAAAAAGAAAAAAAGGCATCTCCTTATCGTGCAACTAAAAGTTGCTGATGGCTTGCACCATCTCTCGAAATGAATACCAACTTCTCTTTGATTTTTTTTAAATTAGTCAGAATTGGCCAAATACTCATTCTTGATAAATCAAGAAAGCTTCCCATATGTACGCGTTTATAAGCTGTTTTCTCCTCATGATGGCGGGTTTCATAAAGCGTCCTGGGTGATGACGTGTCTTGGCCAATTGTATCTTTATTGGAGATTCTATTTTGGGGTCAATGACACCCTGAGTTAAGGTTTTAAGGCTCCATGTTTTATCTTTTTCAGCTACTCCTGTCATTATTTATTTAATTTGAACAAAGTACATAATTTTATATATACATTGTTCTATTTTTGAATCAATTTACATTTAATGTATGTAGAGTTAAACCTGTCTATAGCGCCCACTCTTGGGACTTACCAAGATAGGGTGCTAGAGAGAGAGGGTGCTACAGTCAGATCACTTTCAATGTAAATCGTATCGTACTACGTATTTATAATTGGGCGCTATAGAGAAGAAGGCGCTATTTAGAGGGGGCTCTATAGACAGGTTTAACTATAGATACTTATTAATTAATATATTTTCAAATAATTAATTAAATAATTTCTTGGTTTCTCAAGAAGCCACTGCGACCAAAAATATTTTTGGTCGCAGTGGTACAGCCTATTCCACGCTGACGAGTGCCAACAGCGCGAAACGCGCTCGTAAATGACTTTTCTTCATTTATCAAGAAAATGGGTTAGCCAAATATCAGGGAACAGATTTCTGTACCATTAGATGGCGCTCTGCTATCTAAAAAGCAGATGTGCTCTCTGTCAGGATATGCTTTCTTTATTTTTTACACTTATTAATGATTCATTAAAAATATAGCCACATACCAACCGATAATTCTCGAATACATTCTCCTCATAGTGACACCATATTACTGAAACGTCGGGAGTTGAAATAAACAATAGTTTGATGTGGCTGTGTCTTTTCTGAATCAACTTCCAACCAACAAATGATCTTAGGAATTATTGATGATTGGTGGTACTTGAATTTAATATTATTTTATAAAAATGATAAGAAATATATTTTCTCAAATGTTAATTTATTGTATTAAAAGAAAATTTTGAAAAGAAATATTCAAGTTAAAGAATTAAATGAAATTTTAAAATATATATATGTCATAATTTACCTAATGCCCAAGATATATAATTTATTTTTGCCATAATTAGAATGTCAAAATGTAAATACAAATTATTCCATCTATAAATCTGTACAAAATAAACGTGGGAGCCAGCGCGTGCTCACGAGTGTCAACAAGTTCTTTTTTGACGCTTACATACACAACTGTCGCGCCCTTCCATTCGACCACGACAGCTGCGACATATATATATAAAGTTAGGAAAAGATAAACTTTTCTATTGTCACAAAAGAACAATAAAAATAAATACCAAAAGATATTTTATCCGCCATTTTAAAATCAAAATTTATTATTAATGATTGGGATAGATTATCTCGCGATTCAGTGAAACTTTAAAACGACAAAGAAAAATGAATTTTAAATAAATTATAGGATAAAATTTATTTTGTTAAGAATTTCAAAATACGAATTTGATTCTGCTTCTTATTTTTAAATTACAGTTCCGATTTTCTACAGTAAAAATTCTTTCTGTTTTTTACTCTTTTCCATTCTACCTTTTTTAAAGCATTATTTCAAGATTTAATATATAATTGAAAAAGAAATAATTTAAAAAATGTTGTTTTTTAAATTAGTTCATAAATAACTCACATATATAAAAATCAAAATAGGAAGTTTAAAGGCTTTTAGATATGATGGTATGTGTTAAATATTATACAATTTTTCTAAACTATATAACTGTACGTATATTTTTATTAGTATTTATATTTTAAGTGTATTTTTATTAGTATTAATATTTGAAGAACGACACTTGAAAATTATCCCGCATGTGTTTCTTTTAAGGGAAAATCGAAATTTATTTTAAGGAGGAATAACGATTATTTCTAACCTTAGGGAAGACGTATGAAAGGATGAATTGTGAAGAGAAATGATAAATGGAAAAATAAAGTGTCCAGGGATGGGAATTTTACCGTTTTATCATTTCACTTCTCAATTCATCCTTTCATACTTCATCCCTAAGGTTAGAAATAATTGTTATTTCTCCTTAAAATAAATTTCGATTTTTTTCTTTAAAAGAAACACATGCGGGATAATTTACAAATGTCGTTCTACAATTATAAGTCGCATTATATTGTATTATTATTATTTGTATATGTAAGTATTTTTTAAATTATTAAAGGTACTTTTTGTGAGCCTGGTGATGAGCGGTGGAGCAGCCAGTTCGCACGCCTCCCCACTTTGAGAAAGCCTGAAGCTATGGCGTCGCCAATAACCTGCAGACGCCTACGAGAAACAGGTTCATTAGAGTGGAAGTAGTTCAGGCCCGGGATGAAAGAAGCCATCCTCATACATATGCAGTAGCCAATGGCGATGAGGAGGCAACTAAAAACCCGATGACAAGGGACCATGCAGGCTCCAGACTTCGCTAGCCATGAGTAGACGTTCGAATGCTTTAAATGGTTCAGGCTGCACGCAGAGGTGGAGGAAATAACGTATGCTCATGGCTAAGTGAATCCTGATGCCTAAAACCCCTATTCCATTGACTGACACAGGACGTGCCAGTAGACCTTCCGGGAGCCAGGCGGCAGGATCCCCAGAAGAACCGCGTTAACCTAGCCTGGAATTTGGCGATAGTGGCAACGGACAGGTAGCCATGCGGATGGTGCAGCACCACCGCCAGTACCTGCGAGTTGACCGCTCTAGCTCTCCCAACCAGGGAGAAGCCATGAACACACGGGGACTACCTGAATATCGTCTTCTCCAAGATGTTCAGCAGGTGTTTTTTTTTTTTTTTTTGACAGATGTTCTATGGCCTGATAAAATTTCTCGGCCAAGCAGCGTGATGGAAGATGCGAACCACGAGATACCCAGTGGAGAATCGGCGTTGTTCATCCAGGCGCAGCACCACAATCCCTTACTCTTGAGAACATTCAGGCATATTACTGAAACCCGCCGTCAAAGATGTCTTTGGCTTTCTCGAACTGCCCATCCTCCCATCAGGAGCATATATCATCGGCGTATGCCAGGACGTTCCTTCTTCCAAGAACTCTCTCCAGGTTACCCAGGTATGGACCAGTGAAGATAGAGAAAAGAGCTGCTCTGCAGGCACAATCCTGCCGAAGCCCTCTGCGCATTCTGAATGAATGAGTGAAGTTTCCATCGATCTTAATGGTAGCATCGGCCTCCGCGTAGAGCAAGTGGAGCAATTCCACGAATGGTAGAAGAAGGCCGATGGAGCGCATCTGATAGGCTAGGAACTTTCGGTCCATATAGTCAAAGGTGAATTGCTGGTCGGTAGAGATGATTGTTAGCGGCGATTTGGTTTTGATGGCAAGAGCCACCTCGTCAGACACGCACGCGATGTTTCAGAAAGGACACCTTCCCCGAACGGCGTACGTTTGACATTCCAGCACGATGGCTGGTACATGGAGACGCAAACGGCTCAAAAAGATGCCCCTGACGTCTGCCGTATGTGATGATAATGATCGGTAACTGTTAAGGCCCGGACCACCGCGTGTGCTTAGGGGACAAAGCAAATGATGATTATCCTCCGGTAGAGCTGCGCGAAGTTTGGATTCGATGAGGACTTGATGTATGGCACCTCCGAAGAAGTCTTCGAAACCCTTGACGAGCTCGCACGACACGCCATCCAAACCAGCCATTTTCTCTTGTGGCAGCTTCCACCTCGCTCAAAGAGATAACTACCAGATGAAGTGAGTCACTGTCTTCCAGGGTGATGCTCTCCGTAGCTTCCTTCAGGACCCCAGCGATGGCCTCCGGGCCGCTGGTGAAGCGGTTGGAGCACTTTCTGAAGGAGTTTAATACTGTGTGCATCAGGTTCTCTCCCTCGATGGGGTTTCTCTGTGATGGTCCTACGACTCGATACGGACGGGCAGCGTCTACTGGGCACCGAGACTGATAACCCTCGTAGACAGGTGTGCGGCATCGAAGATTTTGGCGGTGTCGACAAGGATGGTCCTGTCCAGGAGTTCAGCGAAGGCTTCCACGGCTCCAGATCCGATGTTGCTCGAAGACTCTTCTAAAATGTTGAAGTTCTCAAGAACCCACGCATCTTTCCTGATGGATTCTTCTGAGATAACCTGCAGTTGGAGATTCCGTTCTTCAGGAGTGTGAAAGAGGTGGCAGTTGATGACGGGGGTTCTCGAGGCCCCAGGATGCTGATGCTGGCGATGGCAATCTTACCTGGCCACAGGACGTGTTTCCAGAAGAAGATGACTTCAGGCCTCACAATGATGGCAAAAGAGAGGCCCGATGTCCATTATTGAAATAAAAAATATCCTTAATAAAAATATAAATTCTACAAATTAAAGATACTTCGCCAGTTAATCTTTTTTATTGTCTCGATGTTTCGACAAAAATAATTTCTCCTCTTCGGTCAATTGATCTTTTTTATTGTCTCGACGTTTTGACAAAAATATTTTTGTTGAAACATCGAGATAATAAAAAAGATTAATTGGTCGAAGTATCTTGAATTTGAAGAACTATGAATGTGCTGGCCAGGAAGCCTATACGAAAATTATAAATGCATTTATTTATAGGTAAGAAAATATTTTTGAATCTAAATATAAATGAATATTTATCTCAAACACTTTAAAATAATGATATTAAGATCCTTTTATATAATACTAGCCGAATGACCCGGGCAACGCCCGTGTTTTACCCGATTGAATGTTTTGATTCAAATACTATTTGTTACAATTATAAATTGGCGCCTTAAATAATTGCATATGTTAGTTAATAACTATAGCCTATGTGCTTTATCTGTCTATGTACTGTTGGCTTACGTAGGCGTCTCTTACTGGGAAAAAGAAAGAGAGGATTCCATTTGGTTATTATCTAATATATGCATTTATTTAGGGAGCAACCCGCTCCAACACAATAGTTACAAAGACGAAATAGCGAGTGGGGGGGGGCAAAGGTGGCGTGACCGTAGCCAACCAATAGGAGGGCGCCATTCCAAAAAAAAAAGCAAACGGTGACAGAGATGAAAACTGATGACTGATTGATTAGGAGATGAGGAATGACGCTCGTAACTGTATATAGAATATTAAAAATAAAAATAAACTTTATTTAGAGATTTGTTTGAAAATATTTAAATTATTTAGGTGTCTATACGATATTTAAATAATTTTAAAATAAAAATATTTTAATCGAATTTTCTGAAATTAAATATGAAATAGAAATATATTTAAAAACATCGTTAAGTGCTATTTTAAAATCTTTAATTAGGTTAATAAAGCAATAGAATAGTGATATAAAGGAATATAACTCACTTCAATTCAATCTACTTGAAGGGCAATTAGTTTAAATTTATTTCTATTAAATTCTCTCTTAAATATGAAAGGCAGAATTAGAAATATATATTCAGTCAAAAATAAATGGAATTATTATACCCACTTATATATTGAATTTGACTATTCTAAAACTAAATAGAGAATTTAACTGAATGAAAATTTTCTGCGACGTTTATTTTGTAGATTATTTAAATAGTTTTACGTTTAAAAATTTTTAGTAAAATTGTATTATTCGAATATTTTGGACACTAAATTTTAGTGAATATTATATATCATAATTAGAAATTTATAATATCCATGATTTGATAATTTTATATGAAACAAATTATCGTCTGATTAAGATATAAGGTTGCAAAAAAGGTATAAGACTCAGAAAATATTTTTTATTAATAATATAAATAAAAAATAAAAATAAAAATAGTGCGGGGTCTTATACCTTTTTGTTATTTTCTGAAATCCGTAAACCTGTGATAATGAAGATATAAGGTTGTTAAACTGATCTCACCAGCACAAAAACCACGATACTAATTATGTATTACAGATAACTTCATTAAATCAACTTCCATCATTGCTTAACATACTGTAAATAACTACCTTGCGATTTCTTCTATCTGCTTCTGTTACCTATTCTACTACAATATGAATTATTGTAAATAGTTTCACGCGCAATTATCCAGATCGGATATAGCGTGTTTTGTTTGCAACTGGTAATAAATAAAATAGAGAAATTGTTAGAATTTTTGAATATTATTTGAACATTTTGAAATTCCTTTTTTTCATTTATCCTAGGATTTCTTTCTAAAGAAAAAAAACACGTAAATTCAACACTTACAAACCCCAATATATTCACAGCGAATAAGGCATTGTATATGTGTATAAAATTCTTAATTTCCCTTGTGCTAAAAAACCTAAACTGGTTCAACATGTTGACAAGAGAAAGCCTCAATATTCTGGGATTCTAATCAAAAGAGAAGAAGCAAATTAACTTTTTACCTCAGCGTATTTGATTATTTGATTTGAGATTCAAATATATTTACTTATGAAAGTTCTAAACACAACGTAATAAAACCAAATCAAATAAATAAATAGTATGTGACGTTTCGCTAACAACGTTGTAAGCGAAACGTCATACACTATTCATTTATTTGAATTTGATCATATTACCATGTGTTTATAATCTATAATCCAAATTGTGCCTTATCATTATGAAAGTTTAATTTCCGAACAAAAAAGCAAATATACTTTGATATATTATTTTACAATACACAAGATAACTAAAGAGATTTAGAAATTGTTTAATTTTTAAGATATTCATACGCGTCTATAATAGTTTAGAATTTTCAATTAGATGTTTGTTGAATCATTCGTTTTTTTTTATTTTAGAAAAGTAGTCACTTAAGGAGATGGTCATTAAACCGATGGGCCGGCGTTCATGGGAGTTTATCTATAGCTCGAAGTTTAATCATACCGTAATAATAAGGCTACGACATGGCAGGATTGCATAGGGCATGCAACAACTGTCCTGGTGTCGAACTAACACCTACTCACTTATTCTCATGCCCAGCAATGGCCGCAGCCTTACAGAAAATTGACATAGACCCACAGTAGCAGCTTTACACAACCAAGATAGTGGACATTGCTGCTGCTGTGATAGAGATGCATGGAGACATCTGAGGCTCTTCATCAGACACGACAACAACAACAACATGACAGAATTAGACTTTTATGCAACAATTGGATATAAATATACAGATCAACAGGATATTCTGAAACGAAGTACTTTATAGAGATGACCCCTGGGAAGAATCATAAAACCTGTGTCCCACACAAAGCGACAAACTCCCAGTGGACTTCAGTTCCGACAAAATAAAAGAGGAGAGAGTAACAAGGAAAGAGTGGAAGAAGGGAAAAGCTTTCCAGATATAATGGAAGGAGAGAGCAATATATTTTATTTGTGCCTTTGTAACCTGGCTATTTCTTTTGTGGGGAAAGTCATCATAGAATTTAATAACTGATCATTTTCTTATAACGACCTTATATTCAAGTCTCAATGTTAGTTTAAATAGCATACAATTGCTATGAATTAACTTATTGACATGTTTTGTTTATCAAAATAAAATGAATAATAGAAAAACTGTCTATATTCATGATAAAATTGTGAAAAAAAGTTTTTAAATTACAAAATATTTTCTCATAATGAGTTTCCTTTTATTACAAAACGCTAGCTTTCAAGCGATAATCGCTCTTCAACGGGCTTAATAAAACATCGACTATATCTTAAAAGAAATATTTACAAAACATACGCGCGCAGCGTGGATATTTACAACTGAACAAATATCAACGGTTACTCTTAGAATCTCTCATTCCCAATGAATATAATAGCATAAACAGGAAGATAGATTTACCATCACAATACCGATATCTTAGAAGAAATCAATAGATCAATTTTATAGGTTCTGGATGCCCTAAAAAGGTAAATAGACCTATTCCATAACATTGTTAAATTACTTATTAATTTAAAAATTTCAGTTGTAAATATCCACGCTGCGCGCGTATGTTTTGTAAATATTTCTAGTAAGATATAGTCGATGTTTTATTAAACCCGTTGAAGAGCGATTATCACTTTAGAGCTAGCGTTTTGTAATAAAAAAAACTCATTGTGAGAAAATATTTTGTAATTTTAAAACTGTATATAACACCATAATCATTCTATAACTATATATGTTTTTATATTGATAAGAATATACATAGTGTCATCTGCATGTTGTATAAAGAATTGTGTTATCACAATTTATTCTAAAACATAAAGAATCAATTTCTACAATTACTATAAATTTACTCGCAATGTGTTTCTTTTGAATAATTTCATCAATTGATATTGATATATTTATTGATATTTGATGGTATTATTTAAAGAAACACATTGCTAGTAAATTTATTTGTATAAAAATATAACGATAGATGGAAATTAAATTTCTACAATTACTATAAATGCAACTCCGTCTTTGCCGGTCCCAAGCCCGGATGAAAAAGGAGGAGGGGGAACAGTAACAAGCTCGCTGAAAAACCTGGAATCAGCTGGCCCGGCAGATAGTACCCTGTAAGAGCTCCTAATCCAGGGATACAGGATGAGCAGTGTTTGTACTCCATGTTAGGGGCGGCTGTACATGGCGTCTGTTCTTCATGTCAGAGGTGGCAATTTCTTTTGGAGCTAAGTCGGCCTGCCACTGAGTAGTGCTCCCAGTCGTAATGACAAAGGCAGACGCATTCTACTTCACCCAGTCATGATAGTTGTCAAATATCAAGCTTTATACCCTAATATGATTGAGTGGAGATAAGAAAGAAGAAGAAGACTATGAATGCAAAATGTAAAAATATATTGGGAAGACTTAAATCATTAATGATGAAACTTCTTAGTGGTTTAATCAAGTTTATAATCTATCATATCACTTTAGCATAGTGTCCATTCTCTTTATTTAGTATTTCAATAAAACAATACCTTGTATCAATATTAGAGTGAAAACATCAGGCTTCCAGAGTTAAGATTCTTTTAATAAATGTAATTCGTTCCATGATCTTTCGGGCATGAAAGCTAGAAAATATTAATTAAATTTTAAAAAATATTTTTTTTTATTTTGGCAACATGATTTTTCACCCTAATATAGTATTTGTAACACTAGTTATTGGAATGTACTATTAGTATCTGTTAAACTCGAAAGTTAGCGTCTGGTTTCCAAGAACCTGTGTTTTCCCTATATCGTGGTCGGTACCATATTTATACTTTCTTTTAGGGATATCTTTATCATCTACCGAATTAATAATGATAAATTATCATTATTAATTCGGTGGAAATTTTCTTTTAATATATTAAACTACTAAGAATCTCTGTAGCACATTTGGAAAACTCTATATTTGTAAGAAATGAATTCAATACTGGAACTAACAACAGTTCTCTTTCACATATTCATCCAGGGGTAGTGTAAGAGTGGTCTGAAACGTTGGTTTTCGACCGCTACGACCCGGGATCGAATCCCGCATTGGGCACTTTTTTTTATAATTAAAAAAATGCTCCAATGGCCCTCGATTCTTGCAAAAGTCCAACCCCACCAGCAAGTGCAAGTAACCAAACTTATAAGTGCAAAAGTCGAACTGATTTTCACATGTGTAGACATGTGGTGTACATACAATAAAAGCAGTCGCCAACTTCTACCCACCATGATTATCCTAGTCTGCACCACGTGTACTTCGGATAATAATATATATATATATTGTTAAATATAGAGAGAGCAATTCATTTATGATAATTAAAATAGGGGCATATTTTGGATCAAAATATTTATTTAATTTGAATATTTCGACGAGGCTGTTCGCCTATCTTCTTCTCGGAAAATATTGATATTTAATAAATATTTTGATTCTCTCAAAATATGCCCCTATTTTAATATATATATATATATATATAAGCATAGATAGTGGAGGAGTGAGAATCTTGATCTGCAATAGATTATCCTGTCGACAGAATAACCTCAATTTACAAATAAAACAATCGAATTCTTGGTCTTTATGATCAAATTCATCACGTAATTTATGAAGGTATAAAGGATAAATAAGGTAATGCCGAACCGTATTTTATTGAAATAATAATAGCATATTTCGGCAAAGGTCGTAAATAGCTTAACAATTTTAGAGTAATAGAATTATTATTTGAGATTCCTCTGTGCATCAACCTGATGAAGGGCTTGCCCATTCCTCTATTTTTCCTTTTGATAAATAAGTTGGGACATTGCTTTTTATCCTTTTTAGAATTTTATCGATTACATAATTAACCTAATTCCTTAAATACGAGATCAGTAAAAAAATGCGATAGTGGCCATTTGAGTTCCTGGGACACAAAGCTCCAACTTCTAATCGACTTCTAAGGTTAAAAGGAACACTCGATCTATAAACGGCATCCCACTCTTTGACCCTTAGTCCACCATGACCTAGTTCTAAGGCCATTCTAAATTGTTTGCCACTGGAACATGCAAATTAATTGCCCACTTCTGGCTTCAAGGTTCCAATCAGGCCGTTGACATTCGATTGCTACCGCATTGTTTAGCCAAGGGAAGGATTGGCATTGGGAAATGTTTGCTACAAATACCTACCGAAAGTTGATCAAACTGGGCATGTCAAGGAATCTCATCATTTTATCAACTCTCGATGGACCCATGATTTCAGAGTGTACTAGAAGAGAAAATTGCTATAAATAATATAAAATTCGAAACTATTATAGACGCTAAAGAGACAAGGGTCGCCTCTCCCGTCAAAATAGACGTCAAAACCAGACGCCATCTATTGACCGTCGCCGCAAATTAGCGGCCTCGGGTCGGTGACAAAGCACAACACCAGCTTTGGCAAACTGAAAGGCGTCCACCTAGAGACCATGGCTAATGGCCCTCGTCAGCCTAGGGCGGACTTTAGATCGTTTTGACGTCCTTTTTGACGGGAGAGGCGACCCTTGTCTCTTTAGATCAATATCCTCCCGGCAAAATTTCCATCTATATTATAGACGCGTATGATTATTTTAAAAATTAAACAATTTCTACTGCCCTTACTGCAATGGAAGAATTAATGGGAAGGACTGGCTCATTAGTGGTGAACCCTCCCAGCGGTTTCACAGTTTAATCTACCATACCACTGTTATATTGCATTTTTTGGTTTTCCTTTTATAGTGATACTGATGCTAGAATCTTGGAATGGGTATGGAAGAATCATAGGCATCTATAATAGTTTAGAATTTTCATAACAGATGGCGCGCTAATGCATCACAAAGTATAAAATGAGAATATAAACAGTAGAAATGCGTTTCTTTATATATATTTGGTTTTTGTTTGTCTTTAAATATATATGTAAACAATATTGAAATATATCCTCATTTTCTCAACTTATAGCTATGCCTGTGGAAGGATTATAAAGATCCGAAAACTTGTACTTTGCACGAATAAAAAACGCATTGCTACAGTTTATATTCTTATTTCATAGCGGGTGGTCCATCTTCTGTAGGTCGTTATGGCCTCATTGTCTCTATGCCATCCTTCTCCAGAAAGTCTTGGTTTTTGGATTTTTCCATCTCACAAATGGTCTTCTTGGTCTTCTTATTACTGCTATACATTTATATGGGAAATAAATTTGAAAATCTGTAGGTAATCACGATGAGGATTTAAAAAACTACTAAACCCTTCAATTTATATGAAAAATAGACACTTCGGCCAGTTGGAGTTTTTTTTTTTTTCTCAACGTTTCGACAAAATTATTTTGTCTTCGTCAGGAGAACTTCTCTAAATATGAATGCCGGCCGGGGGCAGTCTCTATCTTTACGATAGACACTTTAAAATATTGCAAAAAATATATGACCTTTTCATTCAATAAATATCATGGTTTATAGCAGATAAACCTATAATATTCTAGTCATAATCTAGTTCTCTTTTTTCATTTTGTCTCGAAATAATTATGCAAAAAAATTATGATATTAATCTTTTAAAGATTTTAAAGATTCCATCCTTCAGTGTAGCTTATAAAAGCAGAATGATCCGATACAGTATTAGAGCTCTGAGAAGCGGTCTGGTGGATTAAATTGGCGAAACCGCTGGGAGGGTTCACCACTGATGAGCCAAGCCCTCCCAATATATTTTTCATCGCAGTAAGGACAGTAGAAGTTCGTTTTATGTATAAAAGAAACATTCGCGCTTTTAAATCCTTTTATTTTATATGTATAGATGGCGCGTTATTGCTTTGTGTTAATTTATTCCTAATGGCTTTGTCTTTATGGTTTGCTGAAGAGCATTTCTCGAAGCAAATATTTGAATGTAATTCTACTGTCCTATAAGCTTATGTCCATAGTTTACTTGAAAACCATTTCTAAGATTCCATCCTTCAGTGTAGCATATAAAAGCAGAATGATCCAATACAGTATTAGAGCTCTGAGAAGCGGTCTGGTGGATTAAATTGGCGAAACCGCTGGGAGGGTTCACCACTGATGAGCCAAGCCCTCCCAATATATTTTTCATCGCAGTAAGGACAGTAGAAGTTCGTTTTATGTATGAAAGAAACATTCGCGCTTTTAAATCCTTTTATTTTATGAATTGAATATTTATTTATGGATTGCTCTATTTTCAAAATAGATGGATATGTTTGATAATATGTGTGTGATGGCTTCAAATTGTTTTATATTGACTTTGGAGGGAGTGTATATACATATTGAACTAAGCTATAAAAATTAGAAAATAACCTTTCTTTTTCATTTTTCACAAAAATATTCCTCCTATTACAATAGCCATATTAAATTCCTCAAATATTTCCGAAATTCCCTAAAGTCCATGATATATAATCATTCGTAATATATAGTATTAATAAAAAATATTGTATATATATTTTTTAAATCAATAAATAAGACTAAATACAATATATAGAATAATAAAATCTAATAAAAATCAACTTAGTGGTAACACAATCTACGATGATACAAGAATAGAGTCATGGGGTATTTTTTGACGCTTCTTGCCTCTACATTTAGCGCCAGGGCGTTCTGGCAGATCTAGCGCTCTGGCATAGAGATCTAGATCCAACATGTCCTCACTGCCGGGAAGAGTCACAGACTGTGGATCACCTCCTCTTCTCCTGTCCAGATTTTATACTACACAGACTACAGACACTACTTGGAGTACAAGACTTCAGTCCTGCCCCTACTTCCTGACTCCCTGCCGGCCTGGAACTACCTGGTTCACCGCAGCTCTGCCCATGACTAGACTTCTAGACTGTAGCTGTACAGCCCGGGTAGTTGGCGATTTACTCTCCAGGAGCCCGGGTTATCTCTATTTTCTCTCTCTTTAGCGCCATGATAAACTGACTATATGTACGTCGATACACCGAGGGGAACAATGCTTACATACGACATCGTCACACTAACTCATTCCCTGTAGTTATGGTATAGGGTGTAATTGACAAAACCTTACGTCACCTTTTTGTCGCACATAGCTGATAACGAGAATTTATCAATTTAACAGGTCTCTTTACCGATCTTGTTGATTAATTTATATTATTGAGTATGAAATGAAAAGACAAATTTAGTTGATATCAAATATACATATGCTTTTAAAATTTGCTACTATATTGATTGCCCTCAAAATTACTAAACCATGAGGGAAGTATAAAGCAAAGATGAGAATTGCATGAAAGGTTCAACATTCTCTCTCTTGGATATAAAAAGGGTAAGTTTTTTTATATGCAAATAGATAGAAGTCACGCCACATACTGTGCTTATTGAAGTGTAGATATTGAAAAAGAAATTCCTTCTATAAATTGTATTTACATTTTAATTTCTTTTTAAAAGGTATGTCTTATGTACAAAGTAGGGCTCCATACCAAGACATATCGGAATTTTTTCTCGGCAGAATTGAAGCATAGAAGTGACCGTTTTATTGTTTATCGGGTTGTTAAAGATATTATTTAACAGTCATAATGATATGGAATCGTGATCCAGAAGGGCCACACAGATAGCCATGCAGGAATTTGGCGATCACTACCGCCCGAGAGGTCAGATTTCTTTTTCGCATGGCCAAGGAAGAGACACAATACAGTGACATGATACAGTCATATCACACAATACAGTGACATGATACAGTCATATCATATAACATGAGTCAGGAACTTGAGTCGTCTTTACGACGAGATGCGTCAGCAAGGACAATGCGACGACGTCTGCAGGACAATGGGATGTCAGGCGACTACAGTAGCAGCAGAATCGCCCACAAGGGTGCGTTGGACAATGATATAAGAATGGCGTCACGTGGTATTTTCTGGCGATTCTAGGTTCTACATTCAGCGCCAAGATAGACTATATGTATGTGGGGACACTGAGGGTAACGATGCTTACATTCTTAGGTTAGATTGTGGAATAATTTCTAAGGATTTAAAGCGATATATCAATCGAAATAATTGCAAAAAGTGTCTTTATTACTTAAGATTGAATTTCAAGTTACAACGCCATCTATAAAGCTGAAGGGATTTGCCAAAGATAATTCTCTTATACCTCTCTAGATCGCCATACTAAATCATTACTTTTAGTAATGGTATTGGGTGTCATTGAAAAAAACTTCACATTTTGGCCGCAAAGCTGATAATACATATACGTATAGCTGCCGTTACCTTTCTGATGGGTTAAAGTCTTCACATTACTTTCAAGCCTGGAGCTAATCTAGAATTTGGTATGAACTTACAAGCAGCAACCTGCATTTATAGGCTCAAACCTAACACACCAAACTAACAAGATCGCTCCTTTTCCATGATGGTGTCAAGACCTTTCCACAATGTACTATCTGCAGGAGCAAAGAGGCCTCATCAGACCACCTCTTGGAATGTATTCCAACCCTATAAAAACTTTAAAATTTACTCCATGAATTCAGACTTCATGACTTTGTATATATATATACAATGGAGAATAATAATTAAAAAACATATTTTCGGTAGTTAACACAACGACAAAGGTGGCTAGTTTGATATCTTTAATTCTATAAATCAAAATTATTTTCCAAATGTATCAATATAATTCCCACCATTGTAAATTATGTGTTGAATAAATTTAGTTTTTTTTTTTTTTACTCTAAAATTACTTTACCTTTTTGCGTAAAAATCTTAATGGGAAACAGTGATTTTGGAGCCTTTAAGATATCGATTGAGTAATCCGAATGTAACTTTTATATATTTAGCTCTCTCTCTATCTTCTCTTTACCCTTTCTATAAGGTACTCTTCAATGTAAGGGCAGATCGAAAAACAGATATCTCTTCTAGAAATTGTATTCAAATTCTGCTTTTGGTTGTTAAAAGGTCTTAAAAGATGTTATGCTACATGCACAAAGTAGGACTCCATACCAGGACATATCGGAATTTTTTCTCGTCAGAGTTGAAGCCCAGTAGTGACCGTTGTATTGTTTCTCGGGTTGTTAGATATTATTTGACTGTCACGGGAATATGGAATCGTGATCCAGAAAGGCCACACAGATAACCATATATAAATAATTCATTCCGTTATCAAAATATAAATTAGAAAGATAGAGTCTAAACAAAATTCTAGAAATGTCAAAAAATATAAGTAAAAAGTAGAGAATTTATTCTTAAAGTTTATAACAGTGAAAGTTTGAGTTAGACGTGTTATCTTGTGTTGTTAATCATGGATTAAATATTAAATTAAAATATTGAAAATTTTTTTAAAATATATATTCTGCCTGTATTAACTCCAAAAACACGAAGTTTGTCAATCCAATATTAACACTGAATGTTTAGAATCCATTTTTAAAAAATATAGAGAGAAGTATTGAGTAAATGTTAGAGCAATAGATATCATAATGAACTATGGTATAGAAGTTGGTAATCTTCAATTTTCTGAAAGAGGACATTTTAAAACAACGGGCTATCACCTAGATGTCACAGCAAGATATTATCGCCCAATGTCTCAGTGAGGTCACAATTGTCACATGGTTAGACGTCGCAGTAATATCACAGCAAGGAGTCTTATTGAATTCCTCAGTAAGGATGTCATTGTCACATCAGGGTATCGTCTAAACTATAGGAATGAACACACCAAAGTATCATCCATTCTATAAGACGGAACATTTTGTCAAAATAAGGTATAGTCTTATCTTATAAGAAGGGACATTTTGTCACATTAAAAGTATCGTCTGTTCCATGAGAAGGGACATTTTGTCACATCAAAGTATCGTCTATTCTATGAGAAGGGACATTTTGTCCCATCAAAGTATCGTCTATTCTATGAGAAGGGACATTTTGTCACATAAAGGTATCGCCTATCTAATAGGAAGGGACATTTTGTCACACCAAGGTATCGCCTATCCTATAAGAAGGGACATTTTATCACATAAAAGTATCATCTATCCTACAAGAAGGGATATTCTCACACCAAGGTATCGTCTATTCTATGAGAAAGGATATTTTCCACACCAAGGTATCGTCTATTCTATAAAAAGGGACATGTTGTCACACGAAGGTATCGCCTATCTCATAAGAAGGGACATTTTGTCACACCAAGGTATCGTTTATCCTATAAAAAGGGGCATTTTGTCACACCAAGGTATCGTTTATCCTATAAAAAGGGGCATTTTGTCACACCAAAGTATCATCTATTCTATGAGAAGGGACATTTTGTCAAAACAAGGTATCATCTATTCTATGAGAAGAGACATTTTGTCACACCAAGGTATCATATATTCTATGAGAAGGGACATTTTGTCACACCAAGGTATCATCTATTCTATGAGAAGAAACATTTTATCACACCAAAGTATCATCTATTCTATGAGAAGGGACATTTTGTCACACCCAGGTATCATCTATTCTATGAGAAGGGACATTTTGTCAAAACAAGGTATAGTCTATCCTATAAAAAGGGACATTTTGGCACACCAAAGCATCGTCTATTCTATGAGAAGGGATATTTAGTCACACCAAGGTAACGTCTTATAAGAAGGGACATTTTGTTACAAGTAAGTATCGTCTATTCTTTAAGAAGGGATATTTGATCGCACCAAGGTAACATCTATCCTATAAGAAGGGACATTTTGTCACACCAATGTATCGTCTATCATTTAATAAGGATATTGTCCAACCTATAAGAAAGAACATTTTGTCAGAACAGGGTAAAGGCCAAACCCTCCTTGAGGACACAATTGTCAGACAAGGCTAAGGATGACGTTGGACTGCGGCTTTGTCTCCGGGTCGAAGCCCCAGTAATGGAAGTTTGGCGGAACGCCAGTGGCCCTGAAGAATGTCTGCCGCATTGTCTGAGGTTGGCGCCATCCGCAGACTCCACTCTCTGTGACATATGATTAGACACATGACCGACTTCTCTCCAAAATAGAGGTTTTAAAAATCTACTGTATCCCTATTTTTTAGTTACTCTTCCGTGTTCACATTGTCAGTAAATAATCCCAAGTTACCCGATTGGAAAATGATGCCAAGATAGCAAGACTTTGATGAACGATCCAGGTTTTGTAAAGGTTCAGAAAACATATAATAAAACTAGTACATTGTGGCCCATACAGTCGCTATTCGACGGAAACTTTCAGTAATAATTCGTGTCTATATAATGCACCCACCGAATTGACAAAATCATTGCTCGTTGATTGAACACAATAAACTGAATCAACATTGATTATCTGATTAAAGTCATGTGATAATAGAGAGCCAATCAGAGGGAAAATAAATGTATCATATATTCATAGACCAATTTAAACGTATATATTGTTACGCTGGTGACCTGATGTACTGGGAAGAAACATTCGTGAAGTCTTTTTAACGTTTATTCACAAACCAAAAGTTTGGAGGCAAAGCACTTTCTAACTAAAGATTATTGTCTTAAATAATCTAAAAACAAAAGTATGCAAATTTGACGAAATAAAAGTATGTAAAATAATTATAGAAAACAAAATTATGTAAAAATAATTATACATGAAAGTTATTAAAAATAAATAAGATGTTAAAAGTTACAATTGAATCCATAAGAAAAGATGTAGACAAAACAAGTAAGTCAAAAATGGAACATGTAAATTAAAGGCTCCAGCAGCGCGCCAACATTACTCCCCCTCTTGAAAAAGACTTGTCCTCCAGTCTGGTGATCTGTATGGTTTCATTCTTGTCACATGTACTATTTGTCTCTTTTTCCTTTTTCCCTCTGCAATTTCGATGACTTCGTAGTTTACTGGTGATGTTTGTCGCAGTATTTGATAAGGACCGACGTATCTTCTTTGTAGTTTGTCCGCTCTTCCTACTTTCCTTATTGGTGTCCAAATCAGTACCAGATCATTGATGGCATATTTAACTTCTCTGTGAGTTCTATCATATAACTGTTTGGATTTATTCTGTCTGGCTATTGTTTTAGAGGTGGATATTTCTTTTGCATCTTCTATTATTTCTAATAGGCTCGATACATATTCGTCATAGTCTTTGTACTTAGAGAGCTCTGGCATATCAAAAGTCGAATCTAAGAAGGTCAATGGCTCTCGTCCGTGGATTAGGAAGTATGGTGAATAGCCGGTAGTAGCCTGTATGGACGAGTTATAGGCGAAAGTTACGAATGGAAGTATCTCGTCCCAATTCTGATGTCTCTCGTCGATATACATGGCCATCATATCAGCGAGTGTACGGTTCATTCTCTCTGTTTGGCCGTTAGTCTGGGGATGATAACTCGTCGTTTTCTTATGGAGCGTATTGCATATCTTTAGCACTTGTTTGAATAGTTTGCTCAAGAAGCAACTCCCCCGATCAGATATAACTGTTTTGGGTGCGCCGTGTCGTAATACCACTTTTTGCAAGAAAAAGTCTGCAATTTCTTCCGCCGTCCCGCGAGGTAATGCCGCTCTCTCGATATATCTAGAGTAATAGTCTGTGCATACCAGGATCCAACTATTTCCTCTTCGAGATTTCGGGAATCTCCCCATCAAATCTATTCCCATTTTCTCAAAAGGTCTTGAAGCTGGTGGAATCGGCTGCAACAGTCCTTGAGGCAATTGGGAAGGTGTCTTGCGAAACTGGCATTCAGGACAACTCGATACATATTCTTCCACAGTTTTAAGCATTGAGGGCCAGAAATATTTGCTCTTTAGACGATTGTAAGTTCTTTTAATGCATATATGACCTGATGTTGGATGGTCGTGCATATTTTCTAAGAGCTCTTTCTGTTTGTTTTTCGGGACTATCAACAACCAAGGATCGCCAGTCACAGAAGGATTTTTCTTGAATAATTTCTCTTTAAATTTGGTGAAGTTCTCTCCATAGCTGTTTGGATTCTGATTTACCAAATTATCGATCTTTTTTATATAAGAATCATAATCATGTTCCTCATAATTAATTGTGGAAATAATTCTTTCCGGGATAGGACATCGTGACAATCCATCTGCATCTAGATGAGTTTTCCCAGACTTGTATTTAATGGCAAAATCATATTCTTGTAGTTCTAGTGACCACCTCGCTAATCGCCCTGCAGGGTTTTTCATTTTTGCCATCCAGCACAGACTATGGTGATCTGTATATATTGTGAATTTTCTTCCGTAAAGATATGGTCTAAATTTTTTAATCGCCAATATGATAGCTAGGCATTCTTTCTCGGTTGTAGAGTAGTTGGTTTCTGCTTTCTGTAATGTCCTGCTTGCATAAGAAATTGGACGCTCCTTAGTGTTTTCGTCTAAATCAACAAGCACTGCTCCAAGTCCTTGGTCGCTTGCGTCTGTGTGGAGGCCTATAGGCTTATTTGGATCGTAATGCGTTAATACTTCAGGAGAGATGAGTTTGATTTTCAATGAATTAAATGACAACTCTTGTTCTTTACCCCATGCAAACGAATGGTTTTTGCGGGTCAAAATCTGTAAAGGCAATGCAACTTTTGAAAATTCTCTTATAAATCTTCTATAGTATGAACAAAGTCCAAGAAAAGCTCGGACATCTTTGACAGTTCTGGGCGTTGGAAATTTTCTTATACTTATATTTTTTTTCTGGGTCTGGCGCGATTCCTTCATTTGAAACGACATGTCCCAAAATAAGAAGCTTGGTATATGCAAATCGGCATTTCGAAGCATTGAGTGTCAATCCTGTTGTTTTCAAACATTCTAAGATTGTCTTCAATCTGTTCAAATGGGAATGTAGATCTTCTGAGAATATGATGACGTCGTCGAGGTAACAGAGGCATATTTTCCACTTATGGGTTCTAAGAACAGTATCCATTAATCTCTCGAAAGTTGCTGGCCCGTTGCACAATCCAAAAGGTAGAACATTAAATTGATAAAGTCCATCAGGAGTGATAAAGGCTGTTTTTTCACGGTCCTGTTCTTCCGCCTCTACTTGCCAGTAGCCTGAGCAAAGGTCGAGTGAAGTAAAGTACCTGGCGCCATGAAGGGAATCGAAGCAGTCATCTATGCGCGGTAGTGGATATTGGTCTTTTACTGTGACTGAGTTCAGATTTCTATAATCCACGCAAAATCTAAATTTTCCATTCTTTTTCTTCACTAGAATTATAGGGGATGCCCATGGACTTGAGGAATGTGAAATAATTCCATTTTTTAACATACTGTTTATTTGATCACTAATTATCTTCCGTTCTTTTAAAGATACTCTGTAAGGATTTTTCCTGATGGGGATATCGCTCGTTGTTCTAATTTGGTGTTTAACGAGATGTGTTCTACCCTTATACTCATCCGGTGCAGTGAACATCTCGCCATATCCACTAAGGAGGGTCAAAACCTGGCTGCATTCTTCCGGATATAACCCAGGATTTATATCAAAATCAGCTCTAATAGAGGCTACTCTTTGGTTCTCCGTCTGGTACAGTCTGTCTACCTCCGAAAGTATTCCTATCTTCGTGTTCCGGAAAAGTTTTACAGGTTTGTTCGTACCGTTTAAAATCCATATGGTCAAATATTTCTTCGTATTATTCAATAGGGATCTGGTTGTTATAAGATTATATTTGGTTGTCAGAGAAGGAATATTCTCAATTAGTATTTCTCTGCCTGTAATGCTAGTCTTACTATATCCTTTTACTAAACATAAACAATATTCAGGAATGATTTTATCCTCAGCTATATGAGCATATCTTAAATTTGATTCATTTTGGTCAAATACATTTGGGAATTCCACCCACAAAGTATTGTTTTGACAATTTATTAGTGCTTTATTTTGACTTAAAAAGTCATCTCCAAGGATTATTACAGGGTTGCATTTTTTAAAGATAATCATTTCTATTTCATATTCTTTCTTATTGATTTTAAATTTAACTTTTGACTTCCCTATTGCATTGAGTTTTTGATCATCTGCTGATTTTAATTTTAGATTTTTATCGGGTATGATTTTTAATTCGAGCTTCTTAACAAGTTCCTCATCAAGGCAACTGACCATTGCTCCGGTGTCTATCAGTCCTTCTATTGGCATTCCTTTTATTACAATGCGAATGGTTTTGTTTTTCTGAAGATTTACAATTAAATTTATTCTATCACCGGAGAGTTGCGATCCTTTTGACTTAATTAGTTTTTTGAAGCTTCCTCTAGAGTAGGGAAGTCTTCCTCACTATGAATGTCGAAATCTGGATCCTCTCGCTCCCTATCCTCGATGCCTCTACAATTCTTTAGGTATTCCTCATGTGGTGAATTTGGTTCGTCTATAGACCTCGTATATTGTCTTCGGATAGGTCTGATATTGTAGTTTTGGTGTTAGGGCTTATACGGGCAATACCTCGAAATATTTCCTTGTTCCGAGCAGTTCCAACAGATTCTTTTGTCAACCTGATACTGTCTTCGATAATAAGTATTAGGACGTGTGGATCTTTGCTCGTTGTTGCGATTTTGTTGAGGTGGGGGTGAATTTCGCAGATTAACGCCACTTGTTCCTGCTCTAGTTTCAATTATTCTTTTACCCTCGAATTTACTCGGAATTATATTTTGCCTTCCATAGTCAGTTGGGTGCTCGTTCGATATTTGGGGTCTCTCGTTTGAAGGTCGTGCTGAACCTCTATAGTTGTTATAATTATATTTTCTTGTCTGAAATGGTTGGATAGGATTAGATCTTTGTCTGCAGCTTCTTCTCTGTTCGAAGTCAACCAGATGTTGATCAATGCGTCTTGCTAGTTCCAAGAATTCTTTAACTGTACTGCAAGGTGTCATTAATACGACGAGCGAGAGATATTTGTTCAGTCAAGTTTTCATATAATAAAGTTTATCCTCAGCGGACATTTTAGAGTTCACCTTGTTGCACAAGTTGAGTACATCTTCAGCGTATCGTAGAGTAGATTCATTATATCCTTGTACTCTATTCTGGAGCTCCATGATTAATTTAAATTTTGTCGTATCTGCAATCTTAAAGTCTTGCATCAGTGTTTTCTTTAGGGTTGTCCAATTGGAAAATATTTGGGGGGTGTTTAGCTTTGCCCATTTTTTGCAGGACCTTTCAGGTAACTTCTGGCATATGCCAGCATCACGTCCTCGGGCCATCGCTGCTGTCTTGCTAAAGGCTCGAGTTCTTCTAGCCACTCTGCTGGGTCCTCTTCAGAATACCCTCCGAAAAATTCTAGGCTTGGAGGTGGTGGCTGACAGAAGTAGACGTTGTTATTCCACGAGGCGGCATCTTCAGGATCAGCCTTTATTCGTCTTGTTGGCGAGGCGCTAAAAGATCTAACTGGTGGCAGGCCTTGTGTTCGCCTGCTTCTTCTTGGGTTGGAAACAGCATCTCCACCAGTGTTGCGCTGGTGACCTGATGTACTGGGAAGAAACATTCGTGAAGTCTTTTTAACGTTTATTCACAAACCAAAAGTTTGGAGGCAAAGCACTTTCTAACTAAAGATTATTGTCTTAAATAATCTAAAACAAAAGTATGCAAATTTGACGAAATAAAAGTATGTAAAATAATTATTGAAAACAAAATTATGTAAAAATAATTATACATGAAAGTTATTAAAAATAAATAAGATATTAAAAGTTACAATTGAATCCATAAGAAAAGATGTAGACAAAACAAGTAAGTCAAAATTGGAACATGTAAATTAAAGGCTCCAGCAGCGCGCCAACAACTACCATATATACCATATATATATATATATATATATATATATATATGGTAATTTAAGCCAACAAACCCATATTGTAAATAACTTATAACAAGATTTTAATGTTGTATAATAGAACACAGCTGTTAATGATTATACGTATTATTGACATGTGTCTTTACATCATCATATGTAATGTAATTTGTACAAAGTGGATAAATAAATAAAATCTGTAATAGATTTAAGAGTTGTGCTAAGCAAGAGATAGAAGTCATAAATCAGGTAGATTTACAATTCCCACGACAAGGCCACCCACACTGTCACATGTGGTGGAATGCAGAGACCCCTCTCACACCTGGGCAGGTAAGGGCCCCCTTTCTCAGAAACGCCCCTGTCACATAAGGCCCCCCGTCTTTAACCTATAAATACAATCACTTTACAGTGACTTGACAGTTTAGTTCACCCTTAGCGTCAGCTCACGTCGGTCGTACCTGAGTTCCATCCCATCCATCATGTAGACGAGTAAGAAATCTTCTAGCTCTCCATGTTTCGCTCCTAGCTCAACTTTTATCTGTTACGGAACTTTCTTAGTGCAATTGTGTCTTCGTTTTTTGTAGGGACATTCCCAAGCTTTTCCACTCTGCCTCGACCACGACTGCCTGTATTTTGTGAGAACTTTTAAAGGTCTTCCAAGGTGCAGAGAGGTACTGGAAAACTCTACACATGGCTTACCAGAACTTCAACTTATTTCAGTAGTCGACATCAAACTCAACAAATCATTACAGTGAGTCGACAAGATCTCTCTTATAACATATATATACACTGCGTGACATTGAAAATGGAACACCAAGAAATAGTGGCCAGAAAATTATGCAAATTTCAGGGTAGACGCGCCTAACCGAGTTATGCAAATGATGTAAAATGCGCAGCTCTCGTGCGCACATGGAGTAAGATATAAGGGAAGGAACTTGCAGAAAGGACAGTATTCGTGTCGTTATTTCTTCAAGGAAAATCATTGTAGAAATTTTGTTCTTATGTCAAAAGACACGTGTAATAACAGAGAATGCCAGGTCATCGTAAACGGAGGCAGTTCAAGCAGACAGACGCTTTTACGAGGGGCATGGTGATCGGACTGAAAAGGGCAGGTTGGTCCATACGTCAAATCGCAGCTGATACACACCTTGGTGCGTTCACGGTGCACCGACTGTGGAGAAGATGGTTGGAACAAGGAAATGTGGCAATTTATAGGAATGTCGGTGCAACCAGAGTGACGTCAGCACGTGTGGATCGGCGTATCCTTCGACAAGCAGTGGCGGCCCCACAAGCCACTTGTACCGCCATCCTGCAACATGTGCAAGACACCCTAGATCATTCCATCTCGACCAGAACCATTTCCCGTCGATTGGTTGCTAATGGCTTGCACTCATGCCGTCCGCTAAGAAGACTGCCATTGACCCCACCGAATAGGCGCCAACGTTTGGAATGGTGCCGGGCTAGATCGACGTGGATGACGGAAGGGCACAGGGTCGTGTTCTCAGATGAGTCGCGTTTCTGCTTGTCCAGTGATAGTCGCCGTGTACGCGTGTGGCGTCGACGTGGAGAAAGGTCCAATCCGGCAGCAATTGTGGAACGCCCCACCGTGCGACAACGTGGAATCATGGTTTGGGGCGCAATCGCGTATGATTCCAGGTCACCTTTACTTCGTATTCAGGGCACTATGACGGCCCAACGATACGTTGATGATGTGCTGCGACCGGTGACACTCCCCTACCTTCAGGGGGTACCCAATGCCCTTTATCAGCAGGATAACGCCCGACCGCACACTGCTCGCATTAGCCAACAAGCTCTGCAAGATGTACAGATGCTTCCCTGGCCACCGTACTCTCCTGATTTCTCACCAATCGAGCACGTCTGGGACATCATTGGACGCCGTTTGCATGCCTTGCCACAGCCGCGTTCAGAAGACGAACTGTGGCAAATGGTTGAGAGGGAATGGAGAGCCATCCCTCAGGACGCCATCCGTACTCTGATTGACTCTCTACCTAGACGTGTTGCTGCGTGCATCGCCGTCCGCGATGGTCCTACTTGCTACTAAGCCGACGCCGTTCTCGCTCTGTATTATGACTATCATTTTGAAATAAAGATCACTTATTGTTCGTCCCTGTCTCTCTCTGTCTGCCGAGTTTCATCACTTTCTGGCCACTATTTCTTGGTGTTCCATTTTCAATGTCACGCAGTGTATATTATAATCTGAAAATAAAACCTTATCTTGAGAAATTTTTCAGATATTCTATATGAAATAAATGTCACAACAATGAAACGAAGTTTATTACATTCTAAAAATAAGCATAACGAACGTCGAGTAGTAAGAACTCTTTGAACGAACCTATTTGAATAAAACCTAGTGAAGATAATATGTACTATATATTTATAGAATGTTTCTTTACATACCTGAAAGCTTGCCTTGTATTGCTTATTTTTAGAACGTAATAAAGGAGCTTTGTTGCATTATCGTGAAATATACATTCATGGACAAAACTTAAGGAAGTTGAAAGTCTTTGTCGGACGTCTGTTTTGTGGATAGAGACAGAGGAAATTTTTCTCACACTTATCTATCGTGTGTGTCTTCAATAAAGGCCTCTGTGTATCAATATAAATGGTACAACTTCCTCGAGTTTTGTCCATCAGTGTATGTTCGGATGGTAGGCGACTTCTGTATCTTCCTGGAGTCCTGATTGTTACTCCCAGTTCCTTGCTTATATACATCCCAGGAAATTATTCCAACTTTTCCCTATTTCAGAATCCTAGCCACCTCTAATTTATATTCTAGCGAATTTCTCATTCAGTTAATATCACAGCAACGCTGTGTAGTTCGCGAGATGCACAGTAACGAGATTCGCATAATAATCTTTGTTTTGCACTTGTTTATGTATGCATAGTATACGATTGGATTTGCATATATTTATATTTCTGTATTACATATTTTGTCAATATTTTTCTTTGTATTTTTCTTTATATTTCACTTTGTATAATATGTTTAGTAATTTAGATTAGAAAAAATTATGTAAAAAATTCATGAAAGTGTATATATACACCTTGTCACTCGTGTCATTTTGTATCCGTAGAAGGGAGTCTAGCTCGTAAACTTGTAAAATCGTCGTCTTATATAAAGAAACTCTTCTTGCCGACCTGTGTTTCTTCTTCTATAGAAAATAGGGAGATTATCGTTTAGCACACACAGATTTCTATGATATTTATAATAAACAAACTACTACGTGTACAACTATTCCGTGTAAGGGTCTCTTCAGACACACATGGCGATGTGGTGATGTGATATAAATAATAAACAAACGGTACATCATGTTTACAAAGTTTTATTTTTAATTAAGAAAACTTTTTATCTTCAAAAATAAAATAATTTATAAAATAATCTATATTTATATATAACAAATATTCAATGAATTATAGCTGATATATCCCTGGGTTTCAATTTAGGATTATATCAATAAAAATTAATTTCGAAGTAATCATGAAAATGTTCTCTCTATAAATAGCTATATGGACCGCATAATTGACAACATCCCTGATTTCATGGAATATGTACTGGGATAATGAACAAAATGCTTTTGTTTATTACACACCGGATCTTTTTTTGCATTTCGAGATGCGGAAAATTTGACAGTGACTTCTTCCAGACCTAAATCTATATCGTGTTAAGGCTTGATCAGGATTAGTTGAATATTGTGGACACATATGCAGAATAAACGAACACAAAACAAACAAATATTTATTTATAATATTATAAATATTACATATATTACAATATTATATTAGACGATGTAAACGACATGTTCATATATGCACACATATGTGAAAATGTACTTAACGGCACACAGATGGCTCATGATTTTTGAAGATTTAGTTATCTAAAGATAAAGCAGTTAGCTGAAGTTCCATTACACCATGATTCAGAAATTTGCTATCTGAATAACTACATTTATGGAAAAATAGGTACTTAGATCCAGAAATATTGAAGCAATTTTTCCATGATATACATGTTTTTTTTATATAGATTATTATATAGAGAGCCATTGTGGGTAGATAGGGTTTTTTGTGGTAAGGTAGTATGATGGAGATCAGATTTGTGCTTAAGCTTTATGTGAAGAAAAGTTTAAAGTAAAAAAAAAAAAACGTTTAATATGAATTTGTTTACTCAAAACTCACTGTGGCTATAGATTTTAAATACCAATTTTCTGAATCAAAAAGAAAAATTTTAAATGTTTTTAGAGAAAGAATTTGAATTATATCATAAAAATATAGTTTTTAAATGTCACAAGTTGAGAAGGTTTTAAATAATACAAATAATTAAGAAAAAGGCATCATCTGCTTGTGAAGCTTAGAGTCGATGTCTTGAACCATCAAAAGATGCTTTTTCTCTTAAATTATCTACTTAATTATCCTACTACAAAACATTCACTTTTATACTATACTAAAGGTTATAGTAGAAATATTAATATTTTATCTATCTTTCAAATATTGAAAGTGCATTTAAACTAATTTGTGTAAAATACTAAAGGTCTGATGAAGAGACTGGTGCTCAGAAACCTATGCAAATACAATTTTAATAGAGAAATATAGCTGCTGTACATATATTGTCAAATGTCGATATAGACGACAATAGCCACCTACAATTCTAGTGAAGTAAAATTATTATTATTGTCTCACACACAAACAATACAGTTAAACCTGTCTATAGCGTCCCCACTAAATAGCGCCTCCCTCTCTATAGCGCCCGATTTTAAATACATAGTACGATGCGAGATTTACATTAAAAGTGACCTGTCTATAGCGTCCCCTCTAAATAGCGTCTCCTTCTCTATAGCACCCGATTTCAAATACGTAGTGCGATGCGATTTACATTGAAAGTGACCTGTCTATAGCGCTCCCTCTAAATAGCGCCTCCCTCTCTATAGCGCCCGATTTTAAATACGTAGTACGATGCGATTTACATTAAAAGTGACCTATCTATAGCACCCTATTTTGGTGAGTCCAAAGAGGGGGCGCTATAGACAGGTTTAACTGTATATCATAAATTGTAATATTCACAAGAGATGATATGTAAATATAGTTGAAATATAATAATAATGAATTCTATAACAAGAATATATTACATACTCTATTGTAAATTGGAATTTACGATTGGAAACCTCGTTATTTCAGAATAATATTCCATATTTAAAAAGTGTTAGAAATCAAAATGTAACCGATCCAGCAAATCCCAATGGTAAAGTTATGAAGTCTGATATATGGCAATAATGTTGGATTCAGGAGTCATTATAGCTGACAGTTTCTGTTATAATGTCTTTTTGGTCATAGCTGTTTGTTATATTTATAGGGTAATAGAATATTTTATAGGTGATATAACCATCTATATTTTGTAAATTAACTTTATGAATATTATCAATTTTACTCTATAGTAATTTATCTAGGTTATATACGGGTATTTTCATAATATTCCCATCCCTGGACACGTTATTTTATGTTTATCATTACTCTTCACAATTCATACTTTCATACTTCATCCCTAAGGATAGAAATAGTCGTTATTTCTCCTTGAAATAAATTACAACATTTCGTTCAAAAGAAACATTTGCGGTAAAATTGTCAAACGTCGTTCTACAATCATAAGCCGCATTATATTGTATTATAATATATGTGTGTTTGTGTATTCGTGCCATTAATTATTCAATTTATTTCAATAATTTACATTATAGACTTCACGTATTTATTATACGTTACGATCAATCTGTGTAATAAACTTTAAATATTCAAATGCTCAATCTTCTAAAATAGCAATATCCCAATAACCATCTAATTCTAACATCTTCGGAAAATCTTCCAATAAATAAACATTCTTGTCGCCATCTTGCCACAATATATTGTATTATAAATTACTTTTTATAATATTTACAAACGGAAAAATATGTCCAGGGTAGTCTAGTGGACATGGCATCTGCCCGGTAAGCGGAACACTGTGGGTTCGATTCCCATCCTTGGACACTTTTATTTTTATATTTGCGTTTATCATTACTCTTCACAATTCACCTTTTCATACTTCATCCCTAAGGATAGAAATAATCGTTATTTCTCCTTTAAAATAAATTTCGATTTTTGCGTTCAAAAGAAACACATGCGGGATAATTTTAAGTCGTTTTACAATCTCAATAGTTGTGCGGACCTCCACATTCCTAGTAAATAAAAATAAAACATTGATTTTATTTGCATATAAAATAGTATCTTTAATACAAATTTCGTCCATAGTTTGTTTTCTATTAATTACAGTTTTGCATATATTTACTTTTTGACAAATTCCATAAAGAATCTAAGGCTAGGTTTGCTTTTTATTTTATTTTTTAAATTGTGAAATGAAACCTAGCCCTAGATCTATAGATAAAAATATAGATATAATATTTTGTATATTCTGACTCTCACCTTCAATATCAAAAAACGAAAAATGTTAATAATATGTTTTGTATTTTGTGTGCATAACTCATATATTGTTCAATTTATTTTAGAGTCCATATATATTTAAAACAATTGGGCTAAAATTCTTAAGTGAGGAGTTAGGATATGCCTTCTATGTTTTTAATATCAAGACCTGATATTTTTTCTATTGATTTCAAATATTTTTTCACATGAACAGCGTATTTATACAAATTCGGCCTTAAATACCCATTTCTTGATTTCTCAGGAAGTCTCTTGGACCAGTTTTTTATCGTAGAGATACAGCCTTCATCATATCAAGAAAATGGGTTGGCAAAATATCATGGAACAAGCTAAATCAATTCTTAGTTGATTTTTATTCCACTATATGGCGTATATACTGTAACCTAAAATGATCATGTGAACGATTAGGATATGTCTTTTTGGTTGTTTTTAATATCAATATCTAACATTTATTTATATTCGTTTCTTATTTTTAATATATATATGACAATACAGAAATATATGTAGAACGCAGTAATACTAGAAGCTCTGGTACTGGTATATTATCATACAGTTGCTCTCACCATCTCATCAAGATGTATAGTGCGATGTTAACAGATGGCTTTTCACTGGGAAAAAATGTTAAAAAACAAAAATGATGAATAATGTATCGAGAACATCACACCTGTCATCTGTAGGAAATTATTGTCTCAAATCCTCCGGCAGTGAATGGATTGGTTAACGATGTGGAAAATACTAACTTAACCAGGTCATATAAACAAAGATACAGGATTTAGTAGATATAAACTGTGCCTGTGTGTAAGAATATTCCATATCTCTATGATATATGAACATCTATAAATATAACAGAATAGGAATCTGTATGTTGGCATTTATTATTCCAGAAAGTTTTATATGAGGTAAAACAAGGTAGACGGAGGTTCTAAGAATCCTTTAGAAAAAAATATTTTCTGACAGTATATTTTGATGGGAATGTTATAAATTCAAATATTTATATATAATAGATAGATTATCTACTTATCATTTCTCTATACAAAATTGTGCAGTGCTTGTGTTGCCTTTGTTGTGTGTGTAGGGTTTGTATTTTATGTGTTGTGTGTGTAGTGCTTGTGTTGCCTTTGTTGTGTGTAGGGTTTGTATATCATGTGATTGGTGTAGTGCTTGTGTTACGTGTTTTGTGTTGCGTGTTTATGTGTGTAGTGTTTGTGATAGGTGCGTTGTGTTTGCTGCGTGTGTGTTGTTTGCGTTGTTTGTGTTATGTGTGTAGTGCTTGTGTTGACTTTGTTGTGTGTGTAGGGTTTGTATTTTATGTGTTGTGTGTGTAGTTCTTGTGTTGCGTGTTTTGTGTTGCGTGTTTATATGTGTAGTGTTTGTGATAGGTACGTTGTGTTTGTTGCGTGTGTGTTGTTTGCGTTGTTTGTGTTGTGTGTGTAGTGCTTGTGTTGCCTTTGTTGTGTGTGTAGGGTTTGTATTTTATGTGTTGTGTGTGTAGTGCTTGTGTTACGTGTTTTGTGTTGCGTGTTTATGTGTGTAGTGTTTGTAATAGGTGCGTTGTGTTTGTTGCGTGTATGTTGTTTGCGTTGTTTGTGTTGTGTGTGCCTTATTCGCGTTTGTGTATTGTGTGTGAGTTGTGCCTATAAAGAAATAATACGCTCTATAATATTTTCAAACTCAATAAACAGAAGGCTCTATATATCATTATGTCTAACAGAATACTCATGATAATAAATCAAGTGTTTATACTTTCTATATACGTAGAAACAATTGTGAAAATCGAAAAACCTGAGTTATATAAATATCTCTATCTATAACTGTACACAAACAAAATGTCAAATCAGAACATTCAAATTAAATTCCTTAAAGAAAAAACAATCTTTCTATCCTAAAACATAATAAATATAAAACATTTTAACATAAAAATTGTATTAACATAAAAATACAAAAATATATAAATGGTCTTCTCTAAATTAATAGCCATAAATAACATATAAATAGAAATAAATCTAAATTAAAATAAATTAAGTCTTCATTCAATATATGGAACAAAGTTATGCTAGAATTAATTTAGGTAAAGAAGTTGTGTGGGAGAGTTGCCTTTCTGCATAGATCTGCGCAGTTGAATTAGGAAAACCAAATGATTAATGGCCCTTTCTTGTCAGAATTTTCTTCTGCAAGAAATATTATATGAAATATGGAGACATGAGAGAATATTTATTTACATTGTATTTTCTTTTTTGACATACTTCTTAAATTATTGAGAAAAATATAGAAGTTTTAGGGTGTGACGTGAAGTGTTTATTTTTTATATTTTGAAGATAGAAAAATATTCCTATAGCGCGCATTTAATTAAAGATAAAATTGTAATATTCTTTTCTCTGTATTTGGACTAGAATGTTTCATTTCTTTATTTCAACACAAAAAAAACGCGATATCACGGCTAGGGATAATTGTGTCGATTTATATATATTTTTTTTCAAACAGAAACAGTTATAAACATATTATACAAGAAAAAGTAATTAAAAATAATAAAAAAAGAGAAACAATATTAAATATTAGGAACCTGAACCTTTCAGGTTTGAAAGATAATCATAAATATATTTACAAAGATAGATAAATCTATGATAATTCTCTCTGCTATTTACAAATTGATATAGATATACAACATTGTCTGTTGTCTAGCGGTGAAGAAGAGTGGGCATTCCAGCAGTAGGTGTCTCGAGTCCTGGAATTTGTTGCCACAATGACAGCTAGAGTCCTTAGCGGCTCCAAAATTTGATAAAAATCCCTTAAAATTTCCATGGTTCGTTGTAAACTGGGCATTATAAAAATTCGAACGGAAAAATGTTTGAATTCCAAACGGGAAAAAGCTTTGGAATGTTTCATTTGTTTTTAGAAATAATTCATAATTTTTGCATTTAAAAATTAACTAATCATTCTCGGAAAATGTGGTCAATGTTTCATATTGATTTGAATATTTTCTTATATGGTTGTGAGCCTATATTAAACATTGTATTTGCATATATCCCCTCTTCTATTAGATATATATATAAATATGGATTTTCTTTCCGGTAAGAGAGAGAGAGAAAGCGAGAGAGATACACTTTGATCTCAGCCAAAAGGAAGAAAAGCAAGAGAGAGATTGAAACTACTTTATTTCAATGTACATACACGATTATATAGGGTTAAATACAGAAAAAAATACAAAAAGACTAAATATGATTATATAGTGATAAAAATATGAATAAATAGATATAAATATATAAAATATATGATAAATATACCTACATATATAGAAGGATTCATTGGTGGCGCCCACCGCCGGAAAGACTCCGCCACCGATGGACTGCGAGAGTTCTTTCCCACAGAGTGGGCAGGTCGAGGTGATGGCTGGCAAAACCCACTCAAGACCAAGATGGTGCTTGTAGATGGTAGCTTTCGCCACACTTGTGATGCGAGAGAGAGAGAGAGAGAGAGAAATTGAGCTATATATTGGGAGTACAAATAAGTTTTGAGGGATTTGCAAAAGAAGCCACGACAAATCTATATTAATAAAATGCAAATTTCATAAGTGTTGTTCACTAAAAACTTTCGTTATAATGCATCAATTTCGACCAAATTTTCAACATTTATGTAAAACGAGATGGAGCAGGTTTTGCTTAACATCAAAATATTTTTCCTAACTTTAACATGCGTAACTTCGCTGTTATCGATTAAATACAAAAAAAAAAATCAACAGAGTTAATTTTATTTATATATAAATACAAAAAGAATTCAGCAATTCATTCAACTCAATCTAAAAAAATATTCAAAACAAGCAATTTTAATATAACACCATATGTAAAACAGTCGGCAAAGAAAACAACAACGATATTACATCTTTCTCACATATTCACACACAATCTTGATTAATAATTAAAACTAATCTTTAACATTGTTTATTATACTTCATAATATATAATATTCGTTAGGCAAACTTTCACTCGGATAAAACCCGGGCGAAGCCGGGTACACATCCGCTAGTATTATATAAATAGCATCGGACCTTGTAAGGTTTCATGTTAAGGCTTCATCATTTCCCCAAAAAAATCAGAAGTCTTTTCACTCAAGTATAAGGAACTTTTCTTTTGGTGCTCTAACCATGTCAACCTTTTTGCCAACAAAACACAATTTGCGGGAAGCGCTGCTTTTTTGTTTTAATTTGAAGAAAAGTGCAACTGATGGACATCGATTGCTGTGTGAGGCATTTGGTAAACATGCTCTATCAATAAAATCATGTGAGTACTGGTTTCGGCGTTTCAAAAGTGGCGATTTTGACACCAGAGACAAAGAACGCGGAGGGAGGCCAATAAAGTTCGAAGACGCTGAGTTGGAGGCTTTATTGGACGAAGATTCAAGCCAAACTCAAGAGGAGCTCGCTGAAACCTTGGGAGTGACTCAACAAGCGATTTCGAACCGTCTCAAGGTCATGGGTGTGGCGCAAAAACAAGGAAATTGGGTTCCATACGAACTCAAGCCAGGAAACATCGAGCGCCGTATTTGCACGTGCGAACTACTGCTCAAAAGACAAAATCGGAAGGGTTTTTTTGCATCGAATCGTGACGGGGGACGAAAAGTGGATTCACTACGACAACCCAAAGCGCAGAAAATCGTCGGTTAAGCCCGGTCATGCATCAACTTCTACGGCCAAACCGAATATTCATGGCAAGAAGCTAATGATGTGCATCTGGTGGGATCAGCTCGGATTTATCTACTATGAGCTACTTCAGCCTAACGAAACCATCACTGGAGAACGTTACCAACAACAATTGATGCGATTAAGCCGAACATTGAAGAATAAACGCCCACTATATGCCAAAAGACATGACAAGGTGATCTATCAGCACGACAACGCTCGGCCACATGTTGCAAAAGTTGTCATGGAGACTTTGGAGGCGCTTCAATGGGATGTCCTACCCCACCCGCTGTATTCACCAGGCATTGCTCCTTCAGACTACCACATGTTCCGTTCGATGACACATGGCCTGGCCGAGCAGCACTTCACTTCTTACGAAGAGGCGAAAAATTCGTTCAATGTTTGGATCACCTCAAAAGACGAGGAATTAATTCGACACGGAATCCGTATGCTGCCTGAAAGATGGGAAAAAGTCGTAGCTAAAGATGGACAATACTTTGAATGAAATATATTGTACTGGTTTCTCTGAATAAAGTTTCGAATTTATAAAAAAATCCCTCAAAACCTATTATGTCGTTATTTTGTTAGATTGTTATTTTTTGTTTTTATTTGTACCGACTCCAAAACCTATGTCTATATTTACTTTAAATACCATCAAAATAATTATTTTAAGTTATCATCATTAACCTACAGCCACCTATCGAAGAAAATTATATCATGTTTTTCAACGCTAAACTTCTTCTAAGATATATATAATTGGAATTTATTTCTATATCCGTTATTCAGAAATGAATAGAAATTGAGAGAGGGAGGGTATTGCTCATCAGTAGTAAACCCTCCCAAGACTTTCGCCAATTTAATCTCCTAGAACTATTCTAGATAGCCGGATACAAAAGAAGAACAGGCTAATTGCATTAGTAGAATAGTGTATTGTAGATTAAACTCGCTAAACCGATGAAAAGGTTGGCCACTAAGGAGTCGAGCTTTCGCCAATATTCTTAGCATAACATTAATCGCATACACATCCAAACGGTTCTAGCTATGTTTTCTTGATATAAGCCTGTTACAGCGATATTTTATCTTGGAAACTTGTATTTCAAATAACAAAAATAATTCACGAAATAGGTAGAGATGAATGAGTGGATTATTTATATAAAAACAACATGTAGTGTTAAAATATGTTTACTTCTTAGTTATTGTATCAAGAATATCTGTAGCTTTCAATAATTACCACAATAAGCAACTTTATTCTTAATTATGAAAAAGGCATCTCCCGATCGTGCAACTAAAGGTTCCTGATGGCTTACGCCATCTGTCGGTATAAATATCAACTATTCGTTGATTTTTAATTATTCCAGATGTGGCCAAATACCCGTTCTTGATTAATCAAGTAAATATAACCACATATGCCTTTCGGGCTGTTGGCCATCGGCAGCATGGTGCAAGCTATACTTCAACTTTTTCACATTGTTCCAAATTATCCTAAATTGAGATTTTAAACAGCGCGTGTTAGCGGATGTGACCTAACGACACTAAAACTTTGATAAAAATACTACCTGACAAAATTTACAGTTTGTAATTCATATAGGCACTTATTTATTTATGGATATTTTCCAATATTAAAAATGCTGTGTTAACTGTCTTGGATTAGACTTCGCGAAGTCATTTCATGTGTTGTAACAACAGTATCGTTAACGACATTGAGAATATTCACATATAACGTGGAACATTTCGGAGTGCGGGCCATAAGACTTTCTACCATTTTCCCAATCTGGAAAAAATACATTTCAGAAAATTGAATTTCTTTCAAATTCTAAAAAATATAGATTTTGGAATTGAAAAGTTCAGCTTCATCTATTCATAGAGGATATTGGCTTGGAACATGTCGCCTACATATTCCCATGAGGGCTCAAATATTTCAGTAAATATTCAGCAAGTCTTTCCTATTTTACATCAAATAATAAGTGAATAAATATTTATTAATATAAAGAGAGAAGAGAGTTGGAGTATATTTTATATAAATAATATTCACACACAGATTTATTAAGGCCACGGTCTTATACAGATTCACCACAGGAAGAAAGGAAGCATAGATGAAGCTCCTATACTCCAAGCAGCACAGCAACCAACAACAGCCTCCAGGTCCGACGAATGTCCAGTGGCCATAGATTCCACCGTACACACGTCATGGTTAGCGAATCACTGAAAAGTCGAGTGTAGAATCAGCCGCGTTCTAATCTTAGCTTTCCTCATCCAAATGGACAACGACATTCGGCGATTCTATTAATCTCCTCCGAACGGTAACTACGGCCTTGTAGAATTTATATAAACCAAATATAAATAATATTCATAATATACTAAAAAGGCACTGTTCTCTTTACAAATCTATTAAGTCCTCTATATATTGAGATGGCCAGTTTGCGGAAACGGTCAATTAGATGATGCTTAGTTTCAGCGACTATTTTGCTAAGAGACCTTTACAAATGTATTAAAATAATATATCGTAAAGATAGAGGCTGCCTGGCCGGCATTTCTATTTATATGAAAAAAAGATACTTCGGCCAGTTGGAGTTTTTTATTTTCTCAACGTTTCGACAAAAATCTTTTGTCTTCACCTCGGCACCAAAAGATTTTTGTCGAAACGTTGAGAAAATAAAAATTCCAACTGGCCGAAGTGTCTATTTTTCATATAAATAAAATAATATACTTATCGCAGTAGTACAGTAGATACTGTTGGTGATGAAGAATGTACCACAACAACAGTTTTAGCGAATTTAGACAAAAGGTCAACGTGTATACAATGGTTTCAGGATATGATCCTTATCAATATAGTGTTGTGGAACATTCATTATAGCCAATTTTGCGTTCATCACTGAGGAGCAAGGCAAAATATTCATTGTTTCAATTCATTTTTAAATAGAGAGATGCCTTTTTTTATAACCGAATATTATCTTTTCGCAACATAACTTAATACACCGACATAGAAAACTTAAGAAAGTGGAAAGTCTTTTTTGAAGGAGACAGAGGAAATTTATTCACACTTGGTTATCTCGTGTCTTCAATAAAGGTCACTGTATATCAAATATCTTCCAGAGTTTTTGTTTGAATCACGATATACATGATAAAAGGCACAAATTCCTCAAGTTTTGTCCATGAATGTATGCATACTGTATGTTGTATTTTTAAGCGTCCGTGAGATAATTTAGAAATTATTTTTCTGTGTTCAAGGAGTGGAATAAGCTCTTAGAAAAGATAACACAAAAAATTAACAGTACTTTGAGTGTATTTTGTAAAGTTGTCTTTATATTACATTGGAAATTAATATATATTTGAAAACACTCATGTTGATTTATATTTTTTAAATGGAGAAAAATATTTGAAGCTACAAACATTTTAGGGAAAGAAAAATATAGAGAAGAGTAAAATAATCCGATTAATTTTAATATTTATAAAAACGCTTATATTGGTAGTTTTTAGTTTTTCTTATAAATAATATTACATATACTCAAATATTTGATAGAAAACAGCAAGATATAATTTTTAAAAACGTCAATGGATAGTTTAAGAAAAGCCTTTTCTAATGGCACAAAATATATATATATGAATTACACTTTCAACAATACTTTCAATTGCACAATCAGAAGATGCTTTTTCTTAACTATTTATATTATTGAAAACTTTTCAAATTTTTGAAAAAACTATATTGACCTTCAAAAACTATATTTTTAGAAGAAAAAGAGAGATAATTCATATATCCCTCTCTCTCCAAATGCTTAATAATATTTGTATATCGATTCAGAAAATTGCAGTTTGAAATCTATAGAGACACTGTACAAAACACGCAGAGCAACTAGATTCTTTATTAAACCTTTCTCTTTTTTTACCTTGAAAATTTTCTTCACATACAACTTAAATTTTCAAGTACCAGGATGATATTTTATCATACTAACTTACCACTCAAAATCCGATCTACAATGTCTATACTCTTTATAACGATATATTTAAAATTTAATTTGACACGTATGCTTCTTTTTAAATAGAAAACTTAAAATGTCCTTACTGCAATGATAAATTTTTCGGAGGGCCTGTTTCCTCATTAGTGAACTCTCCGAGCGGTTCCGCCAGTTTAATCTCTAGGCGATTTCAACACTGATGAGCCAGGTCTTCCCATTATTTTTATCATTGCAGTAAGGGTAGTAGAAAATTGTTTTAATCAATAAGATTCATACTCGTCAAAAATAGTTCAAATTTCTGATAAGAGGTAGCGCACTACCTAAGCCTTTTTATATTAAGTTTAAAATAAACATCTATATTCAAATTTGCATATGTTAGAGGAGTAAAAGATATTTTATTAAGACTATTCACATTGATTAGCAACATCTACAGTTTCAAATAGTATTACATGAAATGTTCAAACTACTGGTGAGTCAAGTCTTCCTAATTTTTCTTTTATCGTTAGTTTACTAATAGTAGAAATTCTTGTATATTCATAAATTTATTAATAAAACCCCTGGAAGAAGTCACCATTGATTAACCAAGTTTTTCTATAACAACAGCAATACAATAGAATGTATTTTATTGCAGTAAAGTCTATAGAGAGAGAGACTTTCAACTATAAAAATGGAGGAAAAAATAATTTAATAATATATTTTAATAGATAGAGAAGATATTTTTAAACATAAATGAAACTGGTAATTTGATAATTAAAATACCCCAGAGATCTTCGCTCAAATGATTTGATTTGCATATCCCGATCCGTCATCCCTAGCTCCTCATTAAAACTCAACTCTTCAACAACCTTTGTTTAAAAACAATTAGCTTCCACATTGATAAATGAGATCCCTGTTAGCTTCTCCTGAGGGAATTGATGACAAAGGTTGTCCCCATTGATACAACAATTTATTTATTTAGGCCGATATAATTCTACTGGGTTTGAGATATTTTTAGTAGCAAATTAATACTTCGGTTAAAAGTAAATTATTTAATTTCCTCAATGTTTCCGTGAATGACAACGGTTTATCAGGATTTATTAGACGTTGAAATTGTAAACTTACTTGTACTTATTGGTAGGGTTGAACTTATTTAAGTATCGGGTTGGTTGATGGGGGAAGGGTATGGACCGTCAATTTTTGACAAACACGGCTCGGAATCGAATCCCACATTGGGAACTATTTTTTTTTCTGAAGAAATACACTCATGGGCACACAAAACTAAAAATAAAGTATTTGTATCCTTTATCATGTATATCGGGATTAGGACAATAACTCTGAAAGATATTTGATACACAATGACCTCTATTGAAGACACACGAGATAACCAAATGTGAACAAATTTACATCTGTCTCCTTGAAACACACCATCTGAGACATCAACGACCTTCCACTTCCTTAAGTTTTGTCCATAAATGTTAATTGCTTCATAGCCTTCGATTTTTGAAAAATCCAACCCCACCAGTGTAAGCACTCGAATAAGCGCAAATGTCAAACTTCTTTCAACATGTTACCGCTATGGTGCAATTGCAGTAAAGGCTATTGCTAACTACTACCCACTATAAATACTATGGTCTGTACGCCGTGTGTATAATATGGATAAATAATAATGTTTAAAGAGAATCGGGAAGGGAGAGGCATTGAAGCTATTTCTTTTTGCATAAATTCTCACTGCGAGCGTCTATTTAGAGATCTGGTGAGTATAGCTCGATATATTATATTAACAGAAAATCAATCAACCCCCCGCCTCCCAGCCCTTCCTTCCGAAACAATTTCTGTAATATTTCATAAATCTTGCATCATACCGAGTAAAAGAGAGAGTGAGACCAACTTGGACTCGCTGCAACTTATCTTGGTAGATATGAGCATATTGATGACTTTAATATAAGTATAACTCTGGACTGGATGACACCCTCCTTTACCAAGGTCTGTCTTGTTTCTATCCAACATGTTCTCCTATATCAGTTTAAGGATATATGAGCTTTGTTGAAATCAATTTTTGGATTGATCATTTGAGCTTAAACTTTAGGTCGCTTATAATATTGTGAAAGAAACAGCTAATTTTTGTGCCCGGTGGATTACGATATTCATCAGAATTTGGAAAAAAAGGCAAGATAAATACATTTTTATTTATTTTACCTTCGATTTTCTTATTTTAGGAAAGACGATATTCGTATTAGAAACAGCTAGACATATTTTTATATATGTAGCATAAAGTTTTACTGAATTTCTTCAAGAGATACTGTTTATGACTTACAAGTTCAAAGACATTACTTAATTAAGGACTCCTCCTTTGCCGTTTAAAATAAAAAGACGAAATTTACGATAAACCAAAAAGCTATCAATAAATGCGCATTAAAATCAAACATATCAAAGGTGTATTTAGACCTATACAAAATAGTAGGTACTGTAGGAGGTTTTTCCATTTATATATAATTATACTAATATACGTACTATTATACTAATATATACTAAAATAGGCGTTATTGTTAATATCAAAATATTCACACCTTTATTTTACAAAAATTATTTTGTCCATAATATAAATTTATATATCAATTTTTTTTCTCCCCATTAAATATAAGCAAATATATTTTTAAACATAATTCTAATGACGTTATATGGCGATGAGTTTGTTGTTGACACACTTTAAAATGTTATAACACCTTGATAAAGGTTGGCGTTCAGCCAACTGATATATTGGTAAAATAAATGATATTTTGATCCAAAATATGCCTTTTTATTTAATGTTTATTTTTTATTTATTATATTTAACGATATATATACTCGATTAAGAAACCATTTTTTGCCACCACTAAAAATTAAATATAAGACGAAATTTATGATAAACCAAAAAGCTATTTATCAATAAATGCCTATTAAAGGCATATTTAAAGGTGTATTTAGACCTATACAAAGTAGTAGGTACTGTAGGAGGTTTTTCCATTTGTATAAATATACTATATATAGTTATTTATTATTATTTAACGAGATATATACTCGATTAAGCGATCATTTTGTTACCATTCTGTGGGATTCTCCTGGAATAACCAACAAAATTATACACACAGATTGCATTGGTATACTCATTAGCCACTAATGAATCGAAATTTCACCCATAACCAAGGTTAAGAAAGAAAAAATTATAGCATGTGGAATGGTATATTAGCTCAAACGATGCTTAGAATCTCATAGACCTCATGATGAACCAATACGACTATTTTTAGAATCCTCTTTAGATTTAAATAATATTGATACAGAACAAGGAAGTATCAATTCTGACTATACGAGGGGTGTCCCATAAGTCGGTGGCCCGACATATAAAGAAAATGACTAATAAAATTATTATGATTTATTTTCCAACAAAATCCCCTTTAAGGTTTATACACTTTTTCCAGCAATTTTCTAATGCTTTTCTGCCCTCCAAAAAGAACGATGTTTCAAGTGACTCAAAAAATGAGGTTACAGCATCAATGATCTCTTCATCTGTCCTAAAATGAATGCCAGAAAGTGATATTTTCAAATGAGGAAATAGGTGGAAGTCAGACGGAGCTAGATCTGGTGAATAGGGTGCATGTGGTAAAAGTTCAAAGCCAGAATCATAAATAGCAGCCATGGCTTGCAGCAACCGATGACTCGGAGCATTGTCTTGATGGTAAATAATCTTCCTGGACAACTTTCCTCTTCTCTTTTCTTTAATAGCTTCTCGTAGTTGCTTCACAAGATTTGTATAATAATTGCCAGTGATTCTTATTCAGAAAGTCTAGAAGAAATACACCTTCGGAATCCCAAAAGACAGACACCATAACCTTCCCTGCTAATGGAACTGTTTTGGCTCTCTTGGGGGAGGGGAATCGGAGTGTCTTATTTGCATGGATTGTTGCTTCGACTCTGGTGTAGAGTGATGGGCCCAAGTCTCATCCATGATAACAAAGCTATTAACAAATTCCTCTGGATTGGCTTCAAATAACGCAAAATTGTCCGAAGATAACTTTCTCCTTACAGCCTTTTGATCGGGTATCAAAAGTTTGGGAACCCAACGGGCAGAAAGCTTCCTGAGGCCCAAGTTTTCTCTCATGATCCGATTCACTGTTGGTTTTGGAATATCCAAGGTCTTTTCTATCTGAAGAACTGTCATTCTTCTGTCCAACATAACCAAATCATGTATCCTGTCGATGTTTTCTTGAGTAACTGACTCAACAGGTCTTCCTGGTCGATGTTCGTCTTCGGTGCTGATCCTCCCTAATTTAAACTCAGCTACTCATTTTTTACTGTGCTATAGGAAGGAGCATCTTCCCTTAATGTATTCACCATATCCTCATAGATTTTATTCGGCGACATTCCTTTCTTACAAAGATATTTTAATACAGCACGAATCTCGTTTGTCTCCATTCTAGATGATTCCTGTTTCTTGTCCTCTTTCAGAACCTATAACAAAAAAAAATGGTTAGTTGTAAAAACTTCAAAATTTACATATCTTTTTACAAGGCTTTAAGGTATATATGGTAAAATTTGTTGGTTTCTAATATTTCGTTCTCATGGTTGGGCCACGGACTTATGAGACACCCCTCATAGTTCTTAAAATAAGATAGACACTTCAGCTAGAAATTGTTTTTATTTTCTCGGCGTTTTTACAAAATTATTTTGTCCTCATCAGGAAAAGGTAAAGCATTTGGCAAGGGGTTATAATTTTTTTTCAGGTTGCAAGGGTATTCTCACGAAATCTTTCAAATTTATTTCAACATCTTCAAGATGAAAAATTCTGATTATGGTCGTATCATCAGAAAGGAAAAAGGAATGCCTGGAGAGAAGCATCGTTCAACGAATGGTTGAGATAAAGAAGGAAGACTCAGAAGAAGATCAAATCATACAAATCACTGGACTAACTCAAGTAAAAAGAAAGAGTTGGCCATAAACAGAACTAGCAAGATAAAATTTATCAGATAAAAATATATGCGAATAACAAATGTGATCTACTTTGCTAATCGTACGAATATTTTGACAAATTAAATAAGGAATCTAGATATAGGTTTCTTTCTAGAAAGAAACCGAGCCCTAGAATCTTTATTGATTTTGTCAAAGTGTTAGAGCAGCGAAGAATCTTTATTATAAATCGAAAATCGTATGAATATTACCAACTCGAAGTTAAATGATGTATGTTTTTTTCAATATCATTTATTAAATAACGTGTTAATGTTTATTTACGCCTCAATACACAACCTAAGTGTTTCGAGTACTTCACTATCAAATTATTTTTTGCCGTTAAATTTCATTTCCTTCAGAGCGTTTTTCACAAGTAATTTTATTTAGGTCTGAGAAAGAGATAAAAATCGAATTTATATAGACTTAAAGTTTATCTGAAAAAGAGCCATAAAATTGAATTACATTTTTCAAAAACCTTTAAACAAAAAAAAGTCCATAAACCTGTTATGGGCCTAGAATTTCACTTCAACGTTTTTGTAATCTCCTTTGCGCCTATATTGTATTAGGAATATTGGATTTATAGATAGAGAGAGGCTACCAGAGTTTTTGTACAGTAATTTTCTAAGCTTCAAGAAAAGCAATATTAAAAAATATCTTAATATATAGATATATTTTTATATAAAAACTGTTTGATAAAGTTTATTATTCACTATGCTATAAATTCTCACCCAATAGTCAATTGTGGAATATTATTACAGAATTTGAAGTTCAAATTTGAGATAATTATTTTTGGTGATGTGTTTCTTTTCACATATATCATCAAATATTATCGCTACAGAGACCTTATTACAATGATAAAAGTTATTGAATGAGAGGACTTGGCTCATAAATGATGAACCCTCTCAGCGGTTTCGTATAATTGATCTTCAAAGTGCTCTACTATTGTATTGGATTAATTTTGTTATATAACCTGCATTTACTAATGAAGGTAGCTTTGGAGTTGTGTGTGTTCAATAGATGGCAATAAAATATATAAAGATTGATGATTTTTAGGCTTTCGTTACTCTAAGGTATGTACAAGTAAATAATCCACAAAGCAAAGAATTTGATGCCAGAATTCAAACTTATTAGTGCACCGATTACGACTAATTTACCATATATATCTTCGACTCAACACTTCCTAAATAAAAATTTGTAGGACTGCAATATACAATTTTTGGTTTGCAAAATATATATATATATATATAAAGAATATAATAATAAAAGCATAATAAATTTTTCGTGCACGCGAGAAAAAGGGGACAAAAAATCAGTATTAAAAGAGATAGTGGCTATATCCAGTGAATAAATTATGGAGTCCATCGTATGTAGCGTCCTTTCATGAATTCCTTAAACCATGAGAAAACAGGGGGTGAAACGAAAGTTACACAATATATTATTTTATAACCAATATAGTATTCTTATTGGAATATTTTATATCCACACTAGAGTAAGTATAAATGTATATGTGGTCAAATAAATTCTAGTTTCACTATAAATTCCAAAGCAACTATTATATAGTCCTCTTATCGGAAGGAACTCTATCTAATAGTAATTAGAAATAATCAAATAAAGCGAAAGTTAAATTTATAAATTCAATTGCCATCAAACGTTAAAATTTGTAACGAATAAATTTACTCTCAATGTGTTTCCTTCAATCATCAATTTTTTTATTATATTATTGAAAAGAAACACATTGCCAGTAAATTTATTAGTTACAATTTTTAAATCGAAAGTTATAACATATATTCACTAGCAACCATTATATAATCTTCTTATTGGAATATTTTCTATCTATTAGTAAATTGAAAAATCGTCAAAATAAAATGTCTTACACTATAAGTTCTCTAGCAACCATAGCAACGACGAAATTGGTCATATATCTTTATGGAAGTGTCATCGAATCTATAATGTGGGCATGATCATTTACAAATGTGTGTGTCGTTCCCAGTGGTGATTATTGTAAAAGTTGAAGAAGCTGAATTTTGAAGAGATATTGTTTTCTAAAGAAAGAATGAATCTCAATATGGTATCGATACCTTTAATATATTTTAAATTGAGTGCTCGCTATAGAAGTCTTGTCCATATGCTACGAGAGGCAAAATAATTATTCAAAATAGAGATTTGTACATATGAAAGGATTTTATATTCATAAGAAGGATGAATTTTTCACTAGGATTGTAGATTCCGAAGATCATTAGTTGGTTGGAATTTGATTCAGAAAAAACACAGCCACATCAACCAATGATTTATCTAACTCCTGACGTTTCAGTGACTTCCTGTCACTCTTTCCCTGAGGAGAAAGACAGGAATTCACTGAAACGTCAGGAGTTAAATAAATCATTGGTTGATGTGGTAGTGTTTTTTTCTGAATTATAGTAAAGTTACCTTAAAATATATATATATTTTTTTGTTAAAGTAAAAGTTCTATCATTTGTGATTAAAAATATTAATGAGATAACTATATTATCCAAAGAAGTGTTGCTTTCAGGAATATAATGAATGAATATGAAAGAATCTAATACAAGATTGTTATGGGAACATTGTATGTTTTCCCACGTGCCGCGGCGGAATGTGACCGGGCCTGCACGGGTGAGGAGTTGTTGTTTTGAACTTTGTATGGATGGACATTAAAACAAGGTGGCAGCGATAACTGGATAGAATACGAACCCGTATATTGCAAAATATCGATTTTTGCGTACCTTGGAAGATAATTCAACATGGCTCAGATTCAACCTCCAGAAACTTTCGACTTCTCGACTCCCAACGAATGGCCCAAATGGAGGAAGAGATTCGAACGATACCTCGTGGTCAGTGGAATGAAGAAGAAAGAGGAGGCGGACAAGATCGATTTGTTCATGTACTTGATGGATAACCGCGCGGATGATATATTCAGGACCTTCAAGTTCGAAAAGGAGGAAGAGGCAACGAAAATTGATTCCGTCCTCAAGGCGTTCGACAGCCACTTCTGTGTCAGAAAGAATATTATCTACGAACGTGCGAAATTTAATTTAAGAATCCAAGAGGATCAGGAGCCAGTGGACGAATTCATCACTTCATTGTACAAATTGGCTGATAGTTGCGAATTTGAGGGTCTTCATGAGCAGTTGATCCGTGAACGAATAGTGGTTGGAGTGAGGGACAAAGCTTTATCTGAAAGAATGCAGTTGGACAGCGAACTGACTTTGAAAAAGGCGGTGAAAATGGTTCGACAGCAGGAAGCCGTTCGACAGCAGCAAGTCGACTTACAGCGTCCCACAACAAGCCAAAAGGTCAATCAGGTGAAGTTCAACTCGAAGGAACAATCACCGAAACAACAACAGCAGCCTTCGAGGAAGAAGGAGAAGTCAGCCAAAACAAGATCACGATGTCCAAAATGCGGAGGTTCCACCCACAGGGAAGGACAGGCTTGCCGCGCTGAAGGACAAAGATGTAACCTATGTTCAAAAACTGGGCATTTTCAAATTGCTGCCCAGATAAGCAGGCGAAGACTGCCGAAGTCAAAGCTGTTTCTGAACTTGATGAAGAAATTGGTTTTCTCCTGGAGGTCTCAGCTGTGGAGGATTCTTCTAATCTCGATGCTGATGAAGGCGAGTGCAGGAGGCGATGGACAGCAGAAATCCAAGTGTACGGGAAACAGGTGAAGTTCAAGCTCGACTCCCAGGCGGATGTTACATGTGTTCCTCTGTGTCTCTTCAAGAAGATTATGGGACAGCAACGACTAGTGGAAAGTGATATCAACATTAGAGCTTCTGAATTTTCCGAACTTCAGACTGTGGGTATGTTTATATAAACGCTGCGAAATGGAAATTATGAAATCAAGGAGAAGATTTATGTCATTCGTCGTTTGAGTAAACCTCTTCTGAGTCGCCGGGCATGTGAGCTCTTGAACCTGGCGAGGCGGATTGAAGTGGTTGCGACGAGAATTAACCCGATCAAGGAATTCCCTGAAGTATTTGAAGGACTGGGACAGATCGGAAACCCTTACGAAATAGTGCATATCCCTGGAAAGGAGCTGCTCGACGCCGATGCATTATCCAGACAACCACTTCTTACAACCGAGAGAGGTGAAAACGAACGGCCAACCTCAGCGCATATAAATGCAGTTCTCTCGTGTATAACCGACAAAGACGAGATGTTGACGAAGATTTATGAAGCTCAACAAGAAGATACGACCCTGAAAGCAGTAGTCAACTACCTTGAGCAAGGCTGGCCAGATAAGAAGATGTCACAGGCTCTGCTCTCTTATTGGCATGTCAAGGATGAACTCGGCGTTCAAAATGGACTACTGATGCGTAGCTGTCGTCTTGTTATTCCAGCAAGTATGAAACTGGAGATCCTAGATAAGTTGCACGCTGGGCACTTCGGGATTACAAAAATAAGGCTTCGCGCACGTGAGACGGTATGGTGGCCTGGAATTTCGGAAGAGATCGCGGAAACGGTCAGAAAGTGCAGTGTCTGTATCCAGGAAGCCATCTCAAAACATGAACCTTTGATACCAACCAACTTTCCTACACGACCGTGGCAAAAGATTGGAATGGATTTGTTCAAGTTCGAGAATAAGTGGTATCTAGTCGATATTGACTATTATTCTCGCTTTCCTGAAATGGTTCAGCTGGATCGGATCACAGCCAATGTGGTGGTGCGTAGTTGCAAATCCATATTTGCCCGACATGGAATACCAGAAACTGTTGTAAGCGATAATGGGACGCAATTTGGAGCTGCTCGTGAATTTGCAAATTTCGCAAGGCAGTACGGATTCACACATGTCACTTCAAGTCCTCGATTCCCGCAGAGCAATGGGATGGCAGAAGCACAGGTGTGAACATTTCTAAGTTGATCCTCAAGAAAAATCAAGACCCATCGCTTGGACTCCTGGAGTATCGATCGTCCCCTTTGGAGAACGGTTACAGCCCTGCTGAGCTTCTCATGGGACGTAAACTCCGAACGACCTTGCCAATTGCACCAGAGAATCTTAATCCAAGGTTGGTGGACTCTCAGACCCTCAAAAGAAAGGAGGGGAGAAGGAGAAAGGATATTAAATCCAGATATGATCGACGCTGCGGAGCTACGGACATGGAGGAGCTATCCGAAGGTGACACGGTTTGGATTACAGATATGCGAATCTAGGGGATTGTAAAGCAGAAAGCATCGACATCAAGGTCATATATGGGTGATACTCCAGTTGGGACTGTACGTCGAAACAGGTTCCATCTACGAAAAGGAGATACAGTGCAATATCCAGCCGACCCATCGACGCCGACCTTTTCGGGGGAGGAACTGGTTGAAAATGAAAAGATCCCAGTTGTGAATTATCCCTCTAACGACTCAGAAGACGGCCAGATAAGAACCCGGAGTGGACGAATTGTTAAACCCGTGGATCGCCTTCATTATTAATTATATTATGCATTTAAAGTTTGTAATGTATACATATTTCAAATCTTAAAAAGGGGATGTTTTGGGAACATTGTATGTTTTCCCACGTGCCGCGGCGGAGCGTGACCGCGCCTGCACGGGTGAGGAGTTGTTGTTTTGAACTTTGTATGGATGGACATTGAAACAAAGATCGATGACATGTAGATGAGGAAAGCAAAATAAAAGCACCGTATTGTTTTTCCCACAATAATTCTGATTGAATGCTGAGCAAAGGAATCCCGATTCTGATATTTGTGGAAACCATATTTAAAACAATTCATATTGATTGATTATGTTGGAGAAATTTGAATAAGGAGGCACACCAGTCTTAGAATTAATCCACTTGGAAAAATAAGGTTGATTAACTTGGTGTCATCAATATAATGCACTAACAATTTTATAGTATTTCTAGTATAAGTATCGAGTGCTAGGGTTGTTCTACAGATAAAGCCTATTTGGACATAATTGTGAAGTACTACACATTTTCGATACCAATTATGTATAAATATAGATGATATATCAAGGAATAGATTGTGATATATCATTTGTAATACACTCATAAACAAAACATAAGGAAGTTGTACCTTTTAAAATGTTTATATATATTTTATTTTTATTATTATATTTCATTATATTTTTTATTATTCTCTCTAAAGGAGAACGTTCGAATTTACCTGTATGGGTAGTACGCCGATATATAAGTAAATAAGGAATGGTTTATATTTGGAATATGAAAAATCCACGAGTTTTGTCTATGAGTGTATTCTTCAGTTTAACAAATACATTTACTTACACACTTAATCCTTTTGCTCATGACAACACGCCTGCGATTTCCTTTACGTTGTTCAGGGGTCACTTACACGCCAGCGTACGATTATGAGTCTATACTCAGAAACTTAAAAAACTTGCGGGTGATCTGATTTCCAACATTTATTCTTCTGGTCCAATCTGTATTGCATTTTAATCAAATGTTATCAAGGGAAATAAACTATGTTGCATAGCTGCAAATGACTGTTGTTATGATTTATTTGTATGCATATATAGTCTTTTTATTTATTTGATAAACTGTGTTGAGAATAAATGAAAAATGGCACCTGAAGTAAATTATTTGTATGGTAGCTATACTGGCTTGCAACACCCGATGGCGCGTCTGGCAGGGAAATAATTAAGCATTTGTGAATATGTTGCATGTTCCCCTTTTTGACGATGTCTTTGGCATATTCAACATTCTCTGGGGGTTATCACTATCTTTGACTTTCAAACACTGTTGGAAAAAGAAAAAAAAAAGGAAAAATTTGTTAATTCTATATCTAAATACTGTAATTAAAGTAGCGATAGGCTTTTGATCCGCTTTAGTCTTCCTTCTGAGCTTGAATTCCTTGTCTTCAGGCACTCAATCTAATTCATAAATTTATTTTCGGGAGCTCTGAAGAAGTGGGATCAGTTTTCTTCTCCATGTCTTCCCGCAAACAAATCCATCCCCTTTACAAATTCAACTGAATAATCAATATATTCAAACAAAACACTACGCCACCGGCCATCCTTCTGTGCTTTTTATACCGTGCTTGCGCAATGTCTCACCTCATTGGTTCTTTTCGGCACGTGATCAGTAAATGATAATATACAAATGAAATAGTTTAAAAAGCACTTTTCATTTGTCTATATTTACTTTCAAATTATAGTATTGTTGGCAGGTAGTTTGTCCTTCAAGCTGTTCTTTCACAAGAAGCTCCTAGGAACCAAGAAATCCAAGGAATCCAAGAAACCTAGGATTTCTCTTTAGTTACCATCCTTCAAAGAGCAATGTGGGTAATTACTTCTCATTTCCACATCAGCAGCCATTTTCTTTTTCATAGGGGAAGTAAACAGAATATATACAAATCTTGCTCATGTGGAAATTAGATAGTGGTCGAAGAAACTAGTTCCTTTGTTCAATCGTTTCTAAGTATGATATGAATTGGGAAGACGTGTATTGTCGCAATGTAACTTGACAAAAGTTTCATAGTTTTCTCGTCTTTTATGTTTAAAATAGATTCCATGAGATCTATCGCGCGTAAATATAATTATCGCGAAAAATATTCCAAGTTAATTTTTTTTGGAAAAGCAATCCTAATTGCATCTGTACTTGTCCCAAAGTATATTTAAAAAAACATTTTTGGCTGATGCACTTCAAATTTTTAACATTTAGGTGAATTTGTTCGATGCTAACTCTGCCTTATTCTCCCGTCAATGGAAGTATATCCAATATCCGTATTTCATATATCCTTGGAATAGATTGTAAGTAGATATTTTTCGGGGTTCACGAAGTTTCAACCGTGCTTCACTGTACATAGAGAACAGAGTGAACATAAACTAAACAGATTGACGTCAAAAAAGACCAGAATATCAAGGAACATCAATTCCACAAACATGGACGAGCAAAGACCAGGATATCAGAGAACATCATTTAAACAGACTGACGGCCAAAAGTATGATATCCAGTCGATTGCCCGTGCAACGTCGGGTGACTCAGCTAATTGCAAACAAATTGGATGTTCGAACGTTTGGAATGCTGATCAATGCACGTTGCTACCTCTATATATCGCACAACAGTTTAGATAACATTTGTGAATAATACAATCCTCTACCTCTCTAGGTTTATATTATATATTATATATTTTTTTAATGAAATAAACTATATTATTATGTACTAGCGCGAATACATTGTTCTTAAATAATGACTGTAAAAACATTGTAACATACCTGGCTACTGGTGCTAGTGGTGAGCTGTGATAGGCAACTATTGGTCTTAGTGGGATCCTTTGCTTGTGTACTTTAGGTTTTCCGTATATATAGCTTTCAGAGTCTAAATTAGACATGAATAATTTAAATTCGTCATTTGATATCATATTTGCTTTTGAACATCCTGTTTATTTCTTTCTTGTAATATGCATATTCTCGTTTCTTTTCGCTTTAATTAACTATTGTAAAAATGCTTTTGTCTTCTAATATGTTGTTCATTTTGTCTATATAATCTGTTTTGTCCATCACTACAGTCATCCCTTCCTTTGAAACGAGAATATGCATATTACAAGAAAGAAATAAACACGATGTCCAAAAGCAAATATGATATCAAATGACGAATTTAAATTATTCATGTCTAATTTAGACTCTGAAAGCTATATATACGGAAACCTAAAGTACACAAGCAAGGGATCCCACTAAGACCAATAGTTGCCTATCACAGCTCACCACTAGCACCAGTAGCCAGGTTTTTCATAAGAGGACATCACTAAAAACTTTCGTTACAATGCATCAATTTCAACCAAATTTTCAACATTTATGTAAAACGAGATGGAGCAGGTTTTGCTTAACATCAAAATATTTTTTCCTAACATTAACATGCGTAACTTAGCTGTTATCGATTAAATACAAAAAAATCAACAGAGTTAATTTTATTTATATATAAATGCAAAAAATAAATCAGCAATTCATTCAACTCAATCTAAAAAAAATATTCAAAACAAGCAATTTTAAGATAACACCATATGTAAAACAGTCGGCCAAGAAAACAACAACGATATTACATCTTTCTCACATATTCACACACAATCTTGATTAATAATTAAAACTAATCTTTAACATTGTTTATTATACTTCATAATATATAATATTCTTTAGGCAAACTTTCACTCGGATAAATGTAATATAAAAAGCCAACAATGAAGAATGAATGTAAGATAAAAAGCCAACAATGAAGAGTAAATATAATATAAAAAGCCAACAATGAAGAATGAATGTAAGATAAAAAGCCAACAATGAAGAGTAAATATAATATAAAAAGCCAACAATGAAGAGAGAATGTAAGATAAAAAGCCAACAATGAAGAGTAAATGTAATATAAAAAGCCAACAGAGTGAATGTAAGATAAAAAGCCAACAATGAAGAGTGAATGTAATATAAAAAGCCAACAATGAAGAATGAATGTAAGATAAAAAGCCAACAATGAAGAGTGAATGTAAGATAAAAAGCCAACAATGATTAGTAAATGTAATATAAAAAGCCAACAATGAAGAATGAATGTAAGATAAAAAGCCAACAATGAAGAGTAAATATAATATAAAAAGCCAACAATGAAGAATGAATCTAAGATGAAAAGCCAACAATGAAGAGTAAATATAATATAAAAGCCAACAATGAAGAGTGAATGTAAGATAAAAAGCCAACAATGAAGAGTAAATGTAATATAAAAAGCCAACAGAGTGAATGTAAGATAAAAAGCCAACAATGAAGAGTGAATGTAATATAAAAAGCCATAAATGAAGAATGAATGTAAGATAAAAAGCCAACAATGAAGAGTGAATGTAATATAAAAAGCCAACAATGAAGAATGAATGTAAGATAAAAAGCCAACAATGAAGAGTGAATCTATCTATATATATAAAATTGAATGTCTGTCTGTCTGTACTCTATAGATTCAAAAACCATACATCCAATCGCCGTGAAATTTTGGGATATTATTAGGTATATCACCGGGAAGGTTTTTGAAAAATAATTTCCTGAATATCTTGAATATCCTTATAGTTATTTGCATATTTGTAGATTTAACTCGCAAGCAGCGCCCCCATTGTGACGATGATAACAATATATCGAGAGATTCAAATTTACGAGTTTCAAATTATCAAAATATATCTTTTTTTTTTTAATAAGTTTTCAGAGAATTGTTTTAACAAATGTTCGCTAGACTACCCGAGTAAAGGTTTGTCTAACGAACATTTGTTAAAACAATTCTCTATAAACTTACAAAAAAAAAAAATAGATATATTTTTATAATCTGAAACTCGTAAATTTGAATCTCTCGATTAAGTGATAATTTTTTCCCGGTCCCTGTGTGCCGTGTCATCCTGAATTTTGTCTTTCCTAATTTTCTACATTACAAAATCATCGTTTTATCTAGTGAACATTTTTTCCCGGTCCCTTGAAAAATACTCGATAAGTTGAATAAAATCATGGTCGTTTATGGAAGATGGACGAAGTTCCCGGAGGTCATCTTGGGAAAGCCCCCGCGATGCTTTTTTCTTGTCTACTTGGCACAGCTGTGTCACCAACTCTGCCCCCGCGCGCCAGGACATCTTGACTCCTCTGATTGGTCGGTGGGTACTTGGATTACATTCTCTCGACAGGGGGTGGGGCAGACCTAAGCCTATCTCCGTCGCAAGGTGGCGCTGCTTGCGAGTTAAAGCTACCAATCTGCAAATAACTCTAAGGATATTCAAGACATTCAAGAAATTATTTTTCGAAAACCTTTCCGGGGATATACCTAATAATATCCCAAAATTTCACGGCGATTGGATGTATGGTTTTTGAATCTATAGAGTACACACACACACAGACAGACATTCATTTATATATATACTAGCGGATGTGCCCGGCTTCGCCCGGGTTTTACCCGAGTGAATGTTTGTCTAACGAACATTTGTTAAAACAATTCTCTATAAACTTATAAAACGTACTCGGCTTCGCCCGGGGTTTTACCCGAGTAAAGGTTTGTCTAGCGAACATTTGTTAAAACAATTCTCTAAAAACTTATTTAAAAAAAAAGATATATTTTGATAATTTGAAACTCGTAGCCAGGTATGTTACAATGTTTTTACAGTCATTAATTAAGAACAATGTATTCCCAATGTCAATAGCAAATATTCCAACATTCATCACTGAAATAGCCAATTACAATTATCAGAGAGATCACATTTTAGTATCATTCGATGTAGAGGCCTTATATCCCAGTCTCCCCCATAACTTAATTCTTGAAACTACAAAAACCTTTTTAGATAACAATAGGATAGACTCTAACACAATAGATAAAATAATAGGTTTGATTACATCATGTCTTAAGGTTAACATATTCGCTTTTGACCAGAAACAGTATAAACAAATCAGGGGTTCCCCTATGGGAAGCCCATTATCAACTCCATTAGCCGAAATAGTTAAGAGAGAAATAGACAATTGGATCACTTCTTCATACCCCGCAGACATCATATTATACAGACGATACATAGATGATATATTTTGCATTTGTAAAGAAAAACAGATTCCCAACATCTTAGCCTCACTCAACATTTATAACAATAGCTTACGTTTCACAATAGAAAAAGAAGATAATTGCACATTGCCATTTTAGATATAAAAATAATGAAAATGGACAATAAATTGCAAACAACAGTTTACTACAAACCTTCATTCAACCCCAATTATATAAAAATTTCTTCATTTTGCCCCATTAGTCATAAAATTAACACAGTAAAAACTTTAACTAAAAGAATTTATACTCATTTTTCGTTAAATCAATACAAAACTCATGAAACACAAACCGTTATCCAAATTTTAACAACAACTGGTTACCCTAAAACATTCATTTTAAAACATTTATATCAGGCACAAGTCACATCTTAACATGTTAGCGCAAAAAACTAAAGTATACAGGCAAAATTGCTACATCCCATATTCCCCGAAATCCATCTACATTTCCAGAACACTAGATAAATATGGAATAAAAACCTTTTATAGCAACTCTCCCAACTTATCAGATATCCTAAGAAACCCGATTACAAAAAAAAACAGGCAAACCGAATGTATATCATATAAAAAAAGAGGTAGTTTATTAAATAGAATGCAATAACTGTAACGCCAGATATGTGGGGGAGACAGCGAGAAAGTTACATAATAGAATCACAGAACACAGAAGATACATAAACAAAAATGACCCATTATCATTAATAGTACAGCACTCTAATTCAACAGGACACACTTTTAACTTAAATGAACCTAAAGTACATTACAACAACATCAATAACAAATATCAAAGATTAATAATTGAAGCAATAATTTTCAAACAATATAGCAGTATAAATCGCGCAGAATCGATTTACCAGAAGCATATGAATCAATAGACCTAAATAGAATAAGATAAAACAGTTACATTCACAATAAAATATATCACAAGTCTGATGGGATCCCTTGCTAGTGTAAAATTTTTAAAATTTAAAATTTAAAATACAAAATGAGATTGCCTTAAACAAAAACATATCATATTACCGCATATTAATTAGATTTAGTTTTTCCAAGTCATTACACCTGTATGTAAATTTAAATATTTTAATAATTTTCAATTAAGCCGATATGCAAAACAATAGTTACGTGTGTAAAAATCCTATTTCAGACTAGTTGGATAATTGTTTTATTAATTCCTGTAGAAGGGCGTATGTGCCCGAAAGCTCGTTTTATATTCGTTCTAATAAAAGATACGCAGCCCTTTGGCTTTGTTTAACTCATTTATATATATATATATATTATGAATTATTAATGGATTATCTTTTATGCACTTAATACAAATATTTTAAAATATAAGATAGACCTCATTATTTTTCCTTTAATATTTTAAGTTATTTAACTTATTCTGATTGTAATTTTTATAATAATTTTTTCATGCACAAATTTTTCTTCACCTACTTTGTATTTAAATGATTTCAACTGTGATATTATAACACTATGCGGCGCTGAGTTTGTGTATACAAAAATTTAATGCCTCGATAAAGGTTGGCGTTCAGCCAGCCAAAATATTGGCAAATAAATATTTTATTCAATCCAATATATGCCTTTTTACTATTTAATATATATATATATTTTTCTTTTGAATCATATGGTCGGTATATTGAAATATAATCATATGGTTGATACAAGAGAGGTATATATATAAAGGCATTTTCATATGTAATTGATGATAATCTACTGTATATCAAATAAATAATGTAACATGATGAAACTCATCTCCAGAAACCTATCGTATTATTTAATAGTTTATATGTATCTATGTGTGAATTCAAATAGAGAGAGATAGAGATTTGAAAGAGACTTATCCCTCAAGCTTATTGATTTGAACAAACAGAGATTGAAACTATTTTTATTACTTCGTTCATAAAATATTATAGTGAAAAATGAAAACTAAATAATATTTATAAGTAAATATGAAAATAATAATAAGGATGAATATACACAATGAAATCTATACAGGTTTCATTGGTTTAAATCAAGGGCTACAAGACATCCTGAATTCGGATAGGCCCTTGGTTATAAATGGGTCTTTGTCCCCAACATGTTCAATTGCCCTATTGAGGAAATCACACAGAATTATCTTGTTTTCTGTTGAGAGAGAGAGAGAGACAATCAACAACTTTATTCACTCTTAATCTATATAGCAAAATAATAAATTTTCAGAATAATACAGTATTGTAATAAAAATATAAAATATTTACACCAGACGAAGCCTTCTCTGAAGGGACGTCGGGATCTTATCAGGTGCTACAAGCCGCCCTGAGTGTGGACAGGACCTTGCTTATTTACAGCTTTTGTCCCCAACATGCTCAATGGCAATGTTGAGGAATGAGATAGAGACAAATTGACAAATAACATAGTTTTATTGACATCCCGTTAAAAATATAAAAGTGCACAGTCCACACTATTCAAGTAGAAGTGAAAAAATTAAAATGATGACGATTATTATAATAATAAAAGAATGAAATAAAAATACTATAAAATATATGCTATGTACAATGAATATGTGCATGGCGCCTCTGCCACCGCTACAGAGTTTGATGGAAGATCGCCAACTCGTCTCCAGTGATACCACGCTTTTCGCAATTGAATAAGAGAGAGAGTAATAAACATATCATATAATTTTAGTGATGAAAACAGAATAATTCTTCAAGTTTATTCCATTTTTGACGTGACAACGTCTTAAATTAGGTTGCGGCTGGGAGTCACTTATGAAAAAGTGTAACGCCCGGTAACGTTACGATGAGTCACCGAACGAGAGTGCTGCGCGCGCAGCTGCGCGCGCAGCGCTAGAGAATTAGGCGCATTGAATCGGCGCATGCTTGTCTCTGTCTTTGTCTTTCTCGAACGTTCTTGGCGTTGGAAAAACAAGAAAGCGTCATAATACAAGTTCACACGTGTGGTTAAAGTATCGTCAGCTGTGTCTGTAGTGAAAATGTGGAGTGCTTAGATTCGTCATTTACAACAACTACAACAATAAAGGTAAATAATTGTACACTGATATTTCATTATCGTAAACTATGATTGATTGATTAATTGTTAGTTTGACACAAAAGTTGAGAAACTGAGTTTATAGGTTATGTCATACTATTGATAAATGTTGATAGTGTTAAGTAAATTATTAGTTTAAAATTAATTAATTAATTAATTATTATTTTACAAATTTTAAATAGTTTCAAATTTATTTAGCAAAAATTTGAACCTTCGATCTGAATAAATGTTTTGATTTTCGAATTGATTCTTTAAAATTACAAATATTAAGAAAAAGTGGCAGATATAAGAAAAATTTATTTAAACTGTGTTGAGCAAGAATTTTAACATCTAATTTAAGTAAATGTTTTAATTTTCAACTTCATCATTTACAATTACAAATTTTATTTAATTTCAAATTTATTTAGCAAAAATTTGAACCTTCGATCTGAATAAGTGTTTTGATTTTCAAATACCAACGCGGCTGGTGGAGTGGCGATCTATCGTAAATTATCATCGACATCTACGGCGGAAGTGTTCCAAGTTGCGATTACAGACGTAACTCGTGTCATTAAAACCAAGGGTGACATGTGCATGACTGAAGTTACTTGCTTCGCCGCTAATACTAGCTTCAAGTTTATACTCGGTGCTGTATATATTCATCCAGGAGCTAGTATGCAGGATATTGGAATGTTACTATGGCAAGAACTCGGTCCGTACATTCACAACAGCCAGTACGTGCCACCGTTCGTGCAAATTGATTCTAGTATACCGATTCTTCTGTGTGGTGATTTTAACAAAAACGTAAAGCCTGACAACTCGTTTCTTAATTTCATGAAAAATACGTATAATCTTGATTGCGTATCAAACGTTTCTAAGTCAACTACGTTAAAAGGAACAACTATCGACTTGACTTTCGCAAGACACATTACAGCAGAAACACTTCCTTTCATTTCATATTTCTCCTATCATCGTCCTATCCTCAACAAAATCACTCAAATAGGAATTAGTTAAGTTTAAGTTTACATGTACAATGTTTTAGTAAACAAAATATATTTCTATAGTTAAAATTTGTGCAATTCTTATTTTCATTCAATTCCTTGTTCCTATTGTGCAATTTAATTATATTCATATCAATAAATATTCTACCGTTGTCACGTAAAATCTTCGCCCGTAAAACCGACTTTACAGGCAACCATTTTTTTATTTTAAAAAATGTTTCCAACTCTCATATAGAGAGCAAAAAGCATTTTATATAAAGATTTTCAATGCTGATTGATTCAAGTAGTAAAAATGAGGAATGGATCAGAATTTTTTTTTACCATCGCTGAATCGCAAACTAAGGCGATTTATTAATTGAATAACAAATGACTCAAGAATAAATTTCATAGAAAAAAAAACCCTTTCTCATCAATCATAAACCCACTTCATTAATATTTAACGGTTAAAATGTTTGTAATGTATGTAATAGAAATTTAAAATAATGTATTAAATATTACAAAGTGTGTTTTAGCCTGTCAAAATGTAACTTTAATATGAACGTTTAAGACATGTTTCCATTAAAAATATAATTATATGAATGAATATAGTTAGTAAATAAAAAAGAACAATATTTAACTAATGAAGTAAAGATTCTGATTAGAGTCAAGATAAAATTGTGAAAAACGTTTAAAAAAACTACAAAAAATATTTTCTCACAATGAGTTTCTTTTTCATTTTAAAATGAAAGTTTTTAATTTTGAATTTTCAGTTGTAAATATCCACGCGGCGCGTGTATATATTTATAAACAGTTCTTGTAATAAATAGTCAATGTTTTCCCTACCTGCATCCACTGTTCAGAAGAGCCACAGACAGTCGAGCATTTTCTCTTCAGTTGTCCAGCATTCCTAAGACAATAGAATGCAAACAGCTATCCTGCTTGGACTGACCCACCCCAATCCTAGATCTATGGCCAGCCTCCAAGACTCAACCTCAGCATGGAAATTTCTGGTCAACTGGTTCAACTCGGCAATCAAAACAGAACGCGAGTAAAAAGCGCTCAACACTAGTCTATCAAGTAAGCTGGAATCCCCGGGTAGTTGGTGCTCTGCTCTCCCCGGGTTATAAAAAATCCCTCCTTAATATTTTAATTAAGTCTATTGAAGAGCCATTTTGCTTTAGCTTGCATTTTAAAATAATAATAAAAAACTCATTGTGAGAAAACATTTTTGTAATTCTGATTAGAGACTAGAAACATGGCTAAATCAGGACTCTCCAGGAGGTGGTCTCTTATTAGAAACTCTACTCCAGTTGAAAGACTCCTGATGAATTAGCCTGACGTGACAGAGTCTCCGATGAGAGACTACTTCAAGAAGAAACCAGAGTTAGCTTTGTTTCAATCAATGGCCTTTCATAGAAGACACACACACTCTTAAGTAATAATTTCACATAGTCCCATCATTTATATTTAAATAAATTATATACACATTTCAATTAATTAATATAAAGCAATAACGCGCCATCTAGATATAAGAAATGAAAGCATAAATGTTGGAATAGACCAAAGATAGACGCGACGCGTTTCTTTATTAATGGAAATAGAAATTGGTCGCGTCCACCTTTGGTCTCTTCCAACAATGATACCCTGCATTTCTTTCTATTGTAATTTGAATAGAAAGCACGAATATTTTTTTTTACACATGAAACAAAATTTTTATACTGTTCTTACTACGATTAAAAGAATATTGGGAAGGCTTGGATCATCAGTGGTGAACCCTCCCACCCGTTTCAACCAGTTTAATCCACCAGACCGCTTCTTTAGAGCTCTAATACTGTATTGGACGATTCTGCTTATATGCTACACCGTAGGATGGAATCTAGGAAATGGTATTCAAGTAAACTACGGACATAAGCTTTTAGGGCAGTAGAATTACATTATATATACGCCGAAGAGTCCTTCTCCAGGTAATCAGGAGTCTACGTTATCACCTCAAGGCTAAAGAAGAACTTGTAGATGGACAAATTGGTTGACTCAAGAATGTGATAAGGTAGTCAGTCAGGGGTGACGTAGACTAACTGACATGGGCAGGATGGGGAGATCGGTCAAAGTCTATCTACTCCGATGCTACTAATTCATCTTACATATGCAAATCCCACACCAGGAAGCCCTCTGGATAATTACGGTGGAGGTCATTCAGAAATTCTTTCTCTCAATGGAGTCACCAGAGTTCTCAACTTATCATTTTGATGAAAGATCACAGTATGTCCAGACTCTATCTGTCAACGAAGAAATGCTAATTGATGAAATAATATCTACAATAATTGTCACTGAGAAAAACAAAATTTAATATAAGATAGAATACCAAAATTACCGAGCAGTAGAGGTAAACATAATGTTACATCTTACCCAGACGCTATTCGTGTTCTTTGTCTATTCAGAGTGCCACAAAGATACACACGTGAATTCGATGGGATGCAGCTAAAGCTAGCGCTTTATTATGTCTCAACAGAAGGAATACAGCAAGTGGAACTTGACTTCAACCTCCCCGTCAGAAGAATCCTTGTCGCCGTGGATGTCACTCTTGTGTCCCGCTCCACACTATACACGTCCAGCCTGGACTTACACCGGCTTGTAGGCTGCTTCGATGTCAGGCTCTCCTGGCACCGACTTGCAGGATCATCCACACGCCCGGAGTCAACTCCCCACTTCTTCTCCTCGCCGCAGATGTCACCAGACTCTGTCCTTCCCCACACAGGAATGCTGTTTTTGGCGCCTGCCACATGGCAGCGGGGGCAGCTGTAGTCCACCCCTCTTTCCCCAACTTTCCTTGGAATCTTGGCATTGTCATCCATATTACAATATTAAAGAAAGCCTGGGTCATTAATGGTAAACCATTTCAGAGGTTTCGCCAATTAATCTTCTTGAAAGCTCTCTACACGACTTTTTCACTGTTTACTCGGATTATATTGTCAAAGAAATTGGATCTTTATTCTTAGTGACAGTGTTCAATGACACACTCTCTCTCTATCCATGTATGTAGAACTTCATAAATATAGAAATAGTTCTACATTTATTTTGGTAATACAAATGAAAACACCGAAACGCGAATGTTTCTTTTCACAAATAAACCAAACTTCTACTGTCCTTACTGTGATGAAAAATATTGGGAGATTAGCTCATCAATGGTGAACCCTCCCAGCGGTTTTGCCAATTTAATCTACCAAACCGCTTCTTTAGAGCTCTAATAATGTATTGGATCATTCTGCTTTTATATGAAACACTGCTATGTATTAATATATTTTGGTTTCAAAAATGCAAATCATTAACTTGAAGGATAGGATAAAAAGAAAAGGTCTTTTTTTTTTATATCAGCACTTGACTTTTCTATTTTTTCTTTCTTTTTATTACACACACACATATATAGACAAATCTACGAAATGTATCATATTTATTAATTGAAATGCGGTATGCTCTCTTTGAGAAATCCTAAATCTTTCTCAGGCCTTCTATATAAATATACTGGCGGATGTACCCGGCTTCGCCCAGGTTTTTCTCGAGGGAATGTTTGTAGTCTAGTAATAAGAAAATATACTACACCTAAAAACTATCAGAGAAAATAGAAACCACGGAAGGTGAACAGAAAAATGCTTACAATGGATGTTATGTTTACGATATCAAGTTAAATAAAAACAAAGATAAAATTTGCATATGTTGGTCACTATAAATTTGTATATTTGTTAGGCGAAATTAGAAACATGATAAAACAATTGGGTATTTAAAAACAAATGTAGAAATAAAATTTGAAGTATAATTAACAATGTTAAAGATTAGTTTTAATTATTAATCAAGATTGTGTGTGAATATGTGAGAAAGATGTAATATCGTTGTTGTTTTCTTGGCCGACTGTTTTACATATGGTGTTATCTTAAAATTGCTTGTTTTGAATATTTTTTAGATTGAGATTATTAGCTAGTATGTAAAAAAATTAACTCTGTTGAAATTTAATTTTGTATTTATATATAAATAAAATTAACTCTGTTGATTTTTTTGTATTTAATCGATAACAGCGAAGTTACGCATGTTAATGTTAGGAAATATATTTTGATGTTAAGCAAAACCTGCTCCATCTCGTTTTACATAAATGTTGAAAATTTGGTTGAAATTGATGCATTGTAACGAAAGTTTTTAGTGATCTCCACTTATGAAATTTCCATTTTATTAATATAGATCGTCAAATAAAGGGCTCATCCTTTTTGAAGTTGTTTTGAATTTATAGCAATTACAACTGCTAAAGTTGAAAGCAGAAGCAACAATTGTGCGTAAACCCGGATTCCTGAATAACCTGCCACACACACAAGTATGAGTCTTCAAACTTATTGTCTAGTTATTGCGATAGTTAAACCCATATTCTCCAACAAAACTTGTCCAAAATATATCTCCAAATCAGAAGAATTCCAGTTTTTACTTTTGGAGATTGAGAAAGAATAAGGTTCTTAATCAAACACCGCCACTTGTTTCACTGAGCCACATAGTTCTCTCCCAACAATTTTTCTCTTTTCAAAATCGAACTGTGATTAATAAGTCTTTTTGAAGATTATAATGAATGTTCCTAAGGGGGTTATCAGCTCTCATCCAATGCTGATTATGATTAATGATAAAGATCATAATAACTTGGTAAACAATATGAAATGGGTCGTAAATTTGAAGGACAGTGTTTAAGAAGGATTTATGGTGATTACTACATTTTATTTGCTTGAATTTTTGAGTAGTTTTCCCCTTTAGATAACATCTAAATAGCCAACTGATTTAAAGTCACCTAGCACCCAGTTGTTCACAGTTGACGTCAGTAATTGTTGAATTATCACCGGTACGTCATAATTTCTTTGGAATTCCCATCTTGAATGTGTTTTACCCATGTGGATGTATATGAATTCACGTTTATAGGAAATAAATTGTATCCATTGTTGATAAAACTGAATAATCGATTGAGTATGGATTCAATTTTGAGATAGTTGAGGAGTACCAATACTGCCAATTATCTCTCTCTCTCTATCAGATCTTATATATCTACAAGCAATTACTCAATGTTATCTGCAGGATTGTACAGAACATGTAAAGTTAGAGTAACATCATTCTTATCAAAAAGTCTCTAAAGCTTTGTATAATTCTCTGAAAATTCCAAATTCTGAATATATTTAAAATTTAGAATCGATAATTAAGATTGGTAGGGCTCAAGTTTAATATTTATAAGTAATTAGACAAAGAAGAATCGGTTTCCCCTAGGTACTCTCTGAAGACGCTTGCTCGGCCATTATTGTCTTAACAACGGTTTATTAGAGATTCCATATACCGTGTCAAATATAAAAGCAGAATCGACCAAAAACAGTATTTGAGTTCTAAAACCGGTATGGTAGATTAAACTGACGAAACCACTGGGAAAGTTCACCATTTATGAGCCATGCCCTCCCAAGATTTTATCATCGCAGTAAGGACAGTAGGAAATTTGTATATATATAACAAAGAATAATTAATTCTCAATAGCCTTATCTCCTATATATTATTCACAGTTAAAGATATAAAGGTGGGGAGAAAGACGTTTTTTCCAATACCAGAATATGCTAATCCTTCCATTTTGGAGATAAGCAAATCGGCTACTGAACCCTTCTGACCTATATCAAACTGTGTCAATGTTATATCCGGGAGAAAAGATAAACTGTTGTGGAAACGTAGACAAAAACAGAAATTAACCTATTTTACAACTATATTATAAAATTATGAAAAAGACATCTCCTTATCGTGCAACTGAAAGTTGCTGATGGCTTGCGCTATCTATCGGAATAAATATCAACTATTCTCGTTGATTTTTAAATATTCTAGAATTGGCCAAATACCCATTCTTGATTAATCAAGAAAAGCTAACCACGGACGCGTTTCGGGCTGTTGTCCTTCATCAGCGTGGTGCAAGCTGTACCTCAACGACCAAAAAACTGATCATTCAGGCATCCTGAAAAATCATGAGACGGGTAGTTAAGGCCAGAATTGCGTGAGACCGCGACACAATGTGAAAGAATAGTACAAATGTGATATTGTACTACTATATTATAAGAGTATTATTATGTACTTGTATATACTTATATAATTGTATTAAACACTTAAGTCAAAATCACGCCACCTATACATAAGAGATAGAACCCTTAAGCCCCTTTTATCTTTTTAAATAAAAAAAAACGCATTACTCTATCCTTACTGCACAATGAAAACTATTTTTTTCATCGCAATAAGGAATATAGAAAGTCAGTTTTACTTGAGGATTTAAAATTCATTCTTAATGGCTTTATATAAATTTATATATAATATATTTTGGTGAAAAATTTAACTCTCTCTGATTATGTGTATGATTCCTGACATAAATTTAAAAATCGTGTACTAATTCTAAACGTATAAGGAAATGATTATATAGAAGGGTATATTAACATTATTATCAACAGAAAAACATTAAAAATATATGTTATAGAAAATATTATTTTATTTAAAATTATAATTAATAAATTAAAATATTCTGTTTATATCTACCACACCAGATGTCGAGACTTTCCCTATATAAAATCGATTGTTGTTGTTTCCCGATGGCCGGCTCAAACTTTTTGTGAATTGTGTAAATAAGTTTTTCATTTTTTTATTCTTACGCCTTAAGTCAGGCAGTACTTTTATCAAATTATGTTTTTATATATTACTTTAGCTCAATTAAATCAATAACTGATCAAAACTATTTTATTATTATATTTTCAAGATTTTAACCACGACTGCATTACCAATACCATTTAGTACTGAAAATAACCAGCAAAAAATACTCTAGAGAGAGCATATCAAATTTAATCATAATAATTATCATTTATTTAACAGTTGGGAGAGACACGCCATATCCACAATTTGGATAATTGCGTGTATATTTTAAATTATATACAATTTATACAATTGAACATTGGGAAGCATGAAAATTAAACGTTCGATTTCAAAATTTGCATATAGTAATTATAAATAGCAGCTTGAAATATGTACAGTCAACACTTTCGCCTCAAAATATACATCCTGCAGAATCTATTAAACTCAATATATTGGTCTTTATTGCAAGCAGCTTGTTTTGTATTAGTCAGGTAAAGTTGGTTTTCTTCCCTTAGATCAGAAGTTAATGGACAGTTTATCAGAAGGTGTTCAGGGGTTTGTTGTTCGTTTCCACAAGTGCATGCAGGTGAACCAATTTTGCCAATTTAAAAAAAAAATATGTGTTGAAGTCACCATGTCCAGTAAAAAATTGAACGTTATAAAAGTTGAACATAGTTAGGAATTCTTGAAGTATCAAAGAATCCCTTGAAATTATCATTGGCACCTCCATAGTATTCCTCAAATTTCTGGTTTATAAAATTAAATATAATTTTTCTTTTAGTTGGATCTGATTTTTTGTATCCAATATTTATTTTTAGTATATTTGTTACAATAAAATCCGTAAGATTTGGTGTTCTAGCAACAATATGAGTACAGTTTGAAGATGTTGAATTATAAACCTGTGTACTGTGCTTCAAAATTTTGTACTGCAGAGAGTTTAATTTATCTTTGACTTTTTTGGGTATAAAGTTGTACCAGATCGTGGAACCATAAGTTAGTGAACTTCGAAACAGTGTCTTATAGAGTTCTATTCTTCTTTTACTGTCCAGTCCCCATGCTTTTCCCGTTAATCCAATTAGGTATCCACTAGCTCAATTTGTCTTAGTAATAATCTCATCAATATAAGGCACACAAAATCCAATTTGTTATAATAATTATCGTGTATCAAGCAAATGATCAATAATTTTATAACAATAATATTCAAAAATTGGCATAAATTCTTTTGACAACATATGTATATATATTTGAAAAATAAGATTTTACAAATTGAATATTATAAAATAAATAAAGCTTCCAGGGCCAAGTTTCTTGTTCAACTTTCTATTTTCAAACTCGGACTTGTCAGTCCTTCAACAGGATTATCACGTTAATATATTGATGATAAATAATATTTTTATATACAAATTATTATTTACATATTTCAAATATATATTATATTGAATGAAAGAGAAAAATATATTACATTCTTTGTGTGTTAAAAACAAAATTTTGAAAATATACGTGCGTGGTGAATGATACGTGCTGGTTGTACGATATCTCGAGACTTCAAATTAAATTTAAAAAATCGTGAACTATTGTGGTATATATAGAAGACTGCCTATATCTATGGGGTATTAAATATATTTGAAATTTAAAAAACAACATTATGTAACACATTATGATAATCTATTATTGTTTCTCAGATCCCCTTATATATAATTTTCGAAATTATAAGAAAACAAAATGAATTCTTTTCTCAAGGATTGAGCCGTTGAAAAAGAATAAGAGACTAGTTATAAGAATTTTGGCATGCTGATGAAATTAGGAAATCTCAAATTATTGAAAATATGAAAATAATCGATAAAACTAAATTTCCCATCCCTGGACACTAAGGTTAGAAATAATCGTTATTTATCCTTAAAATAAATTTAGATTTTTCGTTCAAAAGAAATATTTGGAGTACAATCGCCAAACTTCGTTCTAAATTTTGTTTATCTAAAAAATTACCAAAATGTGTGTGATTTTTTTATGGATACAAAAATTCTTAGCCAAAAAAACACTCAAAATAAAAATCAGTATAGCAACTGTACTTATACGTCTCTGCATTAAATTGCTACTTCTCTTCTTGTTATCTCTCAAATTTAAGATAATTTGTAGACTTTGGATGCCTCGATACCTGAAAAATAATCAAAACCAAAAGGCTATCTGGACAGATATTTATAAAATGTTGATTGCCTTATCAAGTGAATTGTTACTGGTGATGTCACTTGTGACGTAGCTTCACTACTATGACCCAGATATTGTATAATCTAAATTAAACAGGTAAAAACACTTGAATAAACAGCCTATTAATTTACTGTAGAAATTACAGGTATATATCTGATGAATTATTATAAAGATAAAATTTCGCGCGTGAATAAACTTTTTTACTTGATTAAACTCTGAGAAAAGAATTACAAAAACTATAACAAGACTCAGAACGAAACAATATAAATGAATGACAATACATATAGATGGCACAAGAACCTATAGGACATGCAACAATGGCCTGGTGTGGAACTAACGCCTATCTACATATTCTCATGCCCAGCAATGGCCGCAGACTTTCAGAAAATTGACATGGACCCAGAACAGCAGCGTTACACACCCAAGATAGTGGACATTGCGACTGCTGTGATAGAGATGCATGGGAACATCTGAGGTTCTTCATTGGACACAAAAACAATAACTTTATTAAACATCGCAAAAATTATACTGTGGAAATTCCTAGGTTCAGAAGAATTATAAAGATATAAACGATCGTGATAAAACTATATATTTTCGTGAATAAGCAGCGCAAAAAATTATAAAGTGAAAAATCCAAAGAGGTGACAACGTATCAAAGGATAATTCAACAATTATGGACGTTTCGAAGGAACTATGAACTACTGGATGCTTGGTGACTTTAAATCATTTGCCCATTAAGATATTATCTGATGGGGAAACGACACTTTTAAATTCGCAGTCAAATAAAATATAGTAATAAATGCAATAGACATTTTCTTTATCTGTTGAATTTACGACATTTTATAAATAACGAGCAAATGTACCCGATTTTTGCCGGTTTTTACTCAAGTGAAAGTTTGCCAAAAATATTTGTTTTAAAATATTTTCGAGTCAAACATCCACTCCCTACTGGCCCTTTTTTGTCAATATGAATTGATATTTAAAATTTTACACAAATAAATTTACTGGCAATGCGTTTATTTTTAAATATCATCAAATATTATCTCTACAGACCTTACTGCAATGATATGAGTTATTGAATGAGAGGGCTTGGCTCATCAGTAGTTGATTAATCATTGCAGTAAGGTCTGTAGAGATAATATTTGATGATATTTAAAAAGAAACGAATTGCCAGCAAATTTATTTGTGTAAAAGGTTAACGATAGATGACAATTAAACTTATAAATGAATTGATATTTGTTACTCTACTCCACCAAATCTACTAAATAGACCATTGGAAATTTTTGTATTTAGAAAGCTGAATGAAAAAAAAAAGATTAAAAGACTAAAATCAGATGGAGACGAATATTCATAGAATAATAATTCTATAAATAATTTTTATAGTTATACACACGCACAAACCTTTATTAGGGATCAAGCCCCATACAGGATTCTCCCAGTATAGCATTGGCTTTAATTGAACATAAATCAAGTACTATATACAATTCAGTAGTAACATGAGCCTAAAAAAAATGGGAAACTATTTACACCTGTTTCTCATCCTTCTCGCCTTCTCACAAAATTTATATAAATCTATTGTGTCTACTTTTCACCGTTTCTGACAGCAGGGTATTTTTATAATACAATATAATGCAATATAATGCGGCTTATGATTGTAGAACAACGTTTGACAAGTTTTACCGCAAATGTTTCTTTTAAACGAAAAATCGTAAGTTATTTTAAGGAGAAATAACGATTATTTCTATCCTTAGGGATGAAATATGAAAGAATAAATTGTGGAGAGTAATGATGAACGGAAAAATAAAATGTCCAGGGATAGGAACAGGGTATTTTTATAATTATATTTGTTAAAACAGTGTTTTGGGCTAAGCATCCACTACAGCAAAATAAGAATGTGGTAAGTAGTATTAAGTTTTACTAAGCTAGTCATGCGTCGATGCCTAGTATGATGATGATTAATTATGATGAATTGATGTGCATTATAATCACATCATCTTAACCCTGGAAACTTTATTTATTTTATGAAATAGTGTAAAATATTTCTTTTACATAATGGATATTAAAGTTTCTTGTTTAACTTTTTATTTTCAAGCTTTCGGACTTGTCAGTCCTTCAACAGGAGTATCACGTTAACAAATTAATAATAAATATTATTTTTATATACACATTATTATATACATATTTTAAATACTTATTATATATTGAGAGAGGAATATATTACATTATTTCTGTGTTAAAAACAATATTTTGAAAATATACGTGCCTGGTGGATGAACGTGCTGGTTGAATGATATCTCGGGACTTCAAATTAAATTTTATAAATTCATGAACTATTGTGTTATATATAGAAGAGTGCCTACATAAAATAAGTAATAAAACCGCTAAAACTATATTCTTTTTAGTGCAGACTTTTGGCATGTCTTGACAAAATGTCAATAAAATTATGTTAATTGTCAATTGTCAAAGATGAATTGGTATTAGATACTATTCTCTACCAAAACTACTGATATAAAACATTGTAAAATTTTGCATATCCATACTGAATATATAGATTTATATAAAGCAATTCAAAAGCCTAAATTAGACAATAACCAAAAACAATTTGCCTATTTTAGAGTTATAAAATTCAAATAATCAATATATAGTGACTCAGAATGACTTAGCCTCGTCCTGACTATCCCCTAGTACAGGGGTCGGCAAACTGCGGCTCGCCAGCCACATGCGGCTCTTTGGATGTGAAGCTTCGGCTCTTTATATAGTTCCATACGTAAATATTATTTATGCGAGTACTATTTATTGTTGGCAATAATAAATTGTGTGGCTCTTTAAATACTTTGAAATTTTGTAAATTGTAATTTTTAATTCTTCCTACTCAAGAATTTATTGACCCCTGCCCTAATGAAAGTTTTCCGACAAATATCGCTTTAACAAATATTATTTATTATAATTATATCATAATTATTATATATAATTGGTAGTCATGAGAAATCCTATTGTTGCACCATTATTAAAATTATCATAATATTGTGTCTGATTTTTATATTATTATTATTTTTTATTATATCATTGTATAATGATATAAGGTCATGGAGACTATATTCATTGATAAAATTCACAATCCTGGTAGGGTTGGAATACAGGTCCTGTCTTGAGACTCCCATACATTCCAAGAGGTGGTCTGGTGAGGCCTATCTGGTCTTGCATATGGTGCATTGTGGAAAGGTCTTTACACCATCCTGGAAGAGGAGTGGTCTTGTATGACCTTTTTAAATTTTTATTTTTAAAAATATTTTTTCACTTTTTGGAGAGTGATACCAGGGCTTCCACTCTAGACCCCCCTGTAATATTATTAATAAGTTCATGATATGGAATATTAGCATACAATATTTGACTTCATAATAAGCAAGTTAATCTAGTATTTGAATATTTTTAAATTCTGGGGTCAAAAATTCATTTTATATAGAACCCTCATTTTCCTATCACAATATACTACACTGAAGGGTGGAATCTTAGAAATGGTATTTAGGCAAACTATGGGCATAAGCTTTTAAGACACTACAATTACACCATTGGATAGTAGGTTACCTAGACCGAAATCTGTACGTCTGACAGTACAATTACATTTAAATATTTGCATCAAGCAATGCTCTTCCGCAAAAAATAATGACAAGTTCAGTTAATCCTAAATTGATATAAAGAAATAATGCGCCATCTATATGCAGCAAATGAAAACATTAAGACGCGAATGTTTCTTTCACAAATAAACCAAACTTCTACCTAATGCGATAAAAAATATTAGGAGGGCTTGGCTCATCAGTGGTGAAACGTCCCAGCGGTTCCGCCAATTCAATCTACCAGACCGCTTCTTTAGAGCTTTAATACTGTATTGGATCATTCTGCTTATACATAATACACTGAAGGATCAAATCTTAGAAATGGTATTTAGGCAAACTATGTACATAAGCTTTTAGGACAGTAGATAGTAGTTAAATGTAATTCTACTATCCTAAAAGCTTATGTCCATAGTTTACTTAAATACCATTTCTGAGATTCCACACTTCAGTGTATCATATATACGCAGAATGATCCAATACAGTATTAGAGCTCTGAAGAAGTGGTCTGGTAGATTCAATTGGCGAAAAAGCTGGGAGGATTCACCATTGATGATTTAATCCCTCCCAATATTTTTCATCGCAGTACGGACAGTATAATTTGATTTATTTGTGAAAGAAACACTTGCGACTTAATGCATTCATTTGTTAAATGAATAAACATACCTACGCTAACGTTTATATGTAGAGAGATATTTTATCTAAAATTTATTCTAAAGATATATCTGTTGATTAGTGGAATCATAAATGATAACAATGTGTAGATCGCATATCTTGATTCAATGGTATATATTACGGAAAAGATTTTAGAGATAGAATTTGCTTAGGTTGTTTAAGGATACATGAGTATGTATGTGATATTGCAGTCGTGGTAATAATAGAAAATAGTTCAGACCTGAATTAGCTTTAATTGTGCTAATGAAAAATACATAATTTGAGAAATGTACTACCTGACTTAAGGCGTAAGAATAAAGAAAATAAAAGATTACATATTTACATATCTACAGAAAGATTTGAGCAGGCCAACTGGAAACAACAATAGGTTTATATAGGGAAAGCCGCGACATCTAGCGGTCGATTTAAACAGAGTAATTTGTTCTAGAAATTAACATTTTGGTATATAGAAGAGCCAAAATATGTATATATATATATATTAATAGTAATTGTTTTTATATTTGGAAAATAGAGGAAAAGTAAACTATTAAGAACAACAGATTTTGAATTAATTTTGAGTCAGAACAAACCTCACACATTCATATTAAATAAAAAAAAAATTATTAATCTTAAAATTTTTCATAACTATACTATATATATATATATATATATATATATATATATATATTGAGACGTTACAGAAACAATTTTCAATTGTACATAAATTCCTTTAAAATGTTACTTTAATTTTTCATATGTTTATTTTCAATTTCTTTTTCTCATTCATCAAAAGTCAATGATGTACATACTAAATTAGTAAAAACTCAATAAAAACGATATGTAAAAATACACATAAACAAATGGCTTGTAAAAGAAAGCAGCATTAAATGAGTTTAGGCAAAATGTCTATTTCATTAACAAACATTTCACTTTTAAAATAATAAACTTTAAAAATAAAGTTTTACTAAACTAAAATTAGCGTTTTAAAAATAAAAACGTGGCATTTGGCGCAGTCGAAAAGGATACGGAAAAAGAAAATGGCGGAAAATCCAAACAACCGGTTGCAAAAATTCAACGGCTCGAAGTCGGCAATTAGGCCTGAGTCATGGATCAAATTATATGATTTTGAAAATAATTCTTTAAAAGAAGATGAAAAAATCAAAAATCTTATGTACTACTTGACAGATTCAGCACTTGAATGGTATGCAGACGAGATTATTTCAAATCCTGCAATAAAAAGATGGGAAGTTGTAAAGGAAAAGTTGATTCAAAGATTTGGTTCATACAACGCAAATCCAATTGTCTCAGCATCACATCGAAGATTAAAACGAGAAGAATCAATAGAAAATTATTTTCAAGATAAAATTCGCCTGTTAAATCAAACCCATCTAACGAAGGAGGAAAATATTAATTTATTAACAGACGGACTTCCAAATGATTGGAAAGATTTAATTGTGGCTGCACAGCCAACTGACACCACGAAATGGTTCCATATCGCAGCTTCAATTGAACAAAATAGGGCTTCAATTCAGTTTAAGCCTAAAAACAAAATACATCTCGCGGCAAAAAATAATGATAATAGAAAAAATGTTTGCCCATTCTGGTGTCCAATATGTTCGAAAAAGGGAATAAAAAATTAAACATTGGGTCACAGATTGTGAGGATTATGATCCTAATTATAAAAAGGATAGGCCTAATCAAAACACTTCAGTGAAACAAGTATGCGGAGCCCCGGAATTGTTGAATGTAAGTACTTTGACAAATACCCCTACACAAGGAGCTTTCAAGCTTATCAACATAAGTGTTGAAGTAAATGGAATTCCTGCGCAAGCATTTGTGGATACTGGAGCAACAGTATCAATAATCAATTGGCGATTGTTCAAGCGAACCCGTCTTCAACTTCAACCAAATTCAGACATTCACATCAGCCAAGCGGATGGTGTTACCAGGACATGTGGAAGACTTCAGACCAAGGTAAGAATAGATAAACTAATTAAACCTGTAACTCTCCATGTAATGAAGAACTTTAAATATCCACTCTTGATCGGATTAGATGTTGCATCTCTTTTTAATCTTTTAATAGATGTCAGAGACAAAACAATTTACACCAAATTTGATGGATTACAAAATCCAATTCTTGTAAATCATCTAGAAGATATAAGAGAACATGAATTAAAAGAATTACTTGAACACAATAGGAATGTATTTTCTCAGCATGCTATTGATTTGGGAAAAGTAGCTATACAACATAAGATCATCACGAAAAGTGAACAACCAATTTCTCTTAGACCCTATCGTCGTCCTCTAAAAGAGTATGAAGAGATAGCTGAACAAGTTAAAGAACTTCTCGAACACAAGTTAATAAGAATTTCAGATTCTCCTTGGGCATTTCCTGTTGTTATGGTTCCCAAGAAGGATGGAAATAAAAGGATGTGCATTGATTACAGACGTCTTAATGAGATCACACTGGATGACAGGCAACCCCTACCTCACATACAGGACATGTTTGATCGATTGCATGGATCCAGATTCTTCTCTACCCTTGATGTTGCATGGGGTTATTGGCAGATCGAAATGGACCCGCAATCTATTCAAAAAACTGCATTCGTCACAAACGATGGTCATTATGAGTTTTTAGTGATGCCCTTTGGTTTAAAAAATGCTGCTTCAACGTTTCAAAGGATAATCCAACATATTCTAGGTGAATTATTATGGAAAGGAACTTGCTCTTTCCAAGATGACATATTGGTGTACACGAAAACATGGCAAGAGCACATAGAGCTTCTTAGTAAAGTTTTTGACAAATTAAGACAGTACAACATGAAATTAAAATTGTCGAAATGTATTTTTGGAAGAACTGAAGTAAAATACCTCGGACATATCATCAGTCACAATCAATTAAAACCTGATCCAGGAAAAGTAAAATCTATTCAAGACTTTCCAAGACCTGATACTGTAAAGAAAGTTCGTCAGTTCATGGGATTGGCAAATTATTACAGAAAATTTGTGAAGGACTTTTCTAAAATTTCATTCCCCTTGGTTCGACTCACTCGGAAGAATCAGCCCTTCATCTGGAATGAGGAAGTAGAGGAGTCGTTCGCTAAACTTAAAATGGCACTATCTACAAAACCTGTCCTTGCTATTTACAACCCGGACTACCCCTCTAAAGTTTATACAGATGCCTCCAAATATGGAATTGGAGCAATCCTAACACAAATTGGTCCAGACAATGAGGAACATGTAATTGCTTATTACTCCAAAACACTGCAACCACACCAAGAGAATTATTCTGCTTATGAGATGGAATGCCTAGCCGTAATACAAGCAACTGATCACTTTCATGTATACATAGAAAACCAACCATTTGAAATCATCACTGATCATGCGGCGCTCCAATGGCTTTTCACCATGAAGAAACCGAAACCTAAGTATTTTAGATGGATTCTTAGTTTATCCTCGAAATCATGTAACATCGTTCATCGTTCTGGAAAGCAACAAACTCATGTTGACGCCTTATCAAGACTCCCAGTTGTTAACATTGCAACTCAAGAACTTCAAGAACACCAACAAAATTCAGATTTGAGTTTCTTGAAAAATTCCCACACTCACGACGGTGTGGTAATGATCAAACAAAAAGGAGTTTTTAAAGCAGTTGTCCCAAACTCGCTTACCAAAAAAATATTGGAAGAATATCACGATTCATTGAGTCACCCATCAATAACCAAAACATGCAAACTTATAACTCAATGTTATTGGTGGAAAGGAATAACAACTGATATCAAGAATTATGTTCGATCTTGTAAATCTTGTCAACTAGTGAAGGTCAGACATGAACCAACTTTAGGAGAAATGATCACTCCAACGTCAAATATCCAACCATTACAAATGATCGGTTGTGACACTATTGTACTGGGAACAGCAGCAGCTAACACAAAGCATAAATTCATTCAAGTTTTTGTTGATCACGCAACTCGTTATCTATGGGCATATCCCACAATAACAAACACTGCTCAAGCTGTCACTCAATGTCTTGATAAGATAATCAAATCTGTTAATTCGATCAATACTATCTTAACAGATAATGGCAAAAATTTTATATCAAAAGAGTTCAACAAATTTCTTTCTTTACGAGGAATTAAACACACATATACTTCGCCTTATCATCCTCAGTGCAATGGCATTTGTGAGAAATTGAATGATACGATAATGACAAAACTGAGAATAGCTGTTCTGGAGAAACCTAGATGTAAATGGAGCTCATTGTTACCGCAAGTTGTCAAAAATTATAATTCCACACCACATGACGTGACTGGTTTTTCACCGCTTTTCTTAATGTATGGAATCGGTAATGTACCCGAATTTGCCGACCAAACTCCAATTACAATTGAAGAAGCCAGGAAGAAAGCTAGCCTGCGGACAGAACAAATTAGAAGTAAGTGGAAGATTAAACACGATAGCCATCACCCCAAGTATGTCTTTAAAGAAGGAGACTTAGTCATAAGAAAAATTGCCTTCAACGACCCTCGTCTCATCAAGACATCACCAAAATATGAAGGACCATTTGTCATTCAAAAAAAGATATCTGATGTAACCTACGATATCTCTCTGAAAGACCAAAAGCAAGCAAGACGCGTTCACATATCTCAACTTCGACCATTTATTACCCGAGAATAAATGCTTCAAGAAGGGGAATATGAGATGTTACAGAAACAATTTTCAATTGTACATAAATTCCTTTAAAATGTTACTTTAATTTTTCATATGTTTATTTTCAATTTCTTTTTCTCATTCATCAAAAGTCAATGATGTACATACTAAATTAGTAAAAACTCAATAAAAACGATATGTAAAAATACACATAAACAAATGGCTTGTAAAAGAAAGCAGCATTAAATGAGTTTAGGCAAAATGTCTATTTCATTAACAAACATTTCACTTTTAAAATAATAAACTTTAAAAATAAAGTTTTACTAAACTAAAATTAGCGTTTTAAAAATAAAAACGTGGCAATATATATATATATATATTGGCTCTTCTTTTATACAATTTTAAATAAACTCTAGAATGCTAACTGTTTTCATTAATAGGTAAATAAGCTTCTTCTTCAGAATTTCAAGAACGAATCTAAAAATGAAATTAAATCAAGTTGATTATCTAAAATGAATACGCTTAGAGCTTTGAGTTTTTAAGCAAACATTTTCTCCCATCTCATCATCCTGCACTTACTATACCTAAAAACGATGAATATCTTCATGTAACCATTCGAATAACATATATATGTTGTGTAAATATGTATGAAATCTTTGTACTCTTGTAATATATATATATCTTACTAGGGAAGGAATCGCCAGACATCATCTTGAAGAAGGAATCAAAGTTTTCGGTGACGAGTTTCTTTTTTTTTGTGCTGTATAATCGGCAAGCTTTCTGACTATGACGTCCTTCAACAGGCAGATATCCAATAAACTATTTTAATAGCCTTGTAGTTGAGAAAAGTAAAAAACTAATAGTGTGTAAAGTTATCTTCATTTGAACCCACATTCTCATTATCTTTGTCGTCTTGTCTTTATCTTTCATTCTTCTTTAACCAATCTGTTTTAGGTAAGAACCAGTCTGGTATTTGACATTGGACTACAATTTCTCTTGACATTGTTGATCTTCGTAGAAGCTTACATATTTACATAAAGATTTGAGCCGGCCAAAGAAAACAACAACAATGAATTTATACAGTGTAAAGCAGCGCTATTTGGCGTTTACTTCACAGAGCTGTTTTAGATCAATTAATTCAAAATATAATACAATTTACACATCACATATTGTGTATTTACCTGTATTATATATTCATTTTCGATTTTTATTAATTTTTAATACAATGAATAAGGATTATTAAGCGTATTCGAGAGTATATTTTAATACTGAATGGTACATGTGGTATATTCAATACCCACTTATATTACAAGATTTGTAATCTTTTTTACCTCTATTCAATAACTAACGAGAAAAATAGTTTTGATGGGGTTAAGAACCATCAAAGACATCTTAAGAGGTTAAGGACTTCGCTAGAGTGGATGTCAATAGAGTGTTTGATAAAAAGTTGAAACAGCTTCGATTACTTCAAGAAGTCAGCGAAGGGGGCGCTGTCCTTGCTCTGTGACATTTCGGCAAGTTGCCAAGCCATAGATCCGGGACCAGAGTAAGACGGATAGAACTAGTTTTATACATTTTCTTTCATTTACACCTATTTAAGAGACTAGATTCTTTAAGGGTTCGGTGGAAGTGTCGTATAAACCGTTGCCTTTCGACTGCTACGTCACGGGATCGAATCTTTCGACACCTTTTTCTAATAAAAAAAAATTCACCAATGGCCCCCGATTCTTGAAAAAGTCCAACCCCACCAGCGAGTGTAAGTAACCAAACGGGGCTCTGGCACATTTGTAAGTGTAAAGTTGAACTGCTTTTCACATGTGTAGATATGTGGTGCACTTACAGTAAAAGCATCCGCCAACTTTACCCACAATGATTATCATGAACTGTACCACGTGTACTATGGATAATAATAATAACTTTATTTTTGAAGAAGGTTACGATTGGTACGAATCAAAAGTCGTGACGAATGGTCAGTCTATTTACAAATTTTTATTTACAACTTCAATGAATAATAACAGTAAAAGTAAACAAAGATATTTACATTTGCTATCTTGACTCCTGGTCAGTGCTGTGGCCCTTGCAGATATGGTCCCCTGATGTCCTGCAGCTCTCCAGCAATCTTTCTATGGCCTCTTCTGGTGGCTCTTCGATAAAATGGTCCCCTGTCCTCAATTTATTCTTGTCTGTCAGGTCTTCTGTCATCTGCTCTAGGTCGTTCTCCTGGATCTCTTCTATGGTCTTCGTATCCCTATGCTAATAATAATAATAATAATAAGAGACTATGTGTCGATTATTAATATAAAGAAACAGACAGTCTTTCTTCTTTTTTGCAATAGCTTATACAAAGATCAACAATGTCGAAAGTAATTGTAGACCGATGTCAAATACTAGACTGGTTCCTACATGAAAGAGATTGGTTAAAGAAGAATGAAAGATAAAGACATGATGATACAGATAATGAGAATGATGGTTCAAATGAAGATAATCTTACGCACTATTAGGTTTTTACTTATCTCAAGTACACATCACACAGGCCATGATAACCATAATGGGTTGTTTGCTACTGCTTTTACTGAAAGTGCACCACATATCTACATATATAGAAAGCAGTTCGACTTTTTCACTTACAAGTATGCCAGAACCCCGTTTGTTTACTTGCAGTCACTGGTGGGATTGAACTTTCAAAATAATCGAGAACCAATGATACAATATTTTATTCAGAAAAAAAGTGTCTAATACAATATTTCTGCTTTTTGGTTTATATATATGTTATATTTCTTTATTTCGACTTAGAACGCTATGTCCCCCTAGGGACACTTGCACTTTAAACATAAACAAAAATTTTGAGAGAAAATAAAGAAAGATATTTAAATATGTACAGAATTAGTATGCAAGTTAGTTAGATGAAAAGATAAAATATATATATCTATATTTTAAATAAAGCAATCCATAGATAAATCTTTAATTAAAAAGGCATATATTGGATCAAAATATCATTTATTTTACCAATATTTCAGTTGGCTGAACGCCAACCTTTATCATGGTGTTATTACATTTTAAAGTGTGTCAACAACAAACTCAGCGCCACATAACGTCAACAGCATTAAGTTTTTAAAAATATTTTGTTATATTCAATGGGTAGAATTTTTTTTAATATTTATATTTATATTATGGACAAAATAATATTTGTAAAATATAGGTGTGAATATTTTGAAAATTAACAATAGCGCCTATTTTTATATTTTAAAATTATTTGTACTATGTTTAAAAATATTTTTCGTATAAAAATAAATAAAAATAACAAAATATATAAAATAAATGTTAAACTAAAATTTTTACTGAAAAAACAAAGCGTAAAAAATGTTTGAAAAGTTGGTTAAAATAAAATATTAAAAATTAAAATGTAAAATTGTGAAATTCGAAATAAAATATAAGTGAAAAAGGAAAAATATTTTTTAAAAAATGATATCACACAAATAAAACATTGAACTATCAATATATATAATAACATAATACAAATATATAAAATAAGTGTGTGATATTGTATTCGAAATAAACTTGAACGATGTTACATAAATTTAAAGAAAGATATATAAAAGGACAAATGCGTTTTGAGCATTAAAACATTTTTACGTGCTTCTAAATGTGTACCTCTCCATTTACAATTAATTAAAATATAGACCTAAAATATTGGGAATTTGAAGTAATAAAATGAAAAATTAAACTGTAAATATTTTATGACGATCTAAATTGCGAATATATCTCTGGTAGTTCAATTTTCCTATTAATACTATCTTTGTCTTCTGCGGAGGTCCAACTTTCCAAAAATAATCGGCAATGTTTTTCATTTATGTTCTGGTATAAAATATCTGTTTTATCAAAGTCCGGTGTGTGGTTGTTTTTCAAAGCGTGGTCTACAAGGAGTGATAATGGATTATAGTTTCTTAAACCAGATTTATGTTGATTGATTCGATCTTTTAGATTCTTGCTTGTTTCTCCTATGTATTTGGCGGGGCGAGCATTACATGGTATTTTGTAAATTACATTGTTTTTGTTTTTTAATTTCCTAATTTGTTTGGTGTCTGGGTGGAGAAACAAGCAAGCCTCTAAAAGAACGAATCAATCAATATAATACCCAGTGCAAAACATAATGGTGGTAATAAAGAATGATCCTTAACATCAGTTTTGGGAAATTCAGACAAATATTCGAGCTTTTTATGCCGTGGGTTAGGGATTTGGTCCTCATCAGTATAGGAATTTCATCAGGTTAGACATCCAAGGTTTTGTCCAATTCGAAAGATTTCATAGCTTTCCATGTAGAATGTTGTGAAATCGACGCCACCCCTGTACTGATGTTGTCCAAAGCCCGAAACGGTGGCATACAGGTTGGTTTTTGTCTGAATTTTCCAAAACTTGTATTGTGGCACATTTTTTTTATCAACACCATTACTTTTTTACTGGAGTTAAAACCAAATGCGTTGTTTTAATTTAATTTAAAGGGGTGCCGTTTTTGGTATATGAATATTATTGAATAATATTATCCCACAGCTTTTTTATATATATATCGTAGAATCTTACCGATTTTCCGTTTACTCTGTGGTAGTTGTGACAGCGAAGGTCCTGTCAACTGGAAGTTTTTTGGATTGGGGTGAATTTTGCAGTTTTGATGGCAGAAGTGAGGAAACAGGATAGGTTGGTCAAGGGAACCGATGCTGACAGTCAGAGAGCATGGAGGAGAGTGGGCTTACGCCCCTCGATTTACGCTGGATCAGGAGACGCGTGTAGTGCGGATGAGACTCGGAGACGCTACTCAGACTTCCCCAGTCGGGTGGTGTCACGTGACCTCTATTGAGAATCTGATTGATCATTCATTACATCATGGAAGATGAAGAATCGCCTTGATTGGTCTAAACGACTGGGAAGCCATCTTTGATAGTTATAGCAGAAAATGTGAGGATGGAGCATTGACCCAAATAAAGTTGTTTTCAGCGAATTCAACTCCAGGGTCCTTTGTCTTGGAGTTCTCTGGAATAAAAGTGTCGTTGACCTAACGCCAATGATGCGAGATGGGAATCTTTCCTCTTAACTCTAGGCCTAACTGCAATCGTTTATTAATATCTATAATCGTATTATCTCCTTGTTTATCTCTGTTTGTCTGACATACAGTCCGTATTTTATTTGGCTCTCAACAGTACATCATGTTATACAGTAGTTATAAGTTTGGTACAGGGTACAAGGTGGTGAGACTTATGCAGGGACATGGTAAAATGACTGTGGTTTTAAATTATCAGACATATATTTGTTTTAGCCTTAATTTGTTACAAAAAATACAAAACATTTTATAAATTCTTATAAAAGTGGTCGTTCAGATATGTGTAAGCTCAGAGGAGTGGTCGTTCAGGGAGGTAATAAAGTGGTCGTTCAGAGAGGTGGATGCTCAGAAAGGTGGTCTTTCTGAGAGGTGGTGGCGAAGCCAATGAGTTGTCCATGTGGGAGATGTTACTGTGTTAAGTTTTATGACACAAGAACCGGGTAAGGTAATGGAAGGAGTAAGACATTACAGGTTTTACACCATCTGAAGTAACGTCTTCCAGTAGCTACCACAAAGAAAATAGCCTCATTAAGAAGTTCTTGCAACCACATGACTCTAGTTATCCTATCGGAAACGTCGGATTGTTTCCTGTAGATAGCTAAAAGTTAAAAAAAAAAAAACAATTTTGCCATAAAGAAAGAATGACTGAAGATGGAAATTGGCATTTTTACATGCCTAACTACCTAATAAGTTTAATATTTCTACAAGTATCTATATATTCATTGACTTAATTATATATATATATATATGTGTGTGTGTGAAAGAGAGAACTTTGTGTACTTGTACTGTTAGTTCCAAAGTAGAACAGAAAAAGTTGATAAAATCTATAAAAATGAAAATATCAGAAGACACTCTCGGAGTAATTGTTAAATATCAATAAGAGAGAGAGAGAGAGTCTCTCTCTATTTATAGATCATTATTCATTTATATATAAAAAGAAACTCTTCCCTCAGCGAATTGTCTTCACTTATAATTTTACCGAAAGGATTATAATACTAAAAGGTTCTCACATTATTATTTTTATAATATGAATCTATCGAATCAGGAAATAGAGATGTATATGCAACAAGTCCATAAAAATCGTTGCACTTAGCCAGATGGGGATACCACCTACAGTTTAACCACCGATGTTTGAACCAGGAATTCATTCCTCCATCCCTACCCCCAAAGGATACTGTCCAGAACCCATTCTCCATGAAGATCATCCACAATACCCAGCGCCAACTTCCATGTTCTAGATACCAGGGATGTATTTACAACATAAGATTCCTTTACAATATTACTATTTTTATTATTTCTTTGGATCCGAGATGGGTTTAAATAAAGGGAATTTGTTATTTTGTAGTATATGAGATGCTTTGTTATCGATATAATATTGTTTTAAAGTTCGACCAGACCTCCCTGTGATCCCTCCTGGACCCTTGGAATATTCGATCAAATCATTGTCCATTTCCAAGAAGGCTAATGTGGCAACGGTCCCATTTTCCAATGAAGAGGAATGGAAAAATACGAAAACATCAACATTGTTCTAAACAATTATATATAAATCTAATTCATCGATAGGTTTATTATTGGTCTGTTGTGGCGTATTTTTATTACCCATAACTGAAATTACTATAGTATATATAATTGTTTGTTTATTTTATGAAATGTGGTTTATAATTTCTATATAAGAGGCAAGGAATCGTAGAGAGAGAGAGAGAGAAGTCAATGAAATTTGATGTCGAAAAAGCTCGAAATATTTCTAATTTCTAGCTTTTCAAATATCGCCGCATGTAGAATTCTCTTAACGTATTCCATAATAGAGAAAATTCTAAAACTTGTGTTTTATATGGTTCAGAATCATGTGTGTAGAAGAAAAACTGGCAAATATATGATATAATACTAATATTGGACGACGAGGTTTGCCAAAGGCCCCAAAGCCGGACAGTGAATTTTACCGAAGGAAGAAATGCTGGACAGTGAGTTGCACCAAAAGATAGAATTTCTGGGTATGAAAAAGCAAATGCTGGATAGTAGGTTATATCAAAGGAGCCAATGCTAAACAGTGAGTTTTACCATACGTGTCATGCGTCGATGCCTAGTATTAAGTTTTACCAAAGGAGCGCTATACAAATGCACACACAGCTCTATTAAGACCATCAATCTTATACAGTTCACCACAGAAAAGAAACATATATGGAACTCCTATACTCCAAGCATCGCAGAACCCAACAGCCTCCAGGTCCAACGCATGTCCAGTGGCCACAGAATTCACCGTGCATAGGTTAGCGTATTTTTCCTTTACAATATTGATAATCGACGTATATTTATTCCTTGTTTAAACATATGTCTAGTGGTGGTTTTTACCAAAAGAGCTAATATCTGGAAGCAAGTTGAAACAAAAAGAATCAAAGCCTAGTCATAAGTTTTATGAAACGAACCATTACTCAGCAATAAGTTTTGTCGCAATGTACAATTTCTATCAAAGTTTCACTAAACGCGTGCCGTGCAGGAAGTAGGTCTTATCAAACGAGGGCGCTAATAGTTAACAGTAAGTTTAATAAATGAGCCAATATCTATAAATAAGTTTTACAAACGCATAATAAATAAGTTTTACCAAAGAATCCGATATATGGGAGTAATTTTACAAAACGAACACACAAATTTCCCTAAAATAAGTTTATTCAAACCAACAGAACCAATACTGTACAGAAAGTATTACAAACCGAACAAATCCAATACTGCACAGTGAGGTTTACCAAACGAACAAAACCAATACTGCACAGTGAGGTTTACCAAACGAACAAAACCAATACTGCACAGTGAGTTTCACCAAACGAACAAAACCAATACTGCACAATGAGTTTTACCAAACGAACAACACCAATACTGCACAGTGAGCTTTACCAAACGAACAAAACCAATACTGCACAGTGAGCTTTACCAAACGAACAAAACCAATACTGCACAGTGAGCTTTACCAAACGAACAAAACCAATACTGCACAGTGAGGTTTACCAAACGAACAAAACCAATACTGCACAGTGAGATTTACCAAACGAACAAAACCAATACTGCACAGTGAGCTTTACCAAACGAACAAAACCAATACTGTACAGTGAGCTTTACCAAACGAACAAAACCAATACTGCACAGTGAATTTTACCAAACGAATAAAACCAATATTGCACAGTGAGTTTTACCAAACGAACAATAATATGTAATAATAAGTTTCACCAAAGTATCCCCCCAATGTCCAGTAATAAGTTGAAGTAAAAGAACCTGGGAGGAAGTTTTATCCAGTGACGGCCGTCCAAGTGGTGAGATCAATCGTCACCACTGGCGGCGCCACCGCGAGTCGCTTTAATTCAATTTGAGCGCGGGTGCGCACGCGCGAAGGTCACGTGGTGTGTGATGAGCTGGGTGACGGTGTTGAAGTCGGCGGCGCTCGGAGCCATCGTGCTGAGCGCCGTGTCGGGTAACCTGCTGGTGATCGTCAGCGTGCTGCGCCATGCCAAGCTACGGATCACCACCAACTACTTCCTCGTGTCCCTCGCCTTCGCCGATACCCTCGTGGCCCTGTGTGCCATGTCTTTCAGCGCCATCCAGATCATCTCAGGCAGCTGGCTCTTCAACCAGTTCCTCTGTAAATTCTATAATTCCTGCGACGTCCTCTTCTCTACCGCTTCGATCATGCATATCTGCTGTATCAGTGTTGACCGCTACTATGCCATCATACGTCCGCTGGAGTACCCAACCAAGATAACCGGTCGTACTGTAGCTGTGATGCTGGCGTGCGTCTGGTTGTCTTCGGGACTGATCTCCTTCATTCCCATCTTCCTCGATTGGTACACCACCGAGGAGAATCTCAGGCGTCTAGAGGAACGTCCCGATATCTGTGACTTTGTGGCCAACAAACCGTATGCAGTCATCTCTTCTAGTGTCTCTTTCTGGATTCCCTGCTTCATCATGGTGTTTACGTACTGGAAGATCTATCTGGAGGCCACACGACAGGAGAAGCTGATCTACAAAGCTCATGTTGGGGTAGGCTTGGGTAGCCGAGCGAGCAGCACGGACTACACCGCTCACATGATCGTCCATTCCAACCGTAACTCCAGAGTGGAGGACATGGAAAGCGATCCTTGCACTCCAACAAAGCGAACGATAAGTAAGATGAAACGTGAGCATAAAGCAGCTAAGACTCTTGGCATCATAATGGGAGCATTTATCTTATGTTGGTTGCCATTCTTCCTCTGGTATGTCTCATCCTCTATGTGTGGGGAAATCTGCAAAACTCCAGAAATAGTTGTCGATATTCTCTTCTGGATTGGCTACTTTAACTCGTGTATCAATCCTATCATTTATGCCTATTTCAATAGGGATTTCCGAGAGGCGTTCAAAGAGACCATCCAGTCTGTGTTCTGTTGTTGTGTGAGGCTTTCTCTCATCCGGGATAGCCACCGAACCAATCACTTCAACTGCACCTACAGGTCGACTCAAGACATCGGGCTGGTAGAGAACAAGTATGTCCGTGACTGTTGACCATCTGCCAAGCTCTAAGGTAAGTCTTTCACATTCTCTCTTTCTTGAACATCTTGCCACATATTCTCATGGAAGACAAAACTCTCTTGTTTAACAACCTACCACAAATCTTACTTTGTTCACGCACAATTTAAAATGTACAGTCAAAGGCTCTCTTGGACGTTACCAATTTAGCCAGAGAAAACACTATACCAAATACAAGTTAATTTCAAATTTTAATTGTGCTTTTATATTTCAAAATATAAAGACGCATTGCATTTTGATAGGCATATCTTATGACCTAAAAAATCAAATTATATCTTTATAAAATTTATCTTTTACAGGTTAAAATCCAGAATACATGTTTATTTGTAATTATAACTATATAAAAATGTATCAAATAATCTAATTTACATTAATTTATTGAATTTTAAATTTTATTTCTACTCTTGAAGCGCCATGTCCTACTAGGGACACTTGTACTTTAAAGATAAACTAAACATAGAAATAAAAATCATTTGAAATAAGTACAAAAATTAGTATGTAATTTAGTTAGATATATGAAAAGAGATTAAATATGTACAAAGAGTTGATATGCAAATTCAATTAAATGATTTATTTTCATTTATGTGAAACTATATTATTCAATCTAGATTCAAATCAAAGTCCTATATTAGTTAATTTAAAATTCTCTCAATATATAATGATTGAATTTTGTTTTGTGTGTATACCTAGCAAAATTAGCCATGTTTTGAATAGTTATTTATAACTATATATCTATATTATCATATTATTTAGACCAAATTACATGCATCAATTTATAAAAATCCTATTTGTTACTATAGAAAAGATAAATTTCTCTCCAATTATTAACCAGCCTTTACACACATCTTTTTATCTATACATTTTAAAAATAAAATAAAAATGTGCTCTATTCTACATAGGTAAGGATATTATTTTATGTGAATAATATCTCAATCATTCCTTGAAAAAAAGAAGCAAAAATCGAAACTCTTATATGTTCAAACAACCCTTGGTATAACTTAGGTTACTTGTGTTATACGTTTACCTGAAGATATGAGGAAGTTATGAAAATTCGAAACTATTATAGACGCGTATGCTTTATTTTTTAAATTAAACAATATCTACTTATAATTTTCCATTGCAGTAAGGCCAGTAGAAATTGTTAAATTCTTAAAAGAATCATACGCGTCTATAATAGTTTCGAATTTTCATACGAGTAAGTATCATTCATCCTACTTGTCTTTAGCGTTAACTTGTAAATAACTGAGAATTCTCTTCTTCTTTCTTATCTCCACGCAATCATATTAGGGTATCAATTGTGACCCTTGATGGTGTCTGTAAATAACCGAGAATACTCAAATGAAAAAGTTTCCTATATCCATAGAGAAAATAAGGTGACTTGTTTAACATCTAGTATCCTGGGATGGGAAACGAACCCAGGGAAGTGGCTATGTCCATTAGGCTACCCTGGACATATTTTCTGTTCGTAAATAATACATAAAGTAATTTATAATACAATATAATATAATGCGGATTGTGATCTAGTATCCTATTAACAACAGATTCCTTATTAAGTAGATTTGAGATAGAGAGGTGAATACTGTTTTAAACTAAATCCATGAATGTATAAGGAAATTATAAATCGCAATGATGACTGAGGATCTCAAAATGTATAGAGTAAATTATAGTTAAGTCATCACAAAGACGCCCTTAGAGGAGAAATCTATCTTTTATTTACTTTATTTTATTAATTATATCAAAAATATTCTGTGCAAAGATAATTATTGAATATACAACTCAATAAATTATATATTATTAATTCTATTCGTTTATAAAAACTTAATTTATTATGCTGAAAAGCAAAGTTGCTCTACAACCCCGTCCCAAGAAGCTTCCTGTGGTCACCCCCTAGTGGAGTCCAGTGATGGTTGACCGGCGTCCCAAGAAGCTTCCTGTGACCGGAGTTGTAAAGCTACTTGAAAATATATGCAATACTATAAGCATGATTGTACAGTAGAATTTCCCGTTAAAAGCTCCTAAAAATGAATACACTATATATCTTCTGGATGTAGTCTCTTATCGGAAGTTGTCATGTCAGGCCAAGACATGAGGAATCTCTTAACCGAAATAGAGTCTCTGATGAGAGTCCACCTCAAAGAAAAACCGCGTTTAGCAATGTTTCAAGTGGTCTCTCATGGAAGTATCATGTATTATCAATTCAAAATAAAGAGGCCAATAATTTGGCCTCTATCTGTTGAAGTTATTTGCTAGAAAGCTTGCTTGATGCTTAATATAGAATATATTTTCAAACGGTTTATAATTAGTCCATAAAACAATTGCAATTGAGTCAGAAATTTAGTCCTGATAAAACTATTTGTTGTTCTGTTTGTTTCCTATTTTTTTTTTTTTTTAATAGGCGTAAATATCTCGATATAACGCTTGGTTGATTTATAAATCTCTCTATATATAAAAGTCAATGTCTGTCTGTTTCGCGATAAACTCAAAAACTACTGAACCAATTGGTACCAAATTTTGCATGTCGCTTTTTATAAACCTGAGGAAAATTTTCGGCTACATTTTGATTAGTATTTTTGGCTATTTATTTTTTTCATTTGAAGAACTTTTTTTTACGCGGAGTAATCCGGAATGGAATGAATACCCAAATATGGCCATTTTTTATAAGCATCGGTGGTTAAGTGGTAGAATGCTCGCCTGCCACACGGGCGGCCCGGGTTCGATTCCCGGCCGATGCATTTTTTTTACAATTTTTAAAACTCATTTATATTATATATAATATAAATATATATTATTATATCAACTATATTAATTAAATCAAATACCTAAACACTAATATAATACAATTTTTGCCATCACACACACTTTTTTCCTGTAGTTTATGTGTTACTTCTGTATTGCTATTCTATGGCACTTCTAATATTTATTATTGATGTACTTTCAGTATGAAGGAAATTGCAATCGGGGGAATTCTCGGGCGAAGCCGGGTCATACGTCTAGTAAATAAATAAAAAATAAATAAATCTACCGCGGTATATTCCGTTCTAACCTCCCACTCAATAGAATTTCCAAACTCCATCATCTGACAGCTTAGTGATTTACAACGAGCGAATCGAAGAACAGCTGTTGATTGCGCCACTGTCAGCCACCAAAAGATAAATGTCAAATGCCACTACTCTTACGATCGTTTCCCAGCAAACCAATTTGATACGAATCTATTTTTTCTAACATTCTTTGACAATGAAACATTTTCGACCGAACAAGACACTTTCTATTCGAGTAAAAGTTGATATTCTTAAAGAATCTCTTCAATATGTTAAAGAGCTAAAAGTTAAACCTGGTGCAGTAGGCTCTATTGCCGTTGATATTGAAAATTAGCAAGAATACCATAAGGTGAAATATGATGGGCATTTCCACCAATTAGACGCGAATCTATTGTTTCTAACATTCTTTGACCATGAAAAATCTCTGACCTAACTAGACAATTATACAATGTTTTCTCCTGTAGAAGGGCGTTCATGCCTGAAAGCTAGAGAATAAAAAAGCCTTTGAAAAGATACTTTAACATGGAGGCCTGATATGTTTATACTCAATACCTATACAAGTAAAAGTGTGATATTCATCAAGATTTTATTCATTATGTCAAAGAGGTACAAGTTAAACCTGGTGGAGAAGGCTCTATTGCCGTTGATATTGAAAATAGCAAGATGATAATAAGGTGAAAAATGATGGGTATTTCCACAATTTTCTGACCAGGATGTAATAAATGTTTAAATATATATTAATATTTCGAAAATATGCATTCTATATCTGAAAAGGTTTATGTTGAATGTATAGTGTTTAACTTTATGGCCATTTCTTACTCGAAATATATAATTGACTGTAATATTTATTAAAGTCTGCGAAATCTTAGTATTCATTCAACCTGAAGTCTCACATTTTGGAAAGTATGCGGGAAATCAGTGGAAAAGGAACATATACAAAAGTGTATACACTCATGCACAAAACTTAAGGAAGTTTTATATTTTGATGTCGCCGGTCGACCGTCTTTTGAAGGAGACAGGTAATTTTGTTCACACATGGTTATCTCGTGTTATTTCAATAAAGGCCACTGTGTATCAAATATATTTCAGAGTTATTGTCTGAATCCCTATATACATGCTAAAAGGTACAACTTCCTTAAGTTTTATCAAGGGATATATATGTAAATATTATTTACATATTTACAACTTCAGCTATGTAATTTATATCAGTTCTTTTGTCTTTGTGAAGGTGTCTTCTCAGGAATAAAAATATTTATATTTCTCAATGTAAACTCAATTAATATAAAATTCCTACAAAAATGTTTAATATTAGCTTAATAGATTAACTTGGATTTTATGTAAATAATACAGTATTATTTTTCAATTAGGAGATTATATACATGAACACTGAAAATCTGAAACGATGCCTTTATATGCAGGAATATTGTTGCACCAGGCTGCGGTTTGGCAGATTCTTCAGTCTTGATTCTCTCCTCAGACGCGTCTTGCATCTTTCCAGAACGTGTCTTAACCATCCTACAAGATTAAACCAGTCAATAATAAGACAACTATATTTTTAGGTAACACCTAGAATATATCTTTATCACATCAAAGTTTAAAGCAGGTGGGGTATTTAGTGTATCAAAATACAAATTATTTTATAGTAAATAATATTTCATAATAATATTCTGTTTTATAAAAATAAATAAATATACAATTTAAATTTGAAATATATGGAAAATAATATTATAAATAATTTTAAAAATAGGCGCATTAACCATTATACAACAATATATAATTTCTGAACTAGTCTTTCATTATAAACTCTCTCTCTCTCTCCAATTAAAAAAAAAATTTCAAAAATTTATACTTTTCCTATCGGTAACTCTCTTTGGAGAAAATTCAATTGCTAACTTACAGGTACTTAAAAACAGCACGTTATGATGAGCTCGATAATGATTAAATATTGTACTGCTAATAAAGTGAATAATAAAATGAATAGTAAATAATATATATATAAATAGAAAATATATATATAAATTTGAAGAAATATTTATCAGAATTGTGCATGGCTTATTGGTCTAGTCTTATACGATGTCTGCATACTTATGAGGAATGGGTTTGATAAGTTATATTTCTGTAGATATATATTCTCCTGGTAAAATATATCTATTTATTATATATTATTTTATTATAAATATGAACTATTCTTTGAACTTGCAAAGTTCACCAAATAATGACGAATAGCGAATATGCATACATATTACAAATATAATATATAATTTGATCTAATTAAAAATATCCTTGCACAATACAGGAATTCTAGCCTTTTTTCACCAAATTCCGTTCAAATTATGGTAAGACATACCTGTGAGTTAAACGGAGGTAAAATTCATAGTGATCTTTATTGTTCCAGGTTTGAGGGGAAAAGACAAAAATGGGCATTTTTAAGACAAGCAACATAACAAGTCAAATAAATATATCATTTGTGATATTTTGTTGTTGCCGTTGTTGTCCATATGATATGAATGGATGTAGGGGTCATAGCCTATTATACGAGTATATCTCCATTTTGAATAGTTGAGGAAACAAGCATGGATCTTAAACCTGGTTTACAACGAAAGGTTCACTATCCTCTTCTTTAAACATCTTTTAAGCTCTAAGCTAAACTTACAATGATATTTTATATAAAAAAGGGCGTACCTGGATATATGAAAAAATATATTTTCTTAAAATATTTCGAGGGACAATGACAAAGTTGTTTCCATCTGATACGTAATAATTTGTAAATTACCTTTAAGTTTATTGTGCAAATATTTGACAAAGAGGGAGAAATCCCCTTCGAAATATGTTGAGGAAAAAAATGATTTTTTTTAACAAATCCTAGTAAGCTCGTTTCTGTATAAATGTATTCAATGAATCGCCTTTTGACTTAAAAAAAACAATGATGTGTCTTTCGAATTCCTTTTTTCCACGGATCTTATGGCTCGACTCAAAGCTCGGAAACTATAAAATTTAAAATAAATACAGGGAAGATCTTTATGATTCTAGACCATTATCTCACCTTTATGTGATACACATAAACATATGGAAAATGTGAAAATTGAGTAGAAAAACAGACACATTGGAAAATACCTATGTTCCTCGCCTCCATGTTAAGCACACAAACAGCTATGTAAATAAAGCAGTGAGTCAGACTCTAGGAATATTCCATATCCCTCGATCACTACCACACCTCAATGTGATGTAAATATATAGTTATGTGAATCTAGCTGTTAGACAGACTCTAGGGAGTTTCTTATGGCTCAGGACCACTGAAAACCTGACCTCCATGCTATATGCATATACAGCTATGCAAATCAGGCAGTGAGACCTAGTCTAGGAGGTGTTCCATGGCCCAGAACACAATCTCACCTCCATGCTATATACATATACAGCTATGTAAATTAGACAGTGAGACCTAGTCTAGGAGGTGTTCCATGGCCCAGAACACAATCTCACCTCCATGTTATATACATATAAAGATATGCAAATCAGGCAGTGAGACCTAGTCTAGGGGGTGTTCCATGGCCCAGAACACAATAGCACCTCCATGTTATATACATACTAGCCGAATGACCCGGGCAACGCCCGGGGTTTACCCGATTAAATGCTTTTATTCAAATACCATTCGTTACAATTATAAATTGGCGCCGTGGATGTCATTCTTGTATAATATATAAATGAGTTTTAAAAATTGTAAAAAAAAAAAAAAATGCTTCGGCCGGGAATCGAACCCGGGGCGCCCGCGTGGCAGGCGAGCATTCTACCACTGAACCAAAAGCAAACGGTGACAGAATTAAGAACGCATGGCGATGATAACTGTATATTATCCGTGACAGAGGCGGCCGATGAGGAAAGACGGTCGTGACTATATATAGTAATACAGCTATGTAATCTGACTGTTAGACAGACTCTAGAAGTTTGTCTATGGACCAGGACCACTACAAACCTGACCTCCATGGTATATACATATACAGCTATGTAAACCAGACAGTGAGACCGAGTCTAGGAGGATGTACCATTCAAGGTCGGAGTGAAGGTCGCCGTAATTATCCCAAGTAGCTTTAATTGATTGTCCGAGAGAGTCACCGCAGGGCTCTCTTTTCAACCTCCTCTGCAATTACCATACAAATGCATATATCGTCCTTTTTACATATCCTATTTTGTCCATCGAGATTTATGCGTTACCTATTCCATATATACCTGGTATTAGCCATAATTATCATGGTTAGAAGGGTTTGCGGCTACCTTTACTGTAAGTACATTATATGTTTGCACATGTAGAAGCAGTTCAGCTTAATACTTACAAGGTACTGGACTTCGATAACTCGGCAACTATTGAAATCTTTTGTTTGTTTCTTTTGTTTTATCCTGAATGTCGTATATAACGGTTCTTGCCATCATACCATCAGAGTGCAAATTATTGAAAGGGGCTGGCTCATCTGCGATTTCGTCAGTTTAAAAAACCATCCTGTTATGAGATTGTATCTAATGCTTTATTAGGATATTCTGCTTTACCCTTTACCGGGAACTTGATGAAGTTGTTTCGCGAATAGAATATCTTGATAGAAATAATGTAATTTCTTTAAATTTTGAAGCATTATAAAGCGCTCTATTAATAAAAGGAATAAAATACAATTTTAATTTTCATTTTTATCTATCGCAATATAAGGGCTGTAGAAAATATATTATACTAGCCGAATGACCCGGGCAACGCCCGGGTTTTACCCGATTAAATGTTTTTATTCAAATACTATTCGTTACAATTATAAATTGGCGCCGTGGATGTCACTCTTGTGAAACGTCCCGCTCCAAACTTTGTGTCTGAGAAGCGATATTTTTATAGAAAGATGATCTAGCTTTTGTTTTCTGCTCGAATGAATGTTTTTCTGTTAGAATTTTGTTCCTGCATACAAAATAATGAACTGGTTTCACCCGTGGTCTCTGCTTTTTGGAATTTTTCCCGATATAATTTTGTATAAGATAATCAAACATGATACAGCAATATCGTCATCACCATTTTCTGACTAAAAATATATAGTTTTAATAATTGATTTATATATTTTTCAAAATAGCCTATCGTCTTCCCCGTATTCTTTTACCTATGTATGGAAATTTTGGTTTGAATTAGTGAACTATTGCGAATTTGTATACCGGACATACAGACAGACAAACATACAAACATTCATTTATATATATATAGAGATGTCATAATTTGTACATAACTGGATGTAATCCCACCACAATATGTATGCAATGTATGATCTAAAGAATTTTAATAAAGACAAGGCTTAGAAATCTGGGAGAATGGTTTAGAGAGAAAGGCCATCAAAGAGGAACGATCATTAGCAGGTTTTATTATCCAGGAACTCTTAAAACTGGGTTCAAGAACCTAGTCCTTCCGGGATCATGTCAGAACAAGACATGAACAAAGGATTAGCAAAGATCCAATCAGAGTCCAGGAGGATTATCTAGGAACCAATGGAAAACTTACACGAGTCGACCATCAGCCAATCAAAACCCTGAGAAGTTTTCGTGTTAAATCGCGAACTCAGTTTAGTCAGTGAGGAACGTGGCACCATCGAGACCAGTTTGGAGCCAACCACCATCTTCTCAACGATCAGATAAGTCCAATCCTCAATAATGTGAACAGCCATAGTTAATAATCAAACCCGACAAATAGCTTCAACACCTTTCTCCCTTGATCGCTGGCCTATTCCAATTCAATTCTGTGTCCTTGTTATTTTTCCCCTGTGTGAATACCTTACTTCTCAGCAAACACGACTGCGCCCACCACAATCACCAATCAACTCAACCCATCTCAAAAAGGTAATCTTCCAACATTACATATATATAGTTATAAAAATAGCGATTAAAATATATATCTAAATCAGAGTGATAGAGGTTGTTGAATATTTGAAAACCTATTCAGTTTTACCAGCAATCTCATTGGAAGAATGCACGTTCAAACCATTCCGAGCTGACCCCGGAAAGAACAAAAATGTTGACCAGGATGGGTTTCTGTCAATTTTCCTGTCATCGAGTTTCAGTAATGGAAGAATAGATGAAGCTACTTTGGTTGACGTTTACCATTTACTGCAAGTGCACGATAAGTCTGTAGAGACCAGTTTGAATATACAAGATCTTATGTCCCTGTTTGATCACTACACTAATTTGTAGGGTTATATTTGAGCACTAATCATGGTCCCATTGAGGCAAATTTTTCTCACTTTTTTTTGTAGAAAATATAATCAATATGAATTAATCCTAGATGACATAATATATCACTCTTATACCACCAAGGTTTCTATAACATCCACTCATAAACAAAATATTGAGTAATTTTTACCTTTCAGCATGTATATCGGGATTCAGACAATAACTCTGAGAGATATTTGATACATAATGACCTTTATTAAAGACACACGTGATAACCAAATGTGAAAAAATTGCCTCTGTCTTCTTTAAAATAAAATAAAAAGACAGACAACCGGCGACAACAAATATTTTCCACTACCTTAAATTTTGTCCATGGGTGTATATATGATAAGTCTTAACAACTCTACATTGCTTATATAGGAAGGAAGAGCAATCTCAATAAATGTGTCGAGCAATTCTCTCCCTCAGCAAATTCCAAAAAGGTCAGATAGGCATCCTTTATAGCAATATATCATATAGCATCAATATAGCAATATATTCAACAAATCTATGGCTATACGAGGTGTGTTCGAAAGGTATCGCGACTTTTGTGTTTTTTCAAAAAATATTTATTTATTCATGAACACCTATTTTGTCCCCTTCAAAGTAATCCCCATGAGATATTATACACTTGTGTCAACGGTTTTTCCAATCTTCGAAGCACTTCAAAAAATCATTTAAAAAAAATATTTTTCAGCTCCTCCTTCGATGCCGTCTTTATCTCGTCAAGCGTAGCGTAACGTCGTCCTTTTATGGGCCTCTTCAGTTTAGGGAACAAGAAAAAGTCACAGGGGGCCAGATCTGGGGAATACGGTTGCTGCGGCATCATTAGTGTGTGGTTTTTGGCCAAAAAGTCGCGCACAAGCAACGATGTGTGAGCAGGGGCGTTATCGTGGTGCAAAAGCCAATTTTTGTTCTTCCATAAATCCGGGCGTTTCTGGCGGATTGGTTCGCGCAAATTGCGCATAACTTGCAGGTAATATTCCTTTATTGACCGTTCTACCCTGTGGCACCCCGTCTCATGCCCAAATCATTGATAAAAATCGAATGGCACGAGCCAATCGATATGTTTAGGTCCTCAGCAACTTCTCTAACGGTGATTCGACGATTGGCCAATATCATTTTCTCCACTTCATTAATTTCTTCGTCTGTTGTTGAAGTGCTCGGGCGTCGTCCGGCACGCTCTTCGTCGTTCACATCTTCTCGGCCTTCTGAGAACATTTTGTACCACCGATAAACGTTGCTTCGGTCCAAGGTAGCTTCTCCGTATGCCACAGTCAACATTCGGAGTGCATCCGCGCACTTAATTTTGTTTTTCACACAAAATTTGATACAGGTTCTTTGATCCATTTTTTATAATAGGTAAAAATCGAAGACGATCCAAAACACCTGCAAGCAAAGCAGCTGTCAACAATTAAGTGAAAATTCAAAATGGTCGAGCTTGTCGGCATAAGTAAGAGACATGAGTACCAACATAAAGCCACAAAATGATCGAAATTCGAATATACGTAACCCGCGAAAATTCAAAAGTCGCGATACTTTTTGAACACACCTCGTAAGCTTATAGGATAATAGAAATATGCATATATACATGTATCGAGCATTGTTCTTTCGCATAAAATTCCCAAAAGGTCAGCAAGGCATAATTTAAAGCTATATATTATTACTAGCGGATGTGCCCGGCTTCGCCCGGGTTTTACCCGAGTGAATGTTTGTCTAACGAACATTTGTTAAAACCTTTCTCTATAAACTTATAAAACGTACTCGGCTTCGCCCGGGGTTTTACCCGAGTAAAGGTTTGTCTAGCGAACATTTGTTAAAACAATTCTCTAAAAACTTATTTAAAAAAAAAGATATATTTTGATAATTTGAAACTCGTAAATTTGAATCTCTCGATATATTGTTATCATCGTCACAATGGGGGCGCTGCTTGCGAGTTAAATATACAAATCTGCAAATAACTCTAAGGATATTCAAGATATTCAGGAAATTATTTTTCAAAAACCTTCCCGGTGATATACCTAATAATATCCCAAAATTTCACGGCGATTGGATCTATGGTTTTTGAATCTATAGAGTGCAGACAAACAGACAGACAGACATTCAATTTTATATATATAGATAGATTCACTCTTCATTGTTGGTTTTTTTTATCTTACATTCATTCTTCATTGTTGGCTTTTTATATTACATTCACTCTTCATTGTTGGCTTTTTATCTTACATTCATTCTTCATTGTTGGCTTTTTATATTACATTCACTCTTCATTGTTGGCTTTTTATCTTACATTCACTCTGTTGGCTTTTTATATTACATTTACTCTTCATTGTTGGCTTTTTATCTTACATTCACTCTTCATTGTTGGCTTTTTATATTATATTTACTCTTCATTGTTGGCTTTTCATCTTACATTCATTCTTCATTGTTGGCCTTTTATATTATATTTACTATTCATTGTTGGCTTTTTATCTTACATTCATTCTTCATTGTTGGCTTTTTATATTACATTTACTATTCATAGTTGGCTTTTTATCTTACATTCACTCTTCATTGTTGGCTTTTTATCTTACATTCATTCTTCATTGTTGGCTTTTTATATTACATTCACTCTTCATTGTTGGCTTTTTATCTTACATTCATTCTTCATTGTTGGCTTTTTATATTACATTCACTCTTCATTGTTGGCTTTTTATCTTACATTCACTCTGTTGGCTTTTTATATTACATTCACTCTTCATTGTTGGATTTTTATCTTACATTCACTCTTCATTGTTGGCTTTTTATATTATATTTACTCTTCATTGTTGGCTTTTTATCTTACATTCATTCTTCATTGTTGGCTTTTTATATTATATTTACTCTTCATTGTTGGATTTTTATCTTACATTCATTCTTCATTGTTGGCTTTTTATATTACATTTATCCGAGTGAAAGTTTGCCTAACGAATATTATATATTATGAAGTATAATAAACAATGTTAAAGATTAGTTTTAATTATTAATCAAGATTGTGTGTGAATATGTGAGAAAGATGTAATATCGTTGTTGTTTTCTTGGCCGACTGTTTTACATATGGTGTTATCTTAAAATTGCTTGTTTTGAATATTTTTTTTAGATTGAGTTGAATGAATTGCTGAATTTCTTTTTTTTTTTTTGTATTTATATATAAATAAAATTAACTCTGTTGATTTTTTTGTATTTAATCGATAACAGCTAAGTTACGCATGTTAATGTTAGGGAAAAATATTTTGATGTTAAGCAAAACCTGCTCCATCTCGTTTTACATAAATGTTGAAAATTTGGTTGAAATTTATGCATTGTAACGAAAGTTTTTAGTGATGTCCTCTTATGAAATTTGCATTTTATTAATATAGATATAGCAATAGGTAAATATTGAAGTTAACCTCGCTCGATACATTAATATCTGAAAAAGTAAAAATGAATATCAGGTTAAAAAGTTTATTTTAATTTTAAATTTGCAAGCTTTCGAGCAAATATACTTCTCTTCAACTGGCTAATACTATATGTACAATCTTTATATAATCTTTATACAAAATAATTGAAAACCTTTGTTATTGACATGTGTTCTCGCGGGCGTGCATCAGACTGTTTACAGCTAAAGTAATAGATATTATACTGGGATGAAATCTCGAAAGCTTGCAAATTTAAAATTAAAAGAAACTTTTAATCTGATATTCATTTTTACTTTTTCAAATAATTTCTGGTAACTATTTCTCACATTAATATCTCGTTGTGCATATATATGCTATTATTTAAATAGTAACCATACCACGACGTAGAATGGGCAGGTACTGGGCGGGAGAAGGTACCGAAAGGCTGACCCGGTACAACACAGCCCATTCTCCTGTCACCATGTTCCCTTAATGACCCGGTTACCAAATCGAATATTCAAATTGCTTCTCACAATGAAAAATTGGAAATGAAAAAAAAATGGCTGATTTGATTTGGACCTTTCAATAAAGAAGAATTTTATTTTATAAAGTTTTTTTTTCCTATGTCAATTTAACCCAAGAAATATGTTCGGAATTAAAAAATTCCAAATTATTTCTTTTACAAACGATTAATTTATTAATGTTGTTTTTTTATATATTTTATTTGTGAAATATCTCTTTGTAATTTTTTATACGACTGATCGGAATCTGGAAATATCTCTAGGGTTATAAATAATTCATTTTGGAATGACGCGAGATTTTTTAAAAAGAAATAAAACTTTGAAATCGGATAAGGATTTTGACATGGCGTTTAAAAATTAGAGGAAATTTTGTTGGAAACCATCGATTTTTGATAAAACAAATTCCAGGATCGAATCCCGCACTTTGAGCACTTTTCCCTTTTTACAATTTGATTTGTATATAAATCCTATTTACAATCAATGTGTATAAGTTACCATAATATTGGCTGTCTCACATGCTCGTCTACCAACGTATTAAGTAAAATTTCTATAAACTTTTATCTATGATACATTGGCCGAGAGAGATGATAACATTGCTTACTTTTACTACCAGTGCTACAGATTAGCGTGGAAAATTTTATATTACACTAATGGACAAAACTAAAGGAATTTGTGCCTTTCAACATGTATATCGATATTAAGACAATAACTCTGAAATATATTTGACACACAGTGACCTTTATTGAAGACAACGAGATAACCAGGTGTAAACAAAATTGCCAGTCAAAGACTTTCCACTTCCTTAAGGTTTGTCCATGACTGTAATTCAACTACTTAATAGTTATCATGATTTTATAACCAGAATAATAAGAACGAAATATAGAAAAGTTTCTTTCTTTTATTACTGTAAGGTTAAAACACAATCTTTCAAACCCATAGGTTCATCTACATGTAAAACTATAATTCAACTCTTACATTTACCTGTAAAAGAACTTAGAGGTTTAAATTATCGTGTTTTAAGGTTATCGTAATAAAAAGGGAAATTTCTCCTTCGTCCTTATGCTTTCCGTTTGTAGTCTTTTTTATTAATTGCCTCAAAATCTCATACACCTCAAATGATTTTATTTAGACAATACAACGAACACCCCTTAATATATAAGCTATATATATATATAAGCTTATGTCCATAGTATGCCATTTGCCATTTAATACCATTTCTGAGATTCCACCCTCCAGTGCAGCGTATATAAGCAGAATCGTCCAATAGAACTCTAAGAGGCGATCTGATAAATTGAACTGATGAAACCGCTGGGAGGGTTCACCACTGATTAGCCAAGCCCTCCCGATATATTTTCAATGCAGTAAGGACAGTAGAAGTTTGCTTATTTTAAAGATAAAGTTTCGTACTTTGAATATTTTCACACCTTATATATATATATCCTTCCTTATATCTATAAAAATGAAATGCGAAATCGATGTTTGTTATCGCTTCACGCAAAATCTACTGACTCAATCATTATGGAATTTCGCATGTAGGTAGCTGAAGATTTCGTTTAACATATAGGCTATTCAAAAAACTAAAAAAGTTAATGTGCTTTTTTTTTTAAATAAAAAACCAAAAAGCGTTAGTTACAGTCTTTTACCGCTAGGGCGCAGCACTGGTCGCGACGATAAATGAATTTGATTGGTTAATAATTAACACGTGGTTTGTTTACACGATGAATGTTAGTTTGTTCACACGATGAATGTTTTTAAAAGGTAAGATTATCCAATCGCCGTGAAACTTTAGGAATTTATTTACTATACTACTGGGAAGATTTCTGGTTTGAATTTGATTTGCAATAAATATTCTTTGCAATTTTATTTGCAAATTTTCTACTTTCACTCGCAAGCAGCGCCTTTAGCGTGTTTGGTGAAATTATATTTATAAATTGTAACAATGCTTGAAATGTTTTCCAAGTATAATAAATTTAATTTGAGAATTTAGTAATATAATATTCCAATGACGTAAAAAAAACTTAGCATTTCAATATCAATATATATTTAAAGAAAAAATTGTAACGATTTTGTGTTAAATGTTAAAATGTAATGTTAAAATATATTTTTACATTGTTGATTTAATTTGCTGTTGTTTTATAAAAATGATGATGCAACTTTAATTGTTGTTGTGAAAATATCTTTATTTACGGAGCTGCTAACCATAATAAATGATTTTTGAGCCCCTAATTGTTGTTGTTTATTATCGTTTGTTTATATAAAAAAATTACATTGTATGTGATGATGAAAACAAAAATGAAATTTTAAATTAATATATATAATTCATTGAGAAAAAATAAATAAATAATTTTCAAATTCATAAAAGCGACAATACCTTATTTAAAATATAATAAATGTTTTCAAAAAATTATGTGTTTCAAAAATATATTTAAACGCATATAACAATATTTATTTTTATATACGTTTATAAATCAATATATAGGTGGATTGGATGTTTTCTAGAATCGTTTTAACAAATGTTTGTTAGGCAAACTTTTACTCGGATAAAAACTGTGTGAAGCCGGGTACATTCGCTAAATACAGTTATTTACAAATCTTCGTTTGTGGCAAGATACTATTCCTTCAACTTCAAATTACCGAGTGGACCAATTAATACTGATTTTTTTCAACTTATCGAGTATTTTTCAAAGGACCGGGAAAAAAGTATCGAGAATGTAGACAAGTATAGATTCAGTAGGGATAGGATGTTTGCTAGAATCGTTTAAACAAATGTTTGTTAAGCAAACTTTTACTTGGGGCGAAGCCGGGAACATATATATATATATATATATATATATATGTTTGTCGGCTATGCACACCCTCAATATGTAACTAATCTCGCTGAAATTTGAACAGGACAGAGAGTTAAATCTGGAAGAGTTTTTTGTCGCACTTTAACCAATAAAAATAATATGTAACCAAGTACTGAGCAAAAATATTTTTTAGTCGGAAATGATGATGACAATATTTCCGTATCATGCTTGATTGCATAAAAAAATTCTTTTGGGGAATATTCACTAAAGCAGACCACGGGTAAAGCCAGATAATGATTAATAGTAGGCAGGAACAAAATTCTACCAGCGAAACATTCACTCGAGCAGAAGACACACGAAGCCAGGTCATCTCTATATATAAAATATCGTTTCTCGGCCTTTTGGCTAAGATCAATTAGTATATCTCTAGATATTTTAATTTATGCA
>CP092879.1:40082969-40172410 GCA_030710605.1 Cordylochernes scorpioides | reverse complement strand
GGCTGCCTGGCCGACATTCATAGTTCTTCAAATTAAAGATACTTCGTCGAGTGAATCTTTTTTAAGATTTAAATATTTATGTCGAAACGTCGATGCAATAAAAATATTTACTGGTCGAAGTATCTTTAATTTGAATAAACATTTATGTATTTATTTCAACATCAAAGCTCTATATCCCGTAAGAGATACTGGCGTACTGTAATTTCATTTTCTTGTGATCATATTTTAATACTTTACATATAATCTTTCGTTTGCAAAATTGGAAAAAGATAGCCTTTGTGACTCATGTTCTACCAGGGAGATGTAGATATAAACATCCATATATATAAATTTATGGAAGCAAAGGTCGCCTCTCCCGTCAAAATAAACGTCAAAATCTGACGCCATCTATTGACCGTCGCCGCAACTAGCGGCATCGTGTCGGTGACAAAGCCACAACACCAACTTTGGCAAACTGATAAGCGTCCACCTAGAGACCATGGTTTCGGGCTAATGGCCCTCGTCAGTACAGATTTTCCATCTATATATAAATTTGTAAGTGCAAAGTCGAACTGCTTTTCACATTTTAGACATGTGGTGCACTTACAGTTAAAGTAGTCGCCTACTTCTGTCCACCTGTATCATGGCCTGTACCACGTGTACTATGGATAAGCAAAAATAGATATAAATATATTAAAAACAAAAAGGCATATCGTGACCACGTTCACATGAACTTTTTAGATGGCAGAGCGCCATGTGAACGTGGTCAGGATATGCCTTTTTTGATTTCAAATAATACATACCTAACCTTTTTTATTATTTTATTATTTTTTACAGACATATTCTCTGATCAAGCTCACATGAGCATTTATAGATGGCAGAGTGTCATCTAGTGGAGCAAAAATGAACTAAACGTTTATTTAACTTGCTCCGTGATATTTGGCCAACCCAATTTCTGGAAAAATCAAGAAAAGTCAATCACGAACGCGTTTCGGGCTGTTGGCCAGCGTTATCAACACTTGACCTTTTTAATATTTTTATACACATATATATGTTATATTAAAATATTATTTTATTTGTGAATTTAATTTCATAGATTCAGATACTCTGTTTATATCTACCGCCAGAGGTCACGCTTCCTCGATATAAGATAATAAAATATCACAACATGTATTAGCTGCCCTGCTCTGGTTAGCAGCCCCGTAAATAAAAATATTTCCACAACATGTATTAGCTGCCCTGCTCTGGTTAGCAGCCCCGTAAATAAAGATATTTCCACAACATGTATTAGCTGCCCTGCTCTGGTTAGCAGCCCCGTAAATAAAGATATTTCCACAACATGTATTAGCTGCCCTGCTCTGGTTAGCAGCCCCGTAAATAAAGATATTTCCACAACATGTATTAGCTGCCCTGCTCTGGTTAGCAGCCCCGTAAATAAAGATATTTCCACAACATGTATTAGCAATGCGTATTTTTATTAAAAGTTACAATTTTCTGAAGAACATAATAGACGCATTCAATTCATGTACCTATATACAAGTACAGTGTGATCCAAAAGTCCCGCACAACTTTAAAATTTAATAACTCCGTGAATATTTGCGCTAAAGCAATGTGGTAAACACCATTGTGTTCAGGATGCAATGGGATTTTTTATGGCAAATAATGAAAATTTCGAAATTGATTTTAGTTACAACTTTATTCATTAGATGGCGCTCTACCAGAATCAGCAATTCAGCGGCCAAATTGTTTGATAAATTGAAAAATATAACTGAACGACACGTATTTTTCCTTTTTGAATACCAGGAAAGAACCCTAATAATATCAAATGATAAATTAATAACACACCATTTCGCCAAAAGTTAGAAGAAATGGTTAACGATTTTTAAATACAATCTGAGATATGTAAAATAGGTATATGCAAATTAAAACATGTAGCAAAAAAAAAAAACTGATATTTTAGATGCGGTTTGCTGGAATCCTCTCAGCTATTTAAATTTCTAAAATAATATTTTTCTAATTTTTTTAATTCAACTCTCTCTCACTATCGATTATATTTATTTTAATTCATTTGAAAAATATTTATCTATCTCTGATGATTTATTTTACTCTGGAATGCCGTTGTTGTTTTTGTCGTGTCCAATAAAGAGCTTCAGATGTCTCCATGCATCTCTATCACAGCAGCAGCAGTAATGCCCACTATCTTGGATGTATAAAGCTGCTTCTCTGGGTCTATGTCAATTTTCTGCAAGAGGCTGCGGGCATGAGAATATGTCGGTAGGTGTTAGTTCCACACCAGGACAGTTGTTGCATGTTCTATAGGTTCTTGTGCCATCTGGATGTATTGTCATCCTTTATAATGTTTTGTTCTAAATCTTGTTATAGTTTTGTCATTTTTCTCTCGGAGTTTATTTCACATTTTGATCTTTTCTTATTTTCTGTTTAATCATATTGTTGTTTGCAAAAGCATTAGCGTCAAATAATGACATTTGTTCTTTCCTTTGGCTCAACTTTCTGGCTTCCTTTGCAAATTCAACTGCCATTTAATTACCCCCGATCCAAACACAGGCAGGAATCCATTGTAGAATGCAGTTATTCTCCAATGATATCAGTTGAGTAAGTAACGAATATATTTTCTGTGTGATTATAGTATTGCGCTTCTGAATTGCTTCTAGATCGGATATGAAGTCGTTGTACGGTATATTATAATTCCTTCTGCTTGATGCAGGGATGGTTGGTTAAGGCATACATCAAGAACTTTCCAGATAGCTGTCAGTTCACACATGAAGTTTGACGAAATCTTTTATGCTCCTTCTTTGATTTTGATGTATGTTCCACCTTGCAGTAATATGTTAATTCCAGCCCCTTCATTACTTATGGTAAGGTCTGATGATCCATCTGTATATGCTGTTAAATAATTTATCTGATCGCATAAACCATTTGTGTCAAGTCCTTTCTTTTTAAGTATGTTTTTGTTCTCTTTTTTTTATTGCAGGGTTCATTCAGGTTAAGATTGATGATTACATTTGATGGCAATGGGGTAAGAAATATTGGTTATTCTCGAATTTTATATTCATTATGTTTCATATATATGTTCTTTCTAATATTGTTGTCGTACTGAAGTGTTGAAGATCTTTTGAGCCTTTCTTTTTGTGTCCAGTTTAAATAGGTTCTATGGGATATGTGTTCGGTTTCTTCAGTTTTTAAGCTATTGGTGAATTTTATTGTTTTTAATTGTCTTCTGTTTCAAGTAGGTCTAGACTACATTCTCTCTGAATTTTCTAATTGTTGGTATTTGAAACAGAACCAGTGATTAATTTGGCCGCTTTTGCTTGAACACTGTCTAGTCTTCTTTTTAGTGATGAACTTGAGGGAGCCCAAACAGGTGTTGCATATTCCATTATTGGCCTTATTAAGGTGATATATGTTGTTCTGAGAATTTTGGGTTTTGCTCCCCAATTTGTTCCACATAGCCTTCTCAGAATGTTTAGGTTTCTGGTAGCTCTATTTGAGGTGCTAATTATGTGCTCTGTAAATCGCAATTCCTCATCAAGTATCACACCTAGTTAATTTGGAAATCGAATTTTATCAATTATATGGTTGTTTATGCTTATTTTGGAGTTAAATTCATGCCCTTTTTCCTGTCAGTGAAGGAGACCTATAGGTTTGTGTTTATTGGGTTTATTGTCATTTTGAGTTTCATTGCCCACTTCTCCAGTCCTCTCATTGATGTGTTAAGTATTTTTCTGATATTTCTATACTGCTACTTGTGTGCCATATGGCTATATAATCTGCATAACAGGCAAATATTGGGTCTTCAGTGAAGATGGATGTTGTTAAGGTTGTGTCGTAATTAGATGTACAACAACTCAAACTTGACCATGACTCTTATTTTAGCTCTTATTATTTTCGTTTGGCCAACAATTAATGTACAATTTATATACACATATTTTCTTACATAATGAGACTTTAAAGAATGCAAATAATCTTCATCTATTTACATACACAACACATCTCCCCCCTTAATAATACTCCAGTCGGTCTGGGGGTTTCCTGGCTCTCTGAGGTCTAGGACTGCGGACGGGAACTTGCACAGGGGCAGGCTCCGGTTTAGGAGTGCAAGAGGGCACGTGCACAGCAGCAGGCCCTGGTCTAGGAGTGCAAGAGGGTACGTGCACAGAAGCAGTCTCCTCCTTGTTTCCTGATGTAACCTCTGGAACCTCTTCTTCACTTTATTTCTGACTTCCACCTACAGGCGTCTCTCCTGATGTTCGAGTAACTATCAAATTTCTTGTCTCCACTTGTTTCTTTCTCACAGGTCGCAATTGATTGATATGCCTCTTTTACACGACGTCCTCACAACTTATAAGGTAGTGACGGTAGCTCAATAATTTCAAAATGGTACATTTTTACCGTTTAGGTCCAGTTGCATAGTTGCGGAAATAAACCTCGCAACCTGTAGTAAACTGCTCCTGCCTTCTTACGGCCTCATGAAATACCTCTCGCGGATTTCCCATCTTGGCATTAAATTCGAGAATCTTGATCTTAAACTTCTCTCATTAGCAGTTCCGCAGGGTAATTCCTTTATTACAGTTTGGGAAAATGCTCTATGAGCAAATAGGAATCTTTGTAGATTCGTCTCTAAATCATCCTTCCCATTATTCTTTCTCAAAAGGTTTTTAAACTCTCTTACATATCTCTCAGCTGAACCATTTGTACTAGGATTATACGGACTGGTCTTAGTGTGCCGTATACCATTCATTTTGGTAAATTGCTCGAATTCACCGGAGACAAACTGTCTTCCGTTATCTGTAACCAAAAATTAGGACAATCCAAATCTGGCAAAAATTTCTCTAAGATGATTTATAATGGTTTTGCTGGTAATATCTTTGATGATAAAAATTTCTATCTACTTTGAGTATGCGTCCACGAGAACCAAAAACATTCTTCCCATGAACGGACCCGCTAGATCAAGATGAAGTCGATGCCACGGTTTTTCGGGCCAACTCCATTCCGAGATGGTAGCCGGGGGCATGCTTGCCGATTCTTGGCATACTCTACAATCTCTAGTTAACTCCTCGATGTTACTGTCTATGCCTGGCCACCAGAAAATACCGTCTGGCAATCATCTTCATTTTAACAATCCCCATGTGTATTTCATGCAAGTCATTTAAAATTAAAGATCTTAATTTTTGGGGAATTACCACTCTTTCACGCCATTGAAGACAACCAAACTCCAAACTTAATCCCTCATTGATCTTATAATGAGGAGCTAGTGGGTTTTCTCTCGGTACCCTTGTGAATTTCCACACGCACACACACACACACACAGTTGCCTTCTCTAACATTCCTTAATACTATAGACAGTATTTTATCTTGGGGCGTCTCATATGCCACCTCCATAAAAGAGAACGGTACCTCATTCAACCTCCTGAGAAGAAGTACCTGGTCTTCATCAAGAGACTCCCTGACACTCGATTCTAAAGGAAGACGTGACAATGCGTCAACATTAAATTATCACTAGTTTTTCGAAATTCCACAGTATATATAAATGCAGCTAATTTTAAGGACCATCTTTTAATTCTGGATGATGCACATATGGAAATTGGTTTATGAGGTGAAAATATATGACTTAAGGGTCGGTTGTTTGTGACCAATAAAATTTTCGTCCCAGTAAGTATTGTCTGAATTTCTAAACGCCAAAAGTTATTCTCAACGCTTTCTTTTTTGTTGAGAGAAACGTTTTTCCGTTTCAGTTAATGTTCTAGAAGCAAAAGCTATAGGGCATTCTTCCTTTCTATCATGTCTTTCTATCTAGTCCATAGTCCATTAATAATGATTTACATTTTTTAAATAGCATTCGATATTCTTTCGTCCAATTCCATCTACAATTTTTATTCAAAATTTGATAGAATAGCGCTAAAATGTTTGCTATATTCTTTATGAATCTATAATAATAAATTAAGAGTCCTAAGAAAGATCTCAATTGCGAAACATTCTTTAGATTCAGGCGCATCTATCACTGCTTTAATTTTATTTTCTAAGGGATGCAGTCCATATTTATCCATTTTAAACCCTAAATATTCCATCGATTTCTTTTTGAATTTACATTTATATCTGTTTAACTTTAAACCTTTTTCTAGCAATCATCTAAACACTAGATCTAACCTTTGTTCATGATCTTCAAAGTTTTTTTTCCGCAACCAAAATATCAGGGCAAATCAGCAAATAGACCTTCCATAATCCTCTGAAATTTATTTAGTGCTACCGCTACGTCATATGGTAGTCTTTTATAAGAAAACAACCTTTTTTATTGTTTATATCAACAACAGCTTTGGCTTCTTCCGCTAACATTACTCGTAAGTAAGCCTGTGATAGGTCTAGAGTCGAAAATACGGTGCTTCTAGATAATTTTAAATTGGATGGAAGGGGATACCTATCTAATTCTATTGCTTTATTAGCTATACATCTAAAGTCACCACATATCCTTACACTACCATCCATTTTTATTACCGGTACTATTGGAGCGGTCCAATATGCATGAACTATAGGTTATAAAATGCAAGAATTCACTAAACGATCAATTTCACTCTCTACTTTGTTTTTTAGAGAGAAAGGTAAACTTCTGGCCTTACAAAACACAGGAATCACATCCTTTTTTAAATTAAAATTTAATTTAAAATCATTTATACAGCCCAAATCTTTGTTAAACAAATCTGCATATCTATCAATCAAACTGTTTTTATTAGATTCATTATTTAAATTTTTAATGCTAAACAATCTAGAATAATCAAGTTTTAACTGTTTAGGCCATTCTCTTTCTAACAAAATCACTTGGATTTTTAATTTATAACTATTAATCATAAATATTGGTTGGCTTCTTTTACTAAAACATTTCTTTGCCCTATAATCTCTATTGATTTACCACAAAAGGATTTTAATCTTAAATTTGTTGGAAAATATTTTTTACCTTGCCAATAAATCTTATAAATATCTTTAGGTATTAACGTAACTGGACTTCCTGTATCTATTGTAAAGCACAAAGAATATTCATCTACTGTTAAATTTATTGTGGCATCAGTTTCGCCCTGTACAGAATATATAGAGTCCTCTTATACAAATTTACATCCCCACATTTGTTTACTAGCTTTGCTGAACTTACTTAAATGATCCAGTTTATTATTAACCATACTATTATTGTACTCACCCTTTTTATCTTTTCCATTCACAGGGGATATCTTGGCCACTAATTTATCTTGTAATTCTCTTGTATTTATCTGCGCCAGTTCGAACGAGATCGCCACTGCAAAACTTTATCCTGGGTGACATCGTCGTTTTCTTGTAGTAGCTTCTTTTGCAGGCTTTCCAACTTGATTCCAGCAACAAAACGGTCTCGCATTATGGTTCCCAGCATATCGCCGAAATTACAATTTATTGCTAAATGTTTCAATTCTCTAAGATATTCCGAAATTGATTCTCCTTCCTGTTGAATTCTCTTTGAAAATCTGCATCGCTGTGGTATCACTTTCTTCTTTGGATCCAAATGCAGCTTAATTCTTCGAATGATAGTATCATAGGGTTGGTCTTTCATTAGACCAGGAAGAAAATGTCGTTTCCCTGCTTCAAAGTTTCAGAATCTGGTAGCGAGGTAAAAATCAGCACTTTAATCTCCTCCTTCAGATTCCAAAAATAAAGCCTCAAATTTTTGTAGCAAAAGATCGAAGTTTCCTCCACTGGACTATAGCATCTAAAAGGTACTATTAACTTTGAACTTGTCATGCTGATCTTTTCTACTCCTTTGTTTTCTTGATCCAGATAGTTTAAAAGATGTAGTTGTTATACTTGCATAGACGCTGTTTTCCTCAGCTTTTTACTGGCTCTGTAGATCGCGCATCCTCGTCGCCACTTTTGTTGTGTCGTAATTAGACGTACAAGAGCTCAAACTTGACCATGGCCAACAACAAATGTCCAATTTATATATACATATATTTTTACATAATGAGGCTTTAAATAATACAAACAATATTAATCTATTTACATAAACAACAGTTAACATATAGCGAGAAGAGTAGAGGACTGAGCACAGTCCCCTGAGGTACACCAGCCCATGTTCTTCGGTCCTTGGAAAATGCTCCATTGACCCGAACCTTTATCCTTCTTCCCCTTAAGAAGTCTGCAATACAGATTAAGATTTTTCCTTTTACTCCGATGTTGTGCAGCCTTTCAAGTAATTTCTCCCTTCAACACTCGATCAAAAGCTGAGGTCATATCCAGGAATACGGCCGTTGTCTTCTTTGGCGGTTTTTCCTAGAAATTTATTATTGATTGACAGAAGTAGAACAGTTTATCAGTTGTACAGTGTCTGGATCTTTAGGCAGTTTGTTAGAAGTTTATTTTATTATTGTTAGTGAGCCAGACTATGAGCCTACAGTGGATAATTCATTCTGTTATTTTACAAAGTATGCTGGTAAGAGCAATTGGCCGATAGTTCTGGCATTCCTTGGCATCTTTGTTTGGTTTCAGTATTGGCACTATAATTAATATCTTCCAATTCTTTGGTAGTTTACCAGTTTGCCATGAAATCTTCAGTATTCGTAGGAGTTGATTTTTAGCTTTGTCTCCAAAGTGCTTAATAATTTGACCAAAGATTAGATAATCTCCTGGTGACCTCTTGTATCTAACTTTTCTATTGATGAGTTTAGCTCATTCAGTGTGAAGTCTCTCGATTAAATATCTTGTTTATGGTAATTTCTTGCTTGTTTAACTAACCTGTTTACATTATTTTTAGAGTTCTGCCTTCATTCGTATAGCTGAGTCTGGAAGTGCTTGAAAGATATTCAACAATTATTTCAGCCATCTGTTTGTTCGTTCTCGCTATTCATATCGGTTAGAGTATTGGAGGATTAGTGTTGGTTTTGATTGTATTATAACACTAATTATATTCCAGTGATGGCTTTCCTTTTTTGGATCCATTTTTTTCGCAGAATTCTGCCCATTTTTCTTGTTTGAATATCCAAATTTCTTGTTCTATTTTGTGACTAATTTCAATGAATTCATTTATGATTTCTTCTGTTTTATTTGTTTTAAGAAGTTCATTGATATTGTCTCTCTCTGCAATCATTGCCTCCAGTGTTCTTTTATTCTGTTAGAAATTCTCAATTTTGAATTTTAGGGTTGTTTGAATTGGTCTGTGGTCACTGATTACACTTTTCAGAATTTTCCATTGTGTTGTGGATGCGATGTTGTAATTTATCGCTGTGATGTCTATTGCGGATTCTGTGCCTGTGGACTTGGATAGATAGGTGTACCTTTCGTTAAGGTCGAGGTCGGTTAGCATGTCCTCAACCTGCTGACCTTTGTTATCCTGGACAGGTGATCCCCAAGTTGGTCTTTCGGCGTTAAAATCACCAAGTATGATTGCGATATCCGAAGACCCTTCACTTAATGTCTCTATCAGGCCTGTATTGATGCTAGTATTATCGTGGTTATAAACATTTATGATTTGAATTGTTTCATCTGTAAGATAGATTTCTACTGCCTGAGCTTCTGTCGTGATTTCTCTAGGCTCACTCTAATTATAGGCGATTTCCTCAAATTTGATTTCTAGAGTTTTAATCAAAACGGCAAATCCTCCTCCGAATTTTCCCGGTCTGTCCTTTCGTTGTGTTGTATAATCTTTAATATTGAATCTCAGATTCTGATTCAAATTTGTCTCCTGAGGACAAATAATATCTACATTGTTGTCACAGAGAAGACAAGTCAGCTCTTTATTTTACTCTGGGTACCATTTATATTGAGTTGTAGTAGATTGAATTGTGTCCTCGTAGTAGATTTCTCATCATGAGCTGAGCCGCAGCTCCTGACGCGGCGGTTACCCCGGACGCGGCAGCATTACTGGAGATATCAGTTTTGCTCTTCATTTGAAAATGGGTGCCGTTGCAACGTTAGTCATCTTGGAAACGAACCAGAATTTGGTCAAATATTCCAAAGGTCCAGGGGGGACCGCAAGGAGGTGTGGTCGGACTTCTTCCCTTCCCCCTGGAATGCCGTCACTACAAGATAAAGCATTCTTGGTGAATTTTTTAAATTGTGATTCAGAATCTGCCACTGAAGCTTTACGAGCGTTTCGTTCCTTTAAAGATATTCGAAGCGGTAAAGGACCAATGAGTTGCTACTCTCTAAAGCGATTGATTAAAAGTTTTGAGAAAACTGGATCTCTGGAAGCAAAACCTCGGAGTGGAAGACCATCGACATGCAAGTCAGTGGCTGTTACGGTTTTGCAGAATGCTGAAGCTATTGACACGTAGTCCACGTATGGAGAAGTAAGTGCTAGACAAGTTTCTCGACAAACGGGGATTTCGTATGGAACAGTTTGGAGAGATCCCACATTTAGAATTTTTCTATAAAAATACCCTAACAAAATTCAAAGTTTTCACGAGTTGAAAGTCAGCGATTTTGAGAAGCGTCAAGAATTCGCTGCATGGGTGTTCCGGCAAATTGATATTGATGAAAACTGGCTGTCAAATCTTCTAAGAACAGATGATGCTCACTTTTATCTAAAGGGAGAATTTAACATTCAAAACTGCCTCATTTTGGCAACAGAAAACCCTAGGATTTTTACAGAAATACCACTTCATCAGCCCAGAGTTACAGTTTTGTGTGGGTTCACTTCTTCTTTTATTATTGGGCCATTTTTCTTGGATAAATTCAATGGAAGAACTTTTAAAACCGTTTTTGTAAATGGTAAACGTAATGTTCAACTTTTGAGAGAAAAGGTTATCCCCATATTGCAGGACAGACAAGCACTAAGCGAAATAACATTCATGCAAGATGGAGGACCTCCTCATATCTCCCGCGGTGACAAACAATTGCTGAAGGATACGTTCGGTGAAATTCGTTGATAAGTCGCCACTTTATATACCAGTGGCTTCCAATATCACCATACTTGACGCCTTACAATTTCGGTTATGGGGGTACATCAAGTCGCGTTTTTATCGATGCCGGCCGACCATATTGGCCATGTTGAAGGCTTCTATCAGATGGCACGTTTTATAAATTTCAACTATTTAATTGTGACCATTCTGTCATCTATCGTCTGCAGGCGGTGTTTGAGAATGAAGGGCGCCACATTGAGCAAGGATTGTGACCTAATACAAGAGAGAAGGCAGTTACCTCATGTGTTATATTTTGCAGCTCTTTGTTTTGGGTTATGGGAATAATAAATGCTGTCCTCACATCTTGACTATTTTTTTTCTGTGAACAGTAATTTTTTTGTTTGTCATTTGCCCACATCTTATATTATGTCGTGCAGGCCAAATTTTTATAACTTCTCGAATAGCACTGGTATACACAATTTTACCCCTTATGTTTAGTTTATCGCTTTTCGCTCATTAGAAAAAATAGCATAAGGAATATTCTCTGTATCCCCCCTCCACCCCCACCAACTTTAGAATTTTTGCGCAAAATATAATACAAAATGATTTTACTACCACGTTTTTCAACGCAAAAGGTCGATTTAAAAATGATTTTTTTTTAGGGTATACATTTTCCAAATTATGTACAGTATAATAAACAATGATAACATTTGACAAACCCATAGGATATTTGGAATAAAGTACGACAAATATATTTTGTCACTCCCCTCTATATTTCATTTTTGGATCATGACAAATATCCAGTTAGATAGTCAAGTGTCGCCAATTAGTCAAGAAACTACACATTCCTTATAGCACGAAATCCTATTAGTAGTGCCATCATAATTTTTGGTACTATATTAACATTTCAAAAAATCGTGTTTTGATATCAGCAGTGTTTTTCAAACATTCAATCTATTTCATAAAACCCCATCTAAAATATAGATATTTTTTTTTTGCTACATGTTTTAATTTGCACTTACCTATTTTACATATCTCAGATTGTATTTAAAAATCGTTAACCATTTCTTCTAACTTTTGGCGAAATGGTGTTTTATTAATTTATCATTTGATATTATTAGGGTTCTTTCCTGGTATTCAAAAGGGAAAACTACTTGTCGTTCAGTTATATTTTTCAATTTATCAAACAATTAGGCCGCTGAATCGCTGATTCTGGTAGAGCGCCATCTAGCGAATAAAGTTGTAACTAAAATCAATTTCGAATTTTTAATTATTTGCCATAAAAAATTCCCATTGCATCCTGAACACAATGGTGTTTACCGCATTGCTCTAGCGCAAATATTCGCGGAGTTATTAATTTTTAAAGTTGTGCGGGACTTTTGGATCACCCTGTATATATACTTATATATTTCCCTTCTAGTGTTATTCCTTCATCCTCTATTCATTTTATTATTATTGTTAATGTGTCAATAAAATGATAGAAAATTAATTTCTCTTTTTTTTTCTCACCACAATTCTAAATTTCATACTAAGGTATTAGTGTAAAAATATTTGTCAACCTGTAGTCTTGTAATAAAGACAGTAGAAGAGGTTTGACTTGAAATATCGCCTCAATGAAGTGCACACACAATAAATCTATTTATATATTTTGGAACCTAATAAAATGTATTCATTAAGAAAAAGGCATCTCCTTATCGTGCAACTGAAAATTGCTGATGGCTGGCGCCATCTATCGGAATAAATATCAACTATTCTCGTTGATTTTTAATTATTCCAGAATTGGCCAAATACCCATTCTTGATCAATCAAGAAAAGCTAACCACGGACGCGTTTCGGGCTGTTGGCCCTCATCAGCGTGGTGCAAGCTGTACCTCAACGACCAAAAAAATTGGTCTTTAAGGCATCCTGAAAAATCATGAAACGGGTAGTTAAGGCCAGAATTGCGTGAGGACGCTACACAATGTGAAAAAATAGTACAAATGTGATATTGTACTGGGATAAGGTGCATAAATTAAGAAAAAGGCATCTCCTTATCGTGCAACTGAAAGTTGCTGATGGCTGGCGCCATCTATCGGAATAAATATCAACTATTCTCGTTGATTTTTAATTATTCCAGAATTGGCCAAATACCCATTCTTGATTTAAAGAAAAGCTAACCACGGACGCGTTTCGGGCTGTTGGCCCTCATCAGCGTGGTGCAAGCTATACCTCAACGACCAAAAAAATTGGTCTTTAAGGCATCCTGAAAAATCATGAAACGGGTAGTTAAGGCCAGAATTGCGTGAGGACGCTACACAATGTGAAAAAATAGTACAAATGTGATATTGTACTGGGATAAGGTGCATAAATTAAGAAAAAGGCATCTCCTTATCGTGCAACTGAAAGTTGCTGATGGCTGGCGCCATCTATCGGAATAAATATCAACTATTTTCGTTGATTTTTAATTATTCCAGAATTGGCCAAATACCCATTCTTGATTAATCAAGAAAAGCTAACCACGGACGCGTTTCGGGCTGTTGGCCCTCATCAGCGTGGTGCAAGCTGTACCTCAACGACCAAAAAAATTGGTCTTTAAGGCATCCTGAAAAATCATGAAACTTGATTAATCAAGAATGGGTATTTGGCCAATTCTGGAATAATTAAAAATCAACGAGAATAGTTGATATTTATTCCGATAGATGGCGCCAGCCATCAGCAACTTTCAGTTGCACGATAAGGAGATGCCTTTTTCTTAATTTATGCACCTTATCCCAGTACAATATCACATTTGTACTATTTTTCACATTGTGTAGCGTCCTCACGCAATTCTGGGCTCAACTACCCGTTTCATGATTTTTCAGGATGCCTTAAAGACCAATTTTTTTGGTCGTTGAGGTACAGCTTGCACCACGCTGATGAAACGCGTCCGTGGTTAGCTTTTCTTGATTAATCAAGAATGGGTATTTGGCCAATTCTGGAATAATTAAAAATCAACGAGAAAAATTTATATTTATTCCGATAGATGGCGCCAGCCATCAGCAACTTTCAGTTGCACGATAAGGAGATGCCTTTTTCTTAATTTATGCAGCTTATCCCAGTACAATATCACATTTGTACTATTTTTTCACTAATAAAATTTAGTTATTTTCAGAATTTATTTCATTAAAATAATATTACTCTAACATTCCAAATCATCCCTACTTTAGCTAATGTAATATATCTGAATTATTCTATATATTCATATATATTACTTCATTTTTAAATATTTAATAATATTTTAAAAATTGTTTTAACAAAAGCTAATAAGAGTTTTTAAAAATAGCTTTTAATATTTTAATTTTAAATGGCCATTATGTACGCTCACTCGTGTGGAGGTAAATAATTGATTTTTTTAAAATAAATAGTGAATCTTTCTCCACAGGGTTTAGATAAGCTAGTAGTAAAAGCGTCTTTTCTCGAAAAATCTCGCTTTTTTTCACAATAAAAAGCTATCATTGTTATTTTTGTTATTTATTATTACATAACTATTAACAAATTTACTCAATATAGCATCTTACTACAAACATATTTCAACATTTAGAGATACGCCTTGCCATTCTAATTCACCTATACACTCTATAAATCCTGATTCCTTATGAATTCCCCGCCTTTCCCTGACTAACAGAGCATCACATGAGGTAGCAATGTGTTTTAAAAATATAAATTAAGTCTATATCTATAAAAAGACATTTGAAAATTATCCCGCATGTTTCTTTTCAACGAAAAATCAAAATTTATATCAAGGAGAAATAACGATTATTTATAACCTTAGGGATGAGGTAGGACGAAAAATAAAAAATCATTTTTACATACCTCATCCCTAAGGTTAGAAATAATCGTTATTTCTCCTTAAAATAAATTTTGATTTTTCATTGAAAAGTAACACATACGGGATAATTTTCAAATGTCGTTTTTCAATCACAACCCGCATTATATTATATTGTTCTATATCTACAAATTTGTTCCATGTAAAACAAGGTCGATTAAGGATAATAAACTTGCCATATGTTTCATACGGGAATATAGGATCAATACGAACAAAATTTCGATCCAGTTAGTAAAACAGGATTCCGAATGGTTACGATATCCAATATCGTTCTTCCTTGATTCACGAATATATATATCAAATATCACTTAGCGAAACAGTTTCCTTATTTATAAATAAATATAAAGCATATATTGGATCTAAATTTATTAATCAACCAATATTTCTAAGGGCAAGACGCCTCTCTTTATCAAGGCTTTTCTTTGATTTAAACTAAATAACGTGGGTATGTGATCCACTCACGCTATACAAGATCAAAGTAAGAAACTATCTGATAAAAAATTCTCTGTATATAAAATATATGTACAATGGTTATATTAATAATGATAATTAAAAGAGTAAATAATTAGATAAACATTTGATTAGATAAATGAAGAGACTGATAAATATTATAGAAATTAAAATGAGTAAGGATTATGATTCAATATTGTTGCATCCTGATTAATGCGCGTATTTTTAATATTATTTTTAATATATTTAAAATTTAAATTACATATCTATTTATTTTTATTTAAAATAGATTATTCAGATTATCATCATTCCTTTTTATAGTTTCATTCCTTTTGTAATATTTTATCGTACATATATCTTTATTGCTTATTGGAGCGAGAGAGGACCTAGACGAAGACTGTGGAAGGCGACCTACGAGGAAGACAAGAATAAATAAACTCAATAACTTTAAAAGGTAATTTATTTTTATTTATTTACTTTGACTATGGAAACCCGCTTGGGAAACGTGTATAACACCAATAAGGAAGAAACCAAGGTCGACGACCCTGCAAAGCTGCAACTTGGTGCAACAATTGGTAGAGATGCTGGTTCCGACCCAGTTGCTTTGTACCTCAATGTAGAAATTCCGAGGTATGACGAAACAGAAGACCCTCGCCCATGGATAGAATCCCTCGAAGAGATTGGTTTCCTCTACCATTGGGCAGACTAATTGCCCGTTATGCCGCCATGAACATGACGGGAAGCGCTAAAACCTGGTTGAATTCACACAAAGCTAGTTTCACGAGCTGGGAAAATATTAAAATCCGCCTCATTCAGAATTTTTCTCTGGACGCGATTAAGAAGAACTTAGAATGAAGCTCAACAGAATGCAACACTGGAATGAACCAGCAATCAGGTTCGCGGAAGACATCTTAGTGTTGTGCAACAAGGTTGACCCCGCAATGGAAGAAGAAACAAAAATCGAACATATTATTGGAGGACTGAAAAAAGAGTACTAATTCGCGCTCTACCTGAACCCTCCTAAAACGACCGATGAACTTCTTGTCGTGTGCAAGAAAATGGATTATTTTGAAAAGAAGTATCGGGAGCGTGTGGAGAAATCCAGAAACCTATATAACGGTCCACGCTATTCTAGACCCCAACAACAATCGAGGTACGTGCCGCCGACTGCCACACGAAACTACCAGACCACTTCCAGGCCCCAAGCCCCTGTTTCCAATAATTACAAGAACTTCTACTCCCAAGCAGTATCGAAACAACTTTCCCAGCCCTCTACCGCTAGACGTCCTTATAATCCAAACTTTATGCCGAAACCAAAGCTTCAGAGAAACACCTACAATAAATGTCAAGAAGTGAGCAAAAATAGGACGGAAGATGGAAGACCAATCTGCTTCAAGTGTAACAAGCCAGGGCACGTGGCCCGTTATTGTAGGGTCAAGTTTATAAGAATCCTAGAAGAGGATCCAACAGCTACCCAAGAGAAGGTCGAAGAGAAATGCCAAATGAATGGAATATCAGATAAATCAGGACCTCGGCTTTATGCTGATGTATGTCATAGCACACAGACAAATATTCCTACCCGGAATAGATATTCCGTGTTGGAAGATTTGAACTAAGCGTCGCGCCTGAATATGTCAATCAAAGCAAGTCGACCATAAATGGAATCAAAAGGTTTGACCCTAAATACAATTTAAAAATTCATGTGGACAAGATAGGGACTTTTGAAGCTTTGGTTGATACAGGCGCTGACCTCTCAGTGGTCGACCTCAGAACGGCCCTCGATACAGGCCATGGTATAAGTAAACTCGATGGGAAAAATTAGACATAGTAGGAAGTATATTGTTAAATATAAAAATTGATGACAAAGCATTATCGAACAAATTTGTGATCTTGAAAACGCATTTACGGACATTAATTTTTGGACGAGATTTCCTTAAGAAAATGAACGCGAAAATAGATTGCAAAAAAGAAATAATAAAATACGATCTGACGAATAATCATGACATAAGCAATTATGAACTGAAAAAAATAAAAAGCGTTGAATATACTGTTATACCTGAACTGTCTATTAGATTACTTAAGGCCTCAATAGAAGCAGAGAATGGCGAATATGTCATCGAAGAGAACAACAGAATGATTCAAACAAATGGTCTTCGATTGGCAAGAAGTTTGCTTACTGTCACGGATAGGAAAACTCATATCTGGATAAGGAACCCTTATCCTCGACCTTTAAAAATCATGATAGACCAAACATTGGCTTATGGAAGCCTTCCTCCCGGGGGAAAGTTCATAGAGAAATAGAGCAAATTAATAATGACGAAACCCAATTTCAGATAAACAAGAATTTATCACCTAAAGAACTAAAGGAGTTAAAACAAATTTTGATTAAGTATGCTGATTTGTTTTCGCCGAAGTTAGGCAGGACCAATTTGGCAAAACACCGGATCGATACAGAAGATGCAAAACCACAAGCCATATAGGGTGAGTCCCAATGAGCGGGACATTATAAAAAAATCAAATTAATGAAATGCTCAAAGAAGGCATAATTAGACCATCTTCAAGTCCCTGTTCTTTTCCTGTAATACTGGTCAAGAAGAGAGATGGTAAGTTCAGATTTTGTGTAGACTATAGAAAATTGAATGAGGTAACAGTGAAGGATGTTTATCCAATCCCAAGAAATGATGTCGTAATGGATACTCTCCAAGGACCGAAGTACTTCTCAGCAATAGACCTTAGATCGGGATATTGGCAAGTCGAAATTGAAGAGAAAGACAAGGAGAAGACAGCTTTTACTACCTCCCACGGATTATATGAATTCAACGTCATGCCCTTTGGACTATGCAACGCCCCTGCTACTTTCGAGAGGAATATGGACAAGGTGCTTGGAAATCTAAGATGGCAGATTTGCCTTTGTTATCTAGACGACGATATTATCCCAATTAACAGTAACATGAACGATTACGACGAATATATAGAAAATTCCTTAGTTAAAATAGCAAGGACGAGACAGGTAGTCATTAACAACACAGAGAAGACTCAGGAAAGAATGAAAATAAACTATAACAAAAAACACATTGAGAGAATCTATGAACCAGGACATTTAGTGGCAGTTTGGACCCCAGTCTGGAAAATCGGAAAATGTGAAAAACTATTGAGAAAATATTTTGGCCCATATCGAATATTAAAGAAGCTGTCCAACGTAAATTACTTAATTGAACCGAAAGATAATCCTGGCCAAGACCCATTGATTAACCGTGTCTTAAGACTCAAACTCTATTTTGAAAGAATTGATGAGGTCACTCACGAGGACGTGACGACCTCTGGAGAGGGGGAAGTGTTGCATCATGATTAATGCGCGTATTTTAAAAATTATTTTTAATATATTTAAAATTTAAATTACATATCTATTTATTTTTATTTAAAACAGATTATTTAGATTATCATCATTCCTTTTTATAGTTTCATTCCTTTTGTAATATTTTATAGTATATATATCTTTATTGCTTATTGGAGCGAGAGAGGACCTAGACGAAGACTGCGGATCGCGACCTACGAGGAAGTCAAGAATAAATAAACTCAATAACTTTAAAAGGTAATTTATTTTTATTTATTCACTTTGACTATGGAAACCCGCTCGAGAAACGTGTATAACACCAAGAAGGAAGAAACCAAGGTCGACGACCCTGCAAAACTGCAACTTGGTGCAACAATATGCTGTGTTGATAAATATGAATAAAAAAAATTATAAGTATAAATATATACAAAAATAATATAAATAATAAATAAATAATTTAGGAAGATATAAATTCTATATAGATTTCTAGTAGGTCAATTTTCCTATTTATGCTTTCTGTACCTTTTATAGAGGCCCATCTTTCTAAAAATAATCTGCAGGGTTTTTTTTTTAATATTCTGGTATAAAATAGATGCTTTGTCAAATTCAGGTATATGACTATTGTCCAGCGCATGGTCTACTAGTTTCTTTATTGAATCATAAAAACTCAAAATGGCAAGCTTCAAGTATTTAGAATTATCTTACGTACTTTATAAAGAAAACTGGTAAAGTAAAAATATATATTCACAAGTCTCTTAAAACGTCACATTAGATACGAGATTGAATAATTGCATAGCTGGAGCAAATCCACTCTTATTGCATCACTATTAATTTCTTATATTTACATATTATGGATTGAGGTCAATCTTTCTATTCTTGCTCTTGACTGAAGTTGTGTGAAAGATTTCACATATATACTTTTTGTTTTTGTGATATGTTGCTTGTTTTCTTCAAATAGGCCTTAGAAGAGTTTTCAATCTTCGAAAGCTTACTATCTCGTGATTTTTATAATACAGGGTGATCCAAAAGTCCCGCACAACTTTAAAAATTAATAACTCCGCGAATATTTGCGCTAGAGCAATGCGGTAAACACCATTGTGTTCAGGATGCAATGAGATTTTTTATGGCAAATAATGAAAAATTCGAAATTGATTTTAGTTGCAACTTTATTCGCTAGATGGCGCTCTACAAGAATCAGCGATTCAGCGGCCAAATTGTTTGATAAATTGAAAAATATAACTGAACGACACGTATTTTTCCTTTTTGAATACCAGGAAAGAACACTAATAATATCAAATGATAAATTAATAAAACACCATTTCGCCAAAAGTTAGAAGAAATGGTTGACGATTTTTAAATACAATCTGAGATATGTAAAATAGGTATATGCGGTTTGCTGGAATGCTCTCAGCTATTTAAATTTCGAAAATAATATATTGTCGCGGAGATAAATAAAGCAAGGGCAAGTTTGGGGATAATTAATTTATTATAAGGAGTATATGGAGTATAAGGAGTATAGGGAGAGAGAGAGTTTGTACGACTTACCCCCAATTAAGGTTTATCCTGAATGAACGGCGTTAGCCACCATCCCGTTTTCCTTATTTACAGATCAGCCTCCCAGCAGCCCCCACACCGGTGGTCCCCCCCGGGGTCCAGGGATGATTGACAGTTGTCCCATCTGGATGGAGCTACTTGACATTACACCCTCTTTAGAAAAAGTAGCGACCCGCTGATTAGCTTGTCTCAGCCCTTGTTCTGGAAGGAAATCTATCACGGCCTGTGTTCCCTAGCAGAATAGAATGTTGTTCTTCAGGGTCCAGGTAGGGCTTCATCCGAATGACATGAACGATATCCTTGGATTTCCGTGATCGGGGAGACGGGTCCACGGGCTCTACTTCATACGTAACTTCTGAAAGCTTCTTGGTCACCTTGTAGGGACCGAAGTATCTCTTCAGTAGCTTTTCTGAGAGCCCTACTTTTCGGATGGGAGTAAAAACCCACACAAGATCATCCTTCTGGTAATAGACTGGAGTATGTTTCTGGTCGTAAAGTCTACGGTCTTTCGCCTGTGATTGTAGAAGGCGTGATCGGGAGAGTTGACGCGCTTCCTCAGCTCTGGTCACAAGTTCCCCAACGTAGTCGTTAGAGATCTCATCTGATAGGTAGGGTAGTACGGCATCGATGTAGGTCTCGGCCTCGCGGGCGTGGACAAGAAAGAACGGAGTGTAGCCGGTCGCCTCCTGTTTAGCAGTGTTGTAAGCAAAAGTCACGTAGGGTAAAACTTGGTCCCAGTCCTTCTGCTCGACACCTGTGTACATGGACAACATGTCTCCCAGAGTTTTGTTGAACCTTTCAGTCAGGCCGTTGGTCTGGGGATGGTAGGCCGTTGTAAATCTGTGCACAATTCCGCACAGAGCATTGATCTCTTTTATTACTTGAGAAATGAAATTTCTTCCGCGATCTGTTATCATTTCTCTAGGAGCTCCATGCTTCAAGATAACATCTTCAACCAGGAACTTAGCTGTTTCGATTGCTCCTCCGTCTGGGATCGCTTTCGTTATGGCATACCTTGTCATATAATCGGTGCACACAATGATCCAACGGTTTCCATCTTTAGAAACTGGAAATCTTCCAAGGAGATCGACCCCGACCTTATAGAATGGCTTTTCTACGGGCGGTATGGATACAAGTTGTCCAGCCGGACGTCGAGGTAATTTCTTCCTTCGTTGACACTCCCGACAATGGCTTACATATTGGCGAACAGTTCTATAAAGGCCAGGCCAATAGAATCGTTTCTTGACTTTGTCATACGTTCGGGCGAAACCCAAATGCCCAGCTGTAGGAGCGTCATGTAAATCTGCCATAACTTCCGATCTTAAGTGCTTAGGGATCATCACAAGCCAGGGTCTTCCAGTTGTGCTATAGTTTTTCTTGTATAAGATGCCGTCGATAATGCTGAATTCCTTTCTGGTGTAGCCCGAGTTTAAATTATCGATTATTTTAGCTAAATCCGGGTCTTTAGTCTGCTCTATATCGACGTTGGTTAGTGACATCACAGCACTTGGTGGATCGTTCTCAAGCGGGCTCCTTGACAGACAATCGGCATCCTTATGTTTGCGTCCGCTCTTGTAGATAACGGTCACGTCAAATTCTTGCAACTTCAGCGCCCATCTTGCCAAACGGCCAGAAGGATCTTTCTGCCCTACCAACCAACATAGAGAATGATGGTCAGTGACAACCGTGAATGGTCGACCAAACAAATATGGGCGGAATTTGCTAATAGACCAGACTACAGCAAGGCATTCTTTTTCCGTTGTAGAATAGTTATTTTCAGCCTTTGTCAAGCTTCTAGATGCATAAGCTATAGGCCGCTCCTTTCCACCTTGTATTTGTAGAAGAACAGCTCCAATACCATGTCCGCTTGCATCCGTGTGTAGATGGGTATCAGCGGATTCATCAAAGTGTCCTAAGACAGGCTCTGAAATTAGAGCTGTTTTGAGGACTTCAAACGCTTTCTCTTGAGCTGCATCCCAATAAAATTGTTTTTCAGTCTTCAGTAGGTCATGCAAAGATCTAGCTTTGTCGGCAAAGTTCTCAATAAATCTTCGGTAATAGGAACATAATCCAAGAAAGCTCTTCAGTTCAGAGATATTCCTTGGCCTCGGAAATTTAGAGACGGCTTCAACTTTATCTGGATCTGGATGAATTCCATTGGCGTCAACAAGGTGTCCCAAAATCTTTATCCTCCTTGATCCAAAAAGACACTTTTTGTGGTTCAAGCTTAGTCCAGCTTTCTGGATGCAGCTTAATACAAGTTGTAGACGACGTAGATGTTCTTCAAAGGTAGGTGCGTAAACTACGATGTCGTCCAGGTAGCAAAGGCACATGTTCCATTTAAGACTGCCCAGAACACTATCTATCATCCTTTCAAACGTTGCTGGAGCATTGCAAAGACCGAAAGGCATTACTTGGAATTCATACAGCCCATCTGGAGTGATGAAAGCAGTTTTCTCCCTGTCTTTTTCGTCCACTTCAATCTGCCAATACCCGGACCGAAGATCCATCGTGGAGAAGTAACTAGAGCCGGCTAAACTGTCCAAGGCATCGTCAATGCGTGGCAGCGGGTAAACATCTTTTTTTGTTATCTTATTTAATCGACGGTAATCTACGCAGAATCTCCAGGTCCCGTCTTTCTTTCGAACTAGAATAACTGGAGATGACCAAGGACTTTCAGAGGGCTTCACGATGTGATTTTCAATCATCTTGTTCACTTCATCTTGAATTAGTCGTCGTTCACTTGGTGCTACTCTATAGGGCCGCTGTTTGATAGGAGACTGGTCGCCTGTGTTTATCTTGTGCTTCACAGTACTGGTGGGCTTAATAGGAGTACTCCCAAAGTCAAATATGTCAATAAACTCGTCAAGGCATGAAACAAGCTGTAACCTTTGAATTTCAGACAGCCCTGGATCTAGAGTAAGGTTTATCTTCTGTGACCATTCACGTGACTTTAGCTGCGTTTCTTGTAACTTATCGCTGGATTCAATAAGACTGCAGATATTCCCATTCTCATAACTTTCCATGGTGCACATATTCATTCCTGATGGAATCAGTTGCGGCCAAGACGCTCTATTCGCCACCCAAATGCTACCTCGGCCGTGTCGAAATGTAACCAATGAGTTTGGTATAAGAACTTCCTTTCTTAATAATAAGTCCTTAGAAGTTGAGACTAAAACATCTCTAACACCGCATACTTCCTCGTTTATCACACTGATCTTCTTTATTGATTTAGGCGGGATGACAAAGTCGTCGGAAGCAAACAATCTCTGGTTTTCCTCCTCTCGAGATTCCAGGACGGAGGTTTCCCCGAGATGGAGTTCATTTCTGCCACAATCAATGACGGCTTCGGTGGCCTTGAAGAAGTCCCATCCGAATATGATGTCATGGCTGCATTCCACCATAACAACGAATTCAAAGGATATCTTCAGACCATTAACTTCTATGTTCAGGACACATTTTCCTATGGTCTCTATTAAATTTTTATTTGCGGCTTTAAGAATGGGACCTGGTTCTTTGAAGAGAGGTGTCTTTAGTTCGCGTCGAAATTTGTCTGAAATAACAGAAAAGTCGGCTCCTGAATCCACCAATGCTTTAATTTTGCGTCCATTTATTTCGACCATAACAACATTTTCTTTTAATTTAGCGGCGATATACCCTGGAGGATTTTCCTCAATGGCGACCTCACCTCCGTTAGAAGCCGCTCCACTTAGTTTTTCACATTCTGAGGCATGGGAGAACGGCTGAAACGACGGGCTGGCGACTGGGATTGTCTTCGGGCTGGCGACCTTGCGCGGCTTGGATGTGGGGAAGAGCTCCGGTAGAAGTACGTCGAGGTTTGGGGCGTTACATAGTCGTCGTCGGCGTCATATCTCGGGGGTCGACTCGAAAATCCAACATTTCTTCCTTCTCCGCCATTCCTTGACCTGGCTTCAGCGAAGACCTGCCGTCGTTCCCTACAATAACGGACGACATGTCCGGGTCGTCCGCAGTGGAAGCAGATAGGTTTGTCGTCGTAGGTTCTCCAATGTTCCGTCTTCCTGGGTTGGGTTGGTCGGTCGATATTATAATAGGGCGTTCGTGGTTGTTGTTGTACCACGTTGACTTGTGGTCTGGTAGGTTGTAGAGCACGGCTGACCTCTTCCCTCACAGTCTGTTCCAGGGCGTTCACCTCTCGGAGAGGATTGACCACTTCAGGTGCTGAGAAAACCTTTTGTATCTCTTCTCTAACGATGCGGCGAATTAAGCCGGCCAAGTCGTCTGAGTCGTCAACACACGAAATGGGCATTACGTTTGACAACCTGGCGAATTTCGTACGGCCGATCCTGCGCTGCTTGACGGTTGTCAGATGACGACAAAACTTCAGGATCTCATCTACTGTCTGTATGTCTTTCGCCACCAATACCTGGTATGTGTCTTCCGAAATTCCCTTTATAATGTGAGCAACTATCTCACCTTCTTCCATGCGAGGGTTCACCTGGTGGCAGAGACTAAGAATCTCCTGGATGTATGACTCGCTGGATTCCTCGGCCTTCTGTGCTCTTGACTTCAGAACTTCTTCGGCGCGTCGAGCAGAATCCTCCTGCAGTCCGAACACACCGCGGAATGCGTCTTCAAAGCTTCTCCACGAGTTGAGTGATTCTTCGTTATTATCAAACCACCTTCCAGCAGTTCCGTTCAAGTAAAATACGACGTTGGCAAGCTTCATGGTCTCGTCCCATCTGTTGTACTTCGACATTCTCTCGTACTCTTTCAACCATTGTCCAGGGTTTATATTTCCATCTCCCGAAAAGGTAGAAGGATCTCGTTGGCGCTGACAAGGGAGGTAGGATCCGCTAACAGTAGGTCTGTGGTCGTCTTCCATTTCTATTCGTTGTGGCAAAGGTTGAAGAATTGGTTCACGTCCCTGTAGACGTCGACTTCTTCGAAGTTCCGTCACGCTACCCAGCGTCTCCACCAAAATATGTCGCGGAGATAAATAAAGCAAGGGCAAGTTTGGGGATAATTAATTTATTATAAGGAGTATATGGAGTATAAGGAGTATAGGGAGAGAGAGAGTTTGTACGACTTACCCCCAATTAAGGTTTATCCTGAATGAACGGCGTTAGCCACCATCCCGTTTTCCTTATTTACAGATCAGCCTCCCAGCAGCCCCCACACCGGTGGTCCCCCCCGGGGTCCAGGGATGATTGACAGTTGTCCCATCTGGATGGAGCTACTTGACAATATTTTTAATTTTTTTAATTCAACTCTCTCTCAGTATCGATTATATTTATTTGAAATTATTTTAAAAATATTTATCTATCTGATATTTTTTACTCTGGAATGCCTTTGTTGTTTTTATCGTGTCCAATAAAGAGCCTCAGATGTCTCCATGCATCTCTATCACAGCAGCAGCAGCATTGTCCACTATCTTGGGTGTGTAAAGCAGCTGCTCTGGGTCTATGTCAATTTTCTACAAGGCTGATGGGATGAGAATATGTTGGTAGGTGTTAGTTCCACACCAGGACAGTTGTTGCATGTTCTATAGATTATTGTGCCCTCTGGATGTATTGTCATTCTTTATAGTGTTCTGTTCTAAGTCTTGTTATAATTTTGTCATTTTTCTCTCGGAGATTATTTCACATTTTGATCTTTTCTTATTTTTTGTTTAATTATCTTGTATTTTGCAAAAGCATTAGCGTCAAATAATGAAATTTGTTCTTTCCTTTGGCTCAACTTTATGGCTTCCTTTGCCAAATCAATTGCCATTTTATTACCCCCGATCCCAGCATGGGCAGGAATCCATTGTAGAATGCAGTTATTCTCCAATGATATCAGTTGAGTGAGTAACGAATTAATTTTCTGTGTGATTATAGTAGTGCCTTTCTGAATTGCTTCTAGATCGGATATGAAGTCGTTGTACGGTATATTATAATTACATCTGCTTGATGCAGGGATGGTTGTTTAAGGCATACATCAAGAGCTTTCCAGATAGCTGTCAGTTCACAAGTGAAGTTTGACGAAATCTTTCTTGCTCCTTCTTTGATTTTAATGTATGTTCCATCTTACAGTATTATGTTAATTCCAGCCCCTCCATTACTTATGATAAGGTCTGATGATCCATCTGTATATTCTGTTAAATAATTTATCTGATAGCATAAACCAATTGTGTCAAGTCCTTTCTTTTTAAGTATGTTTTTGTTTTCTTTTTTTTTTATTGCAGGGTTCATTCGGGTTAAGATTGATGATTACATTTGATGGCAATGGGGTAAGAAATATTGGTTATTCTCGAATTTGAAACTCATTATGTTTCATATTTATGCTCTTTCTAATATTGTTGTCGTACTGAAGTGTTGAGAATCTTTTGAGCCTTTCTTTTTGTGTCCAGTTCAAATAGGTTCTATGGTATATGTGTTCGGTTTCTTTAGTTTTTAAGCTATTGGTGGATTTTATTGTTTTTAATTGTCTTCTGCTTTCAAGTAGGTCTAGACCACATTCTCTCTGAATTTTCTAATTGTTGGTATTTGAAACAGAACCAGTGATTAATTTGGCCTCTTTTGCTTGAACACTGTCTAGTCTTCTTTTTAGTGATGAACTTGAGGGAGCCCAAACAGGTCTTTAATATTCCATTATTGGCCTTATTAAGGTGATATATGTTGTTCTGAGAAATTTGGGTTTTGCTCCCCAATTTGTTACACATAACCTTCTCAGAATGTTTAGGTTTCTGGTAGCTCTATTTGAGGTGCTAATTATGTGTTCTGTAAATCGCAATTCCTCATCAAGTATCACACCTAGGTAATTTGGAGATCTAATCTTATCAATTATTTGGTTGTTTATGCTTATTTTGGAGTTAAATTCATGCCTTTTTTTCCTGTCAGTGAAGGAGACCTATAGATTGTGTTTATTGGGTTTTGGTCATTTTGAGTTTCATTGCCCACTTCTCTTGTCCTCTCATTGATGTGTTCAGTATTTTTCTGATATTTCTATACTGCTACTTGTGTGCCATATGGCTATATAATCTGCTTAACAGGCAACCTTTGTGTCTTCAGTGAGGATGGATGTTGTTAAGGTTGTGTCGTAATTATTGTACAACAACTCAAACTTGACCATGACTTTTTTTTTTAGCTCTTATTCTTTTCGTTTGGCCAACAAAAAATGCCCAATTTATATACACATATATTCTTACATAATGATACTTTAAAGAATGCAAATAATCTTCATCTATTTACATACACAACACATCTTCCCCCTTAATAATACTCCAGTCGGTCTGGGGGTTTCCTGGCTCTCTGAGGTCTAGGACTGCGGACGGGCACTTGCACAGGAGCGCAAGAGGGCACGTGCACAGCAGCAGGCCCTGGTCTAGGAGTGCAAGAGGGTACGTGCACAGAAGCAGTCTCCTCCTTGTTTCCTGATGTAACCTCTGGAACCTCCTCTTCACTTTATTTCTGACTTCCACCTACAGGCGTCTCTCCTGATGTTCGAGTAACTATCAAATTTCTTGTCTCCACTTGTTTCTTTCTCACAGGTCGCAATTGATTGATATGCCTCTTATACACGACGCCTTCGCAACTTATAAGGTAGTGACGGTAGCTCAATAATTTCAAAATGGTACCTTTTTACCGTTTAGGTCCAGTTGCATAGTTGCGGAAATAAACCTCGCAACCTGTAGTAAATTGCCCCTGCCTTCTTACGGCCTCATGAAATACCTCTCGCAGATTCCCCATCTTGGTATTAAATTCGAGAATCTTGATCTTAAACTTCTCTTTATTAGCAGTTCCGCGGGGGAATTCCTTTATTACAGTTTGGGGGAATGCTCTATGAGCAAATAGGAATCTTTGTAGATTCGTCTCTAAATCATCCTTCCCATTATTCTTTCTCAAAAGGTTTTTAAACTCTCTCACATATCTCTCAGCTAAACCATTTGTACTAGGATTATACGGACTGGTCTTAGTGTGCCGTATACCATTCATTTTGGTAAATTTCTCGAATTCACCAGAGACAAACTGTCTTCCGTCAATCCAAATCTGGAAAAAAATTCTCTAAGATGATTTATAATCGTTTGCTGGTAATATCTTTGATGATAAAAAATTTCTATCCACTTTGAGTATGCGTCCACGAGAACCAAAAACATTCTTTCCATGAACGGACCCGCTAGATCAAGATGAAGTCGATGCCATGGTTTTTCGGGCCAAGTCCATTCCGAGATGGTAGCCGGGGGCATGCTTGCCGATTCTTGGCATACTCTGCATTCTCTAGTTAACTCCTCGATGTTAGTGTCTATGCCTGGCCACCAGAAAATACCGTCTGGCAATCATCTTCATTTTAACAATCCCCATGTGTATTTCATGCAAGTCATTTAAAATTAAAGATCTTGATTTTTGGGAAATACCACTCTTTCACGCCATTGAAGACAACCAAACTCCAATCTTAATTCCTCATTGATCTTATAATGAGGAGCTAGTGGGTTTTCTCTCGGTACCCTTGTGAATTTCCACAGTTGCCTCCTCTAACATTCCTTAATTCTATAGACAGTATTTTATCTTGGGGCGTCTCATATGCCACCTCCATAAAAGAGAACGGTACCTCATTCAACTTCCTGAGAAGAAGTACCTGGTATTCATCGAGAGACTCCCTGACACTCGATTCTAAAGGAAGACGTGACAATGCGTCAACATTGGAATTATCACTAGTTTTTCGAAATTCCACAGTATAATTAAATGCAGCTAATTTTAAGGACCATCTTTTAATTCTGGATGATGCACATATGGGAATTGGTTTATGAGGTGAAAATATATGAATTAAGGATCGGTTGTCTGTGACCAATACAAATTTTCGTCCCAGTAAGTATTGTCTGAATTTCTTAACGCCAAAAGTTATGCTCAACGCTTTCTTTTCTAGTTGAGAGAAACGTTTTTCCGATTCAGTTAATGTTCTAGAAGCAAAAGCTATAGTGCATTCTTCCTTTCTATCATTTCTATGACTCAGAATTACGCCTAGTCCATAGTCCATTAATAATGATTTACATTTTTTAAATAACATTCGATATTCTTTCGACCAATTCCATCTACAATTTTTATTCAAAAGGTGATAGAATAGCGCTAAAATGTTTGCTATATTCTTTATGAATCTATAATAATAAATTAAGAGTCCTATGAAAGATCTTAATTGCGAAACATTCTTTAGGTTCAGGCGCCTCTATCACTGCTTTAATTTTATTTTCTAAGGGATGTAGTCCATATTTATCCATTTTAAACCCTAAATATTCCACCGATTTCTTTTTAAATTTACATTTATATCTGTTTAACTTTAAACCATTTTCTAGCAATTATCTAAACACTAGATCCAAATTTTGTTCATGATCTTCAAAGTCTTTTCCTGCAACCAAAATATCATTTATGTAGCAGGCCACACCTGGCAAATCAGCAAATAGACCTTCCATAATCCTCTGAAATTCAAGGTGTGTCCCATAAGTGCCCGGACTGGGTCCATAAAAAAAAAAGGTAAGATATTTTTTTAAAAAATTATTAAAACTTTTTAAAGTAATCCCCCTTTGCTTCAACGCACCAGCGCCATCGTTTCCCCAAATTGTCGAAACAGTTTTTATAGAGCTCTTTTGGAATGCTCTTCAATGCCAACAGCGATTTTTCTATTATGTCATCCCTGGTGTCAAAATGTCTTCCTTTTAGAACTGCTTTAAGTTTGGGGAACCTGAAAAAGTCATTTGGTGCGATGTCTGGGGAATAGGGTGGTTGAGGTAGGATTTCTCTGTCCCGTTTTTAGCCAAAAAAACTCGTCACCAAGTGCGCTGTGTGAGGGCGGGCATTGTTATGTTGTAGGATCCAGTCACCATTAGGCCATTTTTCTGGCATTTTTTTTTTCGAATCGCTTCCCTTAGATGGCGAAGAATGTCCAAATACATTTCCTTAATAACCGTTTGGCCTGCAGGAAGATACTCGTGATGAACAATGCCCTTGTTATCCAAAAAAGCGACCAGCAACACCTTGTTTCTGGATTTCAATATCCTGGATTTTTTTGGTCTAGGCTCACCCTGACCTCTCCACTCGGCATTTTGGCGCTTGGTTTCAAGGTCATAGTCATAGACCCATGTTTCGTCGCCTGTGATTATCTTGTCTTTCCATTCCGGATCCGTTCTTGTCATTTCCAACATGTTCTCACAGGTTGCAAGCCGACACAGTTTTTGCTCATTAGTGAGGAATCTTGGGATGAATTTTGCAGGAGTCTTTTTGAGCTTCAAATCTTTGGTTACGATCCTTCCAATCGTTGTTTTAGTGATGCCTGTGTCTTGCTCTAGCTCCAGAAAAGTGGTTCGAGGATTTTCTTTTATCAAATCAGTGATTTTTTGCACATTTTGGGCGTTCTTGCCGAGGATCATCTTCAATAGAAATTCTGCCAGCTTTAAATCTAGAATATCATTCAAAAACAGTTGTTTTTTTTGGGGGGTCATTGGGGAATGCTTTATTAGGCATTTCAAAAGTTTCGGTTGCTGATATTTGAAGTTTCATACAAATTTCTATGCAAATCCTCTGCTTCAATTTTTGTTCCATCGTAAAATGGCCGCAGCGCTAGGTGTGACCTTTAAATAAATTAGAATGACCTTGGCGCGCGCTAATGTACCGCCTCGATATTGGTACCACCGTGTTCCCAGATATTTTTTCTATAATAAACAGTCAAATTTATTTATATTTTTCATTTATTTATTTTTTTATGGACCCAGTCCGGGAACTTATGGGACATACCTTGTATATTTGGTGCTACCGCTACATCATATGGTAGTCTTTTATAAGAAAACAACCTCTTCGTTGTGTTTATATCAACAACAGCTTTGGCTTCTTCCGCTAACACTACTTGAAAGTAAACCTGTGATAGGTCTAGATTCGAAAGTACGGTGCTTGTAGATAATTTTGAAAAGATCTCATCGATCGATGGAATGGGATATCTATCTAATTATATTGCTTTATTATCTGTACATCTAAAATCACCACATATACTTACACTACCATCCTTTTTTAATACTGGTACTATTGGACCGGTCCAAAATGCATGAACTATCTACTTATATATTTGCCTTATTCTGTCTGTCTGTCTGAAGCTCACGGATAGAATGCGCGCCCATTGGCCGCCAGCAAACACGTGACCTCCCTGCCCGCCCCCCTCTAGACAACCCTGTTATCAGCTGTGTGTTACATCCACCTGTGTATACAGACCACCCTGTCTATAGCGGTCACCCTAGGCAACCCTGTTATCAGCTGTGTGATGCATACACCTGTCTAAACAGACCACCCTGTCTATAGCGACCACTCTAGACAACCCTGTTATCAGCTGTGTGATACATCCACCTGTCTATAGCGACCACTCTAGACAACCCTGTTATCAGCTGTGTGATACATCCACCTGTCTAAACAGACCACCCTGTCTATAGCGACCACTCTAGACGACCCTGTTATCAGCTGTGTGATACATCCACCTGTCTATACAGACCACCCTGTCTATAGCGACCACCCTAGACAACCCTGTTATCAGCTGTGTGATACATCCACCTGTCTATACAGACCACCCTGTCTATAACGACCACCCTAGACAACCCTGTTATCATCAGTGTGATACATCCACCTGTCTATACAGACCACCCTGTCTATAGCGACCACCCTAGACAACCCTGTTATCAGCTGTGTGATACATCTACCTGTCTAAACAGACCACCCTGTCTATAGCGACCACTCTAGACAACCCTGTTATCAGCTGTGTGATACATCGACCTGTCTATACAGACCACCCTGTCTATAGCGACCACCCTAGACAACCCTGTTATCAGCTGTGTGATACATCCACCTGTCTATACAGACCACCCTGTCTATAGCGACCACCCTACACAACCCTGTTATCAGCTGTGTGATACATCCACCTGTCTATACAGACCACCCTGTCTATAGCGACCACCCTAGACAACCCTGTTATCAGCTGTTTGATGCATACACCTGTCTATACAGACCACCCTGTCTATAGCGACCACTCTAGACAACCCTGTTATCAGCTGTGTGATACATCCACCTGTCTATACAGACCACCCTGTCTATAGCGACCACCCTGGACAACCCTGTTATCAGCTGTGTGATACATCCACCTGTCTATACAGACCACCCTGTCTATAGCGACCACTCTAGACAACCCTGTTATCAGCTGTGTGATACATCCACCTGTCTATACAGACCACCCTGTCTATAGCGACCACCCTAGACAACCCTGTTATCAGCTGTGTGATACATACACCTGTCTAAACAGACCACCCTGTATATAGCGACCACTCTAGACAACCCTGTTATCAGCTGTGTAATACATACACCTGTCTATAGCGGCCACTCTAGACAACCCTGTTATCAGCTGTGTGATACATCCACCTGTCTATACAGACCACCCTGTCTATAGCGACCACCCTAGACAACCCTGTTATCTTCAGTGTGATACATCCACCTGTCTATACAGACCACCCTGTCTATAGCGGTCACTTTCGGCAACCCTGTTATCATCAGTGTGATACATCCACCTGTCTAAACAGACCACCCTGTCTATAGCGACCACTCTAGACAACCCTGTTATCAGCTGTGTGATACATCCACCTGTCTATACAGACCACCCTGTCTATAGCGACCACCCTAGACAACCCTGTTATCATCAGTGTGATACATCCACCTGTCTATACAGACCACCCTGTCTATAGCGACCACCCTAGACAACCCTGTTATCAGCTGTGTGATACATCCACCTGTCTAAACAGACCACCCTGTCTATAGCGACCACTCTAGACAACCCTGTTATCAGCTGTGTGATACATCCAACTGTCTATACAGACCACCCTGTCTATAGCGACCACCCTAGACAACCCTGTTATCAGCTGTGTGATACATCCACCTGTCTATACAGACCACCCTGTCTATAGCGACCACCCTAGACAACCCTGTTATCAGCTGTGTGATACATACACCTGTCTATACAGACCACCCTGTCTATAGCGACCACTCTAGACAACCCTGTTATCAGCTGTGTGATACATCCACCTGTCTATACAGACCACCCTGTCTATAGCGACCACCCTGGACAACCCTGTTATCAGCTGTGTGATACATCCACCTGTCTATACAGACCACCCTGTCTATAGCGACCACCCTAGACAACCCTGTTATCAGCTGTGTGATGCATACACCTGTCTATACAGAACACCCTGTCTATAGCGACCACCCTAGACAACCCTGTTATCAGCTGTGTGATACATCCACCTGTCTATACAGACCACCCTGTCTATAGCGGTCACCCTAGACAACCCTGTTATCAGCTGTGTGATACATCCACCTGTCTATACAGACCACCCTGTCAATAGCGACCACCCAAGACAACGTTTTTAAAATATATTCGCGCTCGGGTAAACCCCGGGCGTTGCCCGGGCCATTCGTCTTGTAGGTTATAAAATCCAAGAATTCACTAAACGATCAATTTCATTCTCTACTTTGTTTTTAGAGAGAAAGGCAAACTTCTGGCCTTACAAAACACAGGAGTCACATCCTTTTTTAAATTAAAATTTATTTAAACATCCTTTAGACAGCCCAATTCTCTGTTAAACTAATCTGCATATCTATCTTTCAAGCTATTTCTATTAGATTCAATAATTAAATTTTTAATGCTAAACAATGCTAAAGTTTTAAATGTTTAAGCCATTCTCTTTCTAACAAAATCACCTGGATTTTTCATTTACAACTATTAATCGTAAATATTGGTTGGCATCTTTTACAAAAACATTTTCTGTGCCCTATAATCTCTATTGATTTACCACAAAAGGATTTTAATCTTAAATTTGTTGGAAATTATTTTTTACTTTGCCAATAAATCTTTTAAGTATCTTTAGGTATTAACGTAACTGGACTTCCTGTATCTATTGTCAAGCACAAAGAATAATCATCTACTGTTAAATTTATTGTGGCATCAGTTTCGCCCTGTACAGAATATATAGAGTCCTCTTGTACATATTTACATCCCCACATTTTTTTTACTAGCTTTGCAGACCCTACTTAAATAACCCAGTTTTTTACATTTTAAAACAAGTCTTTGTTCTATGAGGGCTGTTGAAGATATTAATCTGTGATTTTAAATGTTTCTTTTTGACCAGTACTTTTGTTTTGTTTTTGTTTTTCCTAAAATGTTTCTTTCTTCTTCTTAATTATTATTTGTTCTATATGTAAAGCTTTGTTTTTTTTTGATACTTGAATAAACAAATTCAAGTTTATTATATTTTTTGTGTGCTTTTAAAGTTAAAACACAACAGGTTATGGACCCAACCACGCATTCACTGCGAAATATAACAAAGCAACGGTAAGCCTAAAAAGAATTCTATTTTGTTTATTACGTTAAAATTTATAATAGTAATGGCTGGAATGGATAAAATATTAAAATGGGTATGAATATTCCCAAATTGGAAGGATTAATAAACTGGCCAGAATATAAGAAAAATATAAAATTGCTTTTAACAATAAACACAGTAATAGGCGTTGTTGATGGAACATATAGAAAGCCAATAAAACAAGAAACAAATGAAGAAAAAGAGGCATATGTAAAATGGGAAAGTGAAGATGCAATATCCCAATTGTTATTTACAACAAGTGTGATGCCTGATGTAAGTCAACTAATCATTCCCTGCTCAAGTGCTAAAGATATGTGGGACAAATTGTTAAGTGTCTATGAGCAAAGCTCTGGTCAGAGATTAGACATGCTCTATAATCAATTCTTTAATTTTAAGAAGGATCCTACAGATGATATTTCAAAGCACATTTCAAAATTAGAAAGTGTATGGAATGATATGCAAAATGAACTTACTAAACAAGAAAATTTGAAATTGCCAGAATCCATGCTGATGTGCAGAATCATAAACACCTTGCCTGATGAATATTTTGATTTTAAAAGTGTTTGGGAATCAGTGTCTAAAGAAGAACGTTCTGTAGACAATCTCACACAAAGGCTTTGGTTACTCGAAATAAGAATTCAACAGCGAGATGAATGCAGCGCATCAAGTTCGACAGCACTAATGGCAAATGCATATGAAAATAAGCAAAATATGAAAGGAAAAGCTACCAAAAGTAATGAAAAATTTCAGAAAACAAGAGAAACAAGATAATGTTACTTTTGTCATAGAAAAGGACACTTGGCCAAAGATTGTAGGTATGCAAAACAGAAGAAACTAAAGGATAAAGAAAAGGATGAAACTAAATTGAAACTTAATTCAAAATTAAGTGAAAGTTTAATCAGTGAAAGATTCAATGAACAAGATGAAGACATTTGGATTGGTGACTCAGGAGCTACTAACCACATTACAAGAAATGCAAATTTTTATACTTCTTATAAAGATTTTCCTACCCAACAGACTGTTAAAGTTGGAAGTAATGAAAAATTGATAGCTTATGGAAGTGGAACTATAACAATTGAAACTTGTGTAAAAGGTAAATGGCAAACTCACTACCTAACTGATGTATGGTATGTTCCCAATTTCAGTCGTAATGTGATGTCATTACAGTCCACATTGTATAAAGGGTTCGAAATCAAAATGGATAAATAAGGTTGTAAACCTTTTAAGACAACAACTGGAGAAGTTATTGTAGAAGGGAAAAGACTACCAGGAGGCTTGTATGGTATGTTAATAACAAGTATCAAACCTGAAAATGCTGCAGAAGTCAATTTAGCCAAAACCCAAAATGTCAATATGCTACAACTATGGCATGAAAGATTTGGACATCAAAATAAAAGGCATGTTCAAAAATGGCTTAAAGAACAAGGAATAGATGCAGTCATGGACAATGAACCTTGCGAGGCATGCATTTATGGCAAACAACATAGACTGAGTTTTGGATCAAGAGAACAATATGCTTCTACCCAACCTGGAAACTTAATTCATGTAGATGTATGTGGCCCTATGCAGGAGGTTTCGAAAGGAGGGATGAGATACTTTGTGTGTTTCAAAGATGGTTTTACAAAATACCGATCAGTGTATTTCCTAAAAGAAAAGTCACAAGTCATTGAAAAGCTAGAACAATTTCTCTTGGAAACAAAGACTACTGGACATATAGTGAATAAAATTCTCACAGATGGAGGAAAGGAGTTTGTAAATAAAGAAACCTCAAAAATTACAAACAAGTATGGTATTAATCATAGGATCACAATGCCATATACTCCACAACAGAATGGTTCAGCGGAAAGGGAAACAGGACTTTAATAGAAGCAGCTCGTTCAATGATATATGCCAAAAATATGAGCCTAAAGCTTTGGGCAGAGGCAGTTAATACTGCTACATATGTTTTGAATAGAACAGGACCAACACAAATTGAGGGAAAGACACCTTATGAACTATGGTTTGATAAAAAACCAGCAGTTGATCATCTTCGAATATTTGGAACTGAATGTTTTGTTCATGTGCCTGATGAAAAGAGAAGAAAGTTAGATGCCAAAAGCGAAAAAGGTATTTTGGTTGGTTATTGCAGTAACAAGGATGGGTATCGAATCTGGATGCCGAACTCAAACAAAGTTGTCACAAGTAGGGATGTAATATTCAAGGAAACTATACCAACATTTAGCCTTGATATTGAAAAGAGAAATAAAGAACTTTCAAGTAATCAGATTGATGAACAAAATGATACTCAAGATATTGAGAAAATTGAAAGCAATGTTCAAACATCAGACGTATACAATCTAAGAGATCGATCAAATATATCAAAACCTCAAAGGTATGTTGATGCTGAAATAAATATTGCAGAAGGTCTTGAACCCAAGACATACAAAGAAGCAATGGATTTTCCAAATGCACAATTTTGGAAAGAAGCAATGAATGAAGAAATGAATTCTTTAACGGAAAATGATGTATACGAATGCACAACATTACCACCTGGCCAAAAACAAATTGATTGTAAATGGGTATTAAAGACCAAATTGAATTCTAAAGGAGAGATTACAAGATATAAGGCAAGACTGGTGGCAAAAGGGTTTGCACAAAAGAAGGGTAAAGATTATGAAGAAACATTTAGTCCTGTGGCAAGACATGACACCATAAGAACTCTTTTAGCAATTGCTGCTAATGAAGACTTAAAATTGGTACAGTTTGACATAAAGACAGCCTTTCTCTATGGAGACTTACAAGATCAAATTTATATCAAACAACCTGAAGGATTCAACAATGGAACAGATCTTGTATGGAAATTGAAGAAAAGACTCTATGGACTTAAACAGTCACCAAGATGCTGGAATCAGAAAATAGTCAACTTCATGAAAGAAAGATGTCTGAAGGAAAGTACAGCTGACCCCTGTTTATTCTTCAGAAAAACAAATGATCAACTACTCATTATTGCCATATATGTTGATGATGGAATCATTGCTGGTACAAATGAACAGGAAATCAAAGAATTTCTTGATGAACTAATGTTTTCATTTAAGATCACAAGTGAACCATTAAATTACTTTTTGGGTATTGAGATAGAGCGGCAACCGGATGGGTCAATCTTTATAAATCAAAAGGCATATATAAAAATAATTCTTGAGAAATTCAATATGTCTCAAGCGAATAAAGTGGGAACACCAACTGATAATTCTACTGTTCCTGGGGAAGCAGAGATTTTAGAAAATGTTCCCTTTTGTGAAGCGATTGGTAGTCTGATGCATCTGAGCTGCTTAACAAGACCCGATATCACTTTTGCACTGAATAAAGTTTCTCGAAAACTTGCAGCACCAACAATATATGACTGGGAAGCAGTTAAACGAATCTTCAAATATCTACTGGGTATGAGGAACATTTGAAATCTGATTAAGGGGAGGTGTTGAAGATATTAATCTGTGATTTTAAATGTTTCTTTTTGACCAGTACTTTTGTTTTGTTTTTGTTTTTTTCCTAAAATGTTTCTTTCTTCTTCTTAATTATTATTTGTTCTATATGTAAAGCTTTGTTTTTTTGATACTTGAATAAACAAATTCAAGTTTATTATATTTTTTTGTGTGATTTTAAAGTTAAAACACAACAAGGGCAAACAGAGGCCACGTGTGAATGTCTTTCACCACATCTATAACACAATATTTCTCCCCTTTGCCTGAAAGGCCTATGCTGCACCATACTATTATTGTACTCACCCCTTTTATCTTTTCCATTCACAGGGGATATCTTGGCCACTAATTTATCTTGTAATTCTCTTTTATTTATCTCTGCCAGTTCGAACGATATCGCCACTGCAAAACTTTATCCAGGGTGACATCGTCGTTTTCCTTGTAGTAGCTTCTTTTGCAGGCTTTCCAACTTGATTCCAGCCACAAAACGGTCTCGCATAATGGTTCCCAGCATATCGCCGAAATTACAATTTATTGCTAAATGTTTCAATTCTCTAAGATATTCCGAATTTGATTCTCCTTCCTGATGAATTCTCTTTAAAAATCTGCATCGCTGTGGTATCACTTTCTTCTTTGGATCCAAATGCAGCTTAATTCTTTGAATGATAGAATCATAGGGTTGATCTTTCATTAGACCAGGAAGAAAATGTCGTTTCCTTGCTTCAAAGTTTCAGAATTTGGTAGCGAGATAAAAATCAGCACTTTAATCTCCTCCTTCAGATGCCAAAAAGAAAGCCTCAAATTTTTGTACAAAAAGATCGAAGTGTCCTCCACTGGGCTATAGCATCTAAAAGCTACTATTAACTTTGATCTTCTCATGCTGATCTTTTCTATTCCTTTGTTTTCTTGATCCAGATAGTTTAAAAGAAGAAGTTGTTATACTTGCATAGACGCCGTTTTCCTCAGCTTTTACTGGCTCTGTAGATCGCGCATGCTCGTCGCCACTTTTGTTGTGTCGTAATTAGACGTACAAGAGCTCAAACTTGACCATGACTATTTAGCTCTTATTCTTCACGTTTGGCCAACAACAAATGTCCAATTTATATACACATATATTTAATTAAAAAGGCATATATTGGATCAAAAAAATATTTATTTTACCAATATTTCAGCTGGCTGAACGCCAACCTTTATCAAGGTGTTATAACATTTTAAAGTGTGTCAACAACAAACTCAGCGCCACATAACGTCAACAGCATTAAGTTTTTAAAATATTTTGTTATATTCAATGGGGAGAAAAATTTGAAAAATATATTTATATTATGAACAAAATAATTTTTGTAAAATATGGGTGTGAATATTTTGAAAATTAACAATAACGCCTATTTTATATTTTAAAATTATTTGTACTATGTGTGAAAATATTTTTCGTTTAAAAATAAATAAAAATAACAAAATATATATAAAAGAAAGGTTAAACTAAATTTTTTTTTGAAAACACAAAGCGTAAAAAATGTTTGAAAAGTTGGTTGAAATAAATTTTTTTAAAAATTTAAATGTAAAATTGTGAAATTCGAAATAAAATATAAGTGAAAATGGGAAAATATTTTTTAAAAATGATATCACACAAATAAAACATTGAAGACATTGAACTATCAATATATAAAATAATATAATACATATATATAAAATAAGCGTGTGATTGTATTTGAAATAAACTTAAACGATGTTGCATAAATTAAAAGAAAGATATATAAAAGGAAAAATGCGATTTGAGCATTAAAAAATTTTAACGTGCTTCTAAATGTGTACCTCTTGCTAAATAATTAATTAAAATATAGACCTAAGTTATCGGAATTTTGAAGTAAAAAAATGAATGAAAAATTAAACTTTAAATATTTTTATGACGATCTAAATTGCGAATATATCTCTGGTAGTTCAATTTTCCTATTAATACTATCTTTGTCTACTGCGGAGGTCCAACTTTCCAAAAATAATCGGCAATGTTTTTCATTTATGTCCTGGTATAAAATATCTGTTTTATCAAAGTCCGGTGTGTGGTTGTTTTTCAAAGCGTGGTCTACAAGGAGTGATAATGGATTATAATTTCTTAAACCAGCTTTATGTTGATTGATTCGATCTTTTAGAGGCTTGCTTGTTTCTCCTATGTATTTGGCGGGGCAATCATTACATGGTATTTTGTAAATTACATTGTTTTTGTTTTCTAATTTGCTAATTTGTTTGGTGTCTGGGTGGCGTAGGAATTTTTTCAAATTCTGTAAGGGAGGGTGCAATAAAACTTTTTTGATTGATCAGAGCTGTTATTTGATTGTACAAATTTAGGTTTATAAAGGTGTTTTTTAATAAATTTATCTGGGTAATCATTGTTTTTTAGGTCTTTAAAAATTCTATTTCTCTCCATAATTTCATCATTTTTCATTGAGCAATGTGTTGTTAATCTTTTAGAGAGAGTGTTTACGACTGAAATTTTGTGATGGACTGGGCCGAAAGAATTGAAATTTAGGTAGTTTCCAGAGTGTGTGTAGACTTTCTATAAATACTAGTTTCAATTTTATTTTGTTTTTTCTTAATTTGAATATCTAAAAATGCCAGAGAATTGTTTTTTTCAGTTTCGTGTGTGAATTTCAAAAATGGTTTTAGATTATTCAAAAAAATTATAAAGATTGAAATTTCTGATTCAGTTATACAAAAAATGTCATCTATATATCTTTGCCATGAAATTATTTTTAAATGTTTTGATTCTGTAACAATTTGATCAATATGATTCATGAAAATATTTGCCAAAGCCTATGAAATAGGGTTGCCCATCGGCAGGCCTTTAATTTGTCTGAAGAATTGGTCTTTATAGCTGAAATAATTATATTCTAAGCAAAGTTTAATTGATTCTATCAAAGCCTCAGATGAAAAAGGTAGAATAGAGTGTTGATGAGTTTCACACACACACACACACACACTCGGGCGTGCGGCCGCGCTTTTTCGAGCTCCGCCGTTTTCGCCTTTAAAAAGCGGAAAATTGTCGCTGGAAGCGACAAATTTGGTATGGGCGGATAGCCCATTCAACGCCGATGAATTACCTGCAAGGTGCGGCCTGATACCACAAACCTCAGCAGAGTTATCTGCGGAAAACAATTTCCAATTACAAAACTCGGAAGAAATGCAAGAAATGGCCAGTTATGCAAATTTGCCTACTGGCGAAAGACATGCAAATTCCGCCACTACGCGCGATTCTGCAACTGCGTTGCCTTCTTCTGTCGTAATTCTAGGTCAACAGAAACGGAAAACCTTACCTATGGATCAAAATCCTGTAACTGAAGACGATTATACCATCGTTCAAAATAAAAGAAAACGCCGCGACACAGCAGCACCGCGCGTCACGACCGCACAGCCCAACAGTGCTGGAACGGCAGCCAGGCGACAAAGATCCTCGCCTGCACTCATTCCTCGAGTCCAGGAGATCAGGACCACGAGGACGCACATCGCGGAGGCCAGGGCTCGCCAGGCGACCTGTACCGAGGAGCAGTGCTTCTTCTTGGAGTACTGCCCTGGCTACGAGACTTACCAATACCTCAGGGCTATTGGAGGTATTGTTAGAGGAACAAAAAACATCATTCAATTCTCCAAAGTGAACGGCCAGTACCTGGTGGGCCTCACCAGCAGATCCATGGCGGAACAACTAATCCGGGAAGGCCTCGAGGTTGAGGGAACCCTCCTAAGGACCTTCCTCTTCAGGAGAAGCGCTACCAGAATCACAATTGGGAACCTGCCCTTCTTCGTGCGGGACGCCGTTGTGATTGACGCCCTTGCACGCTTTGGGCGTGTGACCTCCATCGCCCCCAAACAACTTAAAGTGGGCGAATTCGACTTTACAGACGGCCGCCGGGAGGCCTTTATCCTCCTCCATGACGGCATAACCGTCGAGAAGCTGCCCACCCGCTTCGATATCAAAATCATGGGTGAGGCCTGGCCGGCTTATATCACCTATGGCATCAAATGCTCAAGATGCCACGGACAGGGACATAGGAGAGCCAGCTGCCCCCTCCTCCATGGGCAGTCCACCACCTCCAGACGAGCCTCACCGCCCTCTACCACCGGCCTTCCACCATCGACCGCACCTGGGCTGCCTGGACCGTCTCCGGCCGCGCCAACTCCGCCGGCGCCTACCAGCCCAGCTATCAGGCTCTCCGGCGCTCAACCAGATGCCCGAGCTGTCTCCCCACCTTCTACGGCGCCCCGGCCGACTACACCAGCGCCTCCGGCCTCATCTGTGCATGTGGCGGCTCCTGCCCCTCCACCAGAGGCCCCTGCACCCGAGCACCCCGCGAGCCCTCGCTCGGCGGCGACTGAGCCGACGCCTCCCGCCCGGCCGGACTTCACTACCCCGTGTGGCCCTCTGCCTGCGCAAGGGACCCTCGGGCCTGCAACCCATACACCAGATGACGACATGATCACCACAGAGGAGACCTCTGCATCCTCACCAGCCGCAGTGCCTCCAACACCCCCACTGCCCGCGCCTCAGCCTGCCGGGCCGATACCACCTGCTCCCGACGAGGAGGAGATGACGCCGACCATGAGGGAGGAGTGCATGGTTATTGAAATCCTCAAGAAACTGAAGCACTTAACCTGCCTACGGCCCTTATATCAATCAGGGATCCAACCGAATGACCTCAAGGATGCCATTCTCTTCTTCGATGAAAGAGAGTCCCTCATGGCGAGACTGACACCTGCGATGAGGGGAGTCCTCGCTGAGTTCCTCAGCGCGGCCATAGAACCGGCTCGGGGCAAACATCCCGATGTTAGCTCCGATTTGGCCAGTCTTAGGCGGCGATGCCTTGATTCCTGACAATTGTCAAATGTAAATATTTCTTTTTCACCCTCCTGGTTGAGATGTAACATTGTCTAGAGGACAATAAACTATTTTTTAATTGTCAATTGTCACACACACACACACACACACACACACACACTCGAGCGTGCGGCCACGCGTCGCGCGAGCTCTTGAGTTTTTCGCCTCTGGCGGGCGAAAAGTGTCGCGGATGGCGACAAACCTTATACGGGCTGAAAGCCCTTCAAACGCCAAGCAAAAGCCTGTAAGGCACGGCGCAAAAGCACAACCATGTGCTGAACTATCTGAGAAAGAAGATTTTCAGAAGAAAACTTCAAATCTCTACAACAAAAATCAAAACTATGCAAATCCGCCCGCCGGCGGACATCATGCAAATCCGGCCACGCCGACCGACTTCGTTACTGCCTCGTTTTCCGAGGCCGCTGCCCAAGCCAATAGAAGCTGGGCAGACTTAGCGGAGGACAACAAGCACGAATCTGAGGACCCTTTCATCACTGTCCAAAGAAAGAAAAGACGCCGTGACTCGGCGGAATCACCTGCGGCGGCTGCACCTTCCTCTGGCACCAGAGGCGCAGGAGCCACTCGCCGGCCACGATCATCTACGGGATGGGCACCGCGGGCGGAGGAGGTCAGGACCACTCAGGCGCATATCGCGGAGGCCAGGGCGCGGCAGGCGTCTTCAACAGAGGACCACTGCGTCTATGTAGAACGCAGCCCTGAACTGGAGCCCTATCATTACATCAGGGCCATAGACCGAATGTTTGGGAGCACCAGGGAGGTCTTCCAAGTGACCAAGATGAACGGCCACTTCCTGGTGGGACTGGCAAACAAAAGCATGGCCGAGCGCCTCGTCAACGAGGGCCTCGAGGTGGAGGGAACTCTCCACAGGGCCTTCCCGTTCCGCAAGAGGGCGGAGAGAATCACGGTGGGCAACCTCCCCTTCTTCGTGGGGGATGCAGCCGTCATCAGCGCCCTTTCATCCTTCGGGCGAGTAACATCCATCGCCCCCAAGCTGATGAAGGCAGGCCCTTATGTCTACAACGACGGCCGCCGAGAGGCGTTCATCATCTTCCGCGAAGGAATGAACATCGAGAGGCTGCCCACCCGCCTCGACATCACCATCAAAGGCGAGGCCTGGCCCGCATACCTGTCCACCGGGATTAGGTGCTCCAGGTGCCGTGGCCAAGGACATCGCAGGGCCAACTGCCCCCTGCTTGCAGGGCGAACCACGGAACCTGGACCGGCCACACCCAGCTCTACCACTAGCGTCCCACCAGCGACTGCGCCCAAGCTGCCTCAACAGCCATCTGCCCAGCCTCCACCTCTGGCGTCCCACAGCCCAGCCATGGAGGTCTCCGACGTGCCTCCCGCGAGCCGAGCAGCGCTCCTTCCACCTGCTGCACTCCGGCCATCACCACCAGCGCCTTTGGCCTCACCTGCGGAGGCTGCGCCTCCTGCCCCTCCACCAGTGACCCCTGCTCCGTCCTTGCGAACACCTGGGAGTCGCGAGCCTGCAGCCCCTACACCGGACATTGAGATGTCCAACGTCGAGGAGTCTCCACCTCCACTGTCTCCCCCCGAACCGGCGGCAGTGCCTCCAACACCCCCACTGCCCGCGCCTCAGCCTGCCGGGCCGATACCACCTGCTCCCGACGAGGAGGAGATGACGCCGATCATGAGGGAGGAGTATATGGTTATTGATATCTTCAAGAAACTGAAGCACTCAACCTGCCTAAGGCCCTTATATCAATCAGGGATCGAACCGGATGACATCAAGGATGCCATTCTCTTCATCGATGAAAGAGAGTCCCTCATGGCGAGACTGACACCTGCGATGAGGGGAGTCCTCGCTGAGTTCCTCAGCGCGGCCATAGAACCGGCTCGGGGCAACCATCCCGATGTTAGCTCCGATTTGGCCAGTCTTAGGCGGCGATGCCTTGATTCCTGACAACTGTCAATGTAAATATTTTCTTTTTCACCCTCCTGGTTGAGATGTAACATTGTCTAGAGGACAATAAACTATTTTCAATTGTCAATTGTCACACACACACACACACACACACACACTCGGGCGTGCGGCCGCGCTTTTTCGAGCTCCGCCGTTTTCGCCCTTTAAGAGCCTAAATTTGTCGCTGGAAGCGACTAATTTGGTATGGGCGGACAGCCCATTCAACGCCGATGAATTACCTGCAAGGTACGGCCTAATACCACAAACCTCAGCAGAGTTATCTGCAAATAACAATTTCCAGTTGCAAAACTCGGAAGAAACGCAAGAAATGGCCAGCTATGCAAATTTGCCTATTGGCCAAAGACATGCAAATTCCGCCTCTACGCGCGAATCTGCAACTACGTTGCCTTCATCTGGCGTATTTCTTGGTCAGCAGAACCGGGATAACTTACCTATGGATCTAAATCCTGTAACTGAAGGCGATTTTACCATCGTTCAAAATAAAAGAAAACGCCGTGACACAACAGCACCGCGCGACATGACCGCACAGCCCAACAGTGCTGGATCGGCAGCCAGGCGACAAAGATCCTCGCCTGCACTCATTCCTCGAGTCCAAGAGATCAGGACCACGAGGACGCACATCGCGGAGGCCAGGGCTCGCCAGGCGAACTGCACCGAGGAGCAGTGCTTCTTATTGGAGTACTGCCCTAGCTACGAGACTTACCAATACCTCAGGGCTATTGGAGGTATTATTGGAGGAACAAAAAACATCGTTCAATTCTCCAAAGTGAACGGCCAGTACCTGGTGGGCCTCACCAGCAGATCCATGGCGGAACAACTAATCCGTGAAGACCTTGAAATTGAGGGAACCCTCCTGAGGACCTTCCCCTTCAGGAGAAGTGCAACCAGAATCACAATTGGGAACCTGCCCTTCTTCGTGCGGGACGCCGTTGTGATTGACGCCCTTGCACGCTTTGGGCGTGTGACCTCCATAGCCCCCAAACAACTTAAAGCGGGCGAATTCGAATTCACCGACGGCCGCCGGGAGGCCTTTATCCTCCTCCATGACGGCATAACCGTCGACAAGCTGCCCACCCGCTTCGAGATCAAGATCAAGGGTGAGGCCTGGCCCGCTTACATCTCATATGGCATCAAATGCTCAATATGCCACGGACAGGGACACAGGAGAGCCAGCTGCCCTCTGCTCTATGGGCAGTCCACCACCTCCAGACGAGCCTCACCGCCCTCTACCACCGGCCTTCCACCATCGACCGCGCCTGGGCTGCCTAGGCAGTCTTCGGCCGCGCCTTCTGCGCCAGCGCCTCCCAGTCCAGCTCTCGGGCCTTCCGGCGCTCAACCAGATGCCCAAGCTGTGTCCCCACCATCTGCGGCGCCCCGGCCGACTGCACCAGCGCCTCCGGCCTGATCTGTGCACGTGGCGGCTCCTGCCCCTCCACCAGAGGCCCCTACACCCGAGCACCCCGCGGGCCCTCGCTCGGCGACGACTGAGCCGACGCCTCCCGCCCGGCCGGACTTCACTGCCCCGTGTGGCCCTCTGCCTGCGCAGGGGACCCTCGGACCTGCGACCCACACACCGGATGTAGACATGACCACCACTGAGGAGCCCTCTGCTCCCCCACCATCCGCAGTTTCAACACCCCCACTGCCTACGCCTCAGCCTGCTAGGCCGACGCCGCCTGTTCCCCACGGGAAAGAATCAGTCCCAACTAAAGTGGCCTCTCCGCCTGCACTGCCTGTCAAGACCGACGAAGACCGTAAAAGATGGCTCCTTGACACTTTCAAGGATCTGAATTACAGAACCATCTTAAGACCCATAATGGTGTGGAGCGATGATAATACTCTCATTAACTCGGTCCTGTGCTACGAGAAGGCTTGGAACAGCTATCATAACGTACCGCGAGACCAAAGGAGGATTCTTTCGGGCTTCTTGGACAGCGTCATACGGCGCGCCCGGGGTGGCGACCAGACTACTCTGGACGGACTGTTAAAATTCAAGTCAGCTCTGTAGCTACCGACTGGGACCAAAACGTCCCTTCGGGAACGCCTCCATACTTCCAAGATTACTGTAAATATTTCTTGACTCTTGTTTTCTTGCAACTACTCTTGTAAATGTAAATATCTATTAACTCTTGAATGTAAAGATTGACTGGTATGTCAATAAAATCAGTTTAAATTGTCAAAAAAAAAAAAAAATTGTCACACACACAATAAATTTTTTTAGAGTTAAAATTGCTTCATCATGTGGAATTGAAGTGTATAAAGATTCGATGTCGAATGATACCATTTGGCTTTGATTAGAGATTGAAAGGTTTTGGATTTTCTCAACAGAGCTACTGTTGAATTTGGGACAGTGTGGGGAAGTAATTTCTGAAGTGGAGAGATAATGGATGAAATAAATTTTGTGAGAGGGTAAAGTGATGAGCCAGCATATGACACAATAGGGCGTAACGGTGTGTTAGGCTTATGAATTTTTGGAAGCCCATAAAAGTGAGGTAGATTAGTCTCTTGTGCTTTTAAGTTTTCGAAGGTTTTCTTCTCTAGTTTGTGTACACGTATTATTTTGTTGAGTTTTTTATTAAATTCCTTAGTGAGATAACGTAATGGATTTTTCGTTAGATGTTCATAAATTTCTTTTTATTGAAGTAATTGACAAATTTTTGTGTTGTATTCTGTTGTGTTCATAATTACTGTGTTTCTTCCTTTATCTGAAGGTGTTATAATAATATCTTTATTATGTTTTAATGATTTGATTGCCTGTCTTTCTTCTTGATTTAAATTAGTCTTATTTTGTAGTTCCAATTTTTTAATTATTGGTGTAACCTCTGATCTTATTTTGGCCTTATTTTGATCTGGTAAAAGTTTTATAGAATTTTCGATAGCAGCTAAAGTCCTAGGTATATCAATCTTTTGAGACGGAACATAATTTAGTCCTTTTGATAGAAGTCTCGTAGCATTGGGAGTAATTGATTGGTTAGAAAGATTGATTACAGTGTTTTGATGTGTTTGAGGATTTGTTTTTTGTTGCCAATTGTTTAATTTTTTAGATTGAATAAGGCGGATAGCTGTAGCTTTGTTTTGCATTTGGTGTCTAAATATATCGATTAAATTTAGAAAAATTAACTCCAAAATTAAAAGCAATTTTAAATAATGAATTGATTGAAGGATTAAATCAATATTTAGACACCAAATGTCAAAACAAAGCTACAGCTATCCGCCTTATTCAATCTAAAAAATTAAACAATTGGCAACAAAAAACAAATCCTCAAACACATCAAAACACTGTAATCAATCTTTCTAACCAATCAATTACTCCCAATGCTACGAGACTTCTATCAAAAGGACTAAATTATGTTCCGTCTCAAAAGATTGATATACCTAGGACTTTAGCTGCTATCGAAAATTCTATAAAACTTTTACCAGATCAAAATAAGGCCAAAATAAGATCAGAGGTTACACCAATAATTAAAAAATTGGAACTACAAAATAAGACTAATTTAAATCAAGAAGAAAGACAGGCAATCAAATCATTAAAACATAATAAAGATATTATTATAACACCTTCAGATAAAGGAAGAAACACAGTAATTATGAACACAACAGAATACAACACAAAAATTTGTCAATTACTTCAATAAAAAGAAATTTATGAACATCTAACGAAAAATCCATTACGTTATCTCACTAAGGAATTTAATAAAAAACTCAACAAAATAATACGTGTACACAAACTAGAGAAGAAAACCTTCGAAAACTTAAAAGCACAAGAGACTAATCTACCTCACTTTTATGGGCTTCCAAAAATTCATAAGCCTAACACACCGTTACGCCCTATTGTGTCATATGCTGGCTCATCACTTTACCCTCTCACAAAATTTATTTCATCCATTATCTCTCCACTTCAGAAATTACTTCCCCACACTGTCCCAAATTCAACAGTAGCTCTGTTGAGAAAATCCAAAACCTTTCAATCTCTAATCAAAGCCAAATGGTATCATTCGACATCGAATCTTTATACACTTCAATTCCACATGATGAAGCAATTTTAACTCTAAAAAAATTTATTGTGTGTGTGTGTGTGTGTGTGACAATTTTTTTTTTTTTTTTTTGACAATTGAAAATAGTTTATTGTCTTCTAGACAATGTTACATCTCAAAGAGAAAGAGAGAAGAGAGGGGTATATACATTAGGTTAGCGCTTGCCGCGGTGACGTCTAGTCTTGGGAGCCAAGGCCCTCCTGAGCTCGGACAACCCGCTGAGGATCCTGGGATGGGAATCCCGAGCGCGCTCGATGGCCGCCTCGAAAAAGACAGCGTAGTTTTTCTTCAAAATAGGCGAGAGTCTCGCAAGGAAAGGCGTCCTAGAATGGGGATGTAGGATGGCATCAATGGCGTCGGTCCAGGAGGTTTCATCATCGACCAAGGGTCCAGGGTTGATTTTGGACATGATGATCTCTCTCAAAATTTCATCGATGCAATCACCCAGGTTTGGCGGCAGGTCTTCCTCCATCGGGGTAGGTGGTAGGGACGGAGGTGTCTTTGCCGGTGTCGGATCCTCTTTGTGGGGAGCAGATGGTGTCGGCCCAGCAGGCTGAGGCGCAGGCAGTGGGGGTGCTGAAACTGCGGCTGGTGAGGGAGCAGAGGGCTCCTCAGTGGTGGACATTTCCACGTCCGGTGTTGGGGCCGCAGGCCCGAGGGTCTTCTGGGCGGGCAGAGGGCCACGCGGGGCAACGAAGTCCGGCCGAGCGGGAGGCGGCTCTGGATGTTGTGAATTGGCCGGGCGAGGGCCCACGGGACCCTCAGGCGCCTGCAGGGACGGAGCAGGGGTCACAGGTGGAGGGGCAGAAGGCGCCTTCTCCATAGATACGGCCGGGGCCACTGGTGGAGATGGCCGAGGCGCTGTAGATTTAGTTACAGCTCGGGCCTCAGGAGGAGCGCCGGGAGTCTCCGAGGCTGGGTCGGAGGATGCCGGTGCAGGAGGCTGGGCTGCTGATCGCTGAGGCGGTGCAGGGGTGGTCGGTGGTGGGACGCCGGCAGGAGTGGTTGGTGGGGCCATTCTGGTGTTGTTGGCCAGCCCTGCAAGCAGGGGGCAGATGGCCCTAAGGTGTCCTTGACCGTGGCACCTGGAACACCTGATTCCAGAGGTCAGGTATGCGGGCCAGGTCTCGCCTTTTATTTTGATCTCGAGGCGGGTAGGAAGCCTTTCAATAGTCACTCCTTCGTGGAGGGCAATGAACGCCTCTCGGCGGCCATCATTGTAGATGTAAGGGCCAGCCTTCATCAGTTTGGGCGCGATGGATGTAACACGCCCAAATGTCGAGAGGGCGTTGATGATGACACAGTCCGCCACGAAGAAGGGCAGGTTTCCAACTGTTATCCTCTCCGCTCTTTTGCGGAAAGGGAATGCTTTCAGGAGTGTGCCCTCAACCTCGAGGCCCTCGCTTATGAGGCGCTCGACCAGGCCTCTGTTGGTTAGTCCCAGCAGGTAGAGTCCGTTGACCTTGGAAACCTGGACGACTCCGCTGGTTCCTCCGACCATTCTGTCCAGTGCCCTTAGGTAGTGGAAGGGCTCTAGGTCGGGGCTGCGTTCGATATACACGCAGTACTCCTCAGAGGAGGACGCCTGCTGCGCCCTGGCCTCCGCGATATGCGCCCTGGTGGTCCTAATCTCCTCCGCCCGCGGCGCCCATCCCGTGGATGATCGCGGTCGGCGATCGGTCCTAGAACCTCCGACATTGGAGGATGGTGCATTCGCTGTAGGCGAATTCCCCGAGCCGCGGCGTCTCTTCCTTCTCTGGACAAGAGTAAAGTTGTCCTCAATTTCAGGATTTATATCCTCTGTCATGTCTGCCCAGTTTCTTTGAGCTTGGGCTACGGCATTGGAAGATGGATTAGCCGCCAAGTTGAACGGCGCGGCCAGATTTACATCTTTACCGCCGGCGGACAAATTTGCATATTTATCAAATGCTTCTTGATTATTAGAGTAATTGCTCTGCGAATCGAAAATTGCAGATTTCTCTGCACAGAGGTGTGCTTTCAAGCCGTGCCTTCCAGGCATCTGATCAGCTTTTAATGGGCTTTCAGCCCGTGCTAAACTCGGCGTACCGCCGGTAGCCATACACCCGCCAGGGTGGGAAAAAGGCGGAGCTCGACAAATGCGTGCCGCACGGCCGAGTGTGTGTGTGTGTGTGTGTGTGTGTGTGTGTGACAATTGACAATTTAAACTGATTTTATTGACATACCAGTCAATCTTTACATTTAAGAGTTAATAGATATTTACATTTACAAGAGTAGTTGCAAGAAAACAAGAGTCAAGAAATATTTACAGTAATCTTGGAAGTATGGAGCCCTTCCCGAAGGGACGTTTTGGTCCCAGTCGGTAGCTACAGAGCTGACTTGAATTTTAACAGTCCGTCCAGTGTAGTCTGGTCGCCACCCCGGGCGCGCCGTATGACGCTGTCCAAGAAGCCCGAAAGAATCCTCCTTTGGTCTCGCGGTACGTTATGATAGCTGTTCCAAGCCTTCTCGTAGCACAGGACCGAGTTAATGAGAGTATTATCATCGCTCCACACCATTATGGGTCTTAAGATGGCTCTGTAATTCAGATCCTTGAAAGTGTCAAGGAGCCATCTTTTACGGTCTTCGTCGGTCTTGACAGGCAGTGCAGGCGGAGAGGCCACTTTAGTTGGGACTGATTCTTTCCCGTGGGGAACAGGCGGCGTCGGCCTAGCAGGCTGAGGCGTAGGCAGTGGGGGTGTTGAAACTGCGGATGGTGGGGGAGCAGAGGGCTCCTCAGTGGTGGTCATGTCTACATCCGGTGTGTGGGTCGCAGGTCCGAGGGTCCCCTGCGCAGGCAGAGGGCCACACGGGGCAGTGAAGTCCGGCCGGGCGGGAGGCGTCGGCTCAGTCGTCGCCGAGCGAGGGCCCGCGGGGTGCTCGGGTGTAGGGGCCTCTGGTGGAGGGGCAGGAGCCGCCACGTGCACAGATGAGGCCGGAGGCGCTGGTGCAGTCGGCCGGGGCGCCGCAGATGGTGGGGACACAGCTTGGGCAACTGGTTGAGCGCCGGAAGGCCCGAGAGCTGGACTGGGAGGCGCTGGCGCAGAAGGCGCGGCCGAAGACTGCCTAGGCAGCCCAGGCGCGGTCGATGGTGGAAGGCCGGTGGTAGAGGGCGGTGAGGCTCGTCTGGAGGTGGTGGACTGCCCATAGAGCAGAGGGCAGCTGGCTCTCCTGTGTCCCTGTCCGTGGCATCTTGAGCATTTGATGCCATATGAGATGTAAGCGGGCCAGGCCTCACCCTTGATCTTGATCTCGAAGCGGGTGGGCAGCTTCTCGACGGTTATGCCGTCATGGAGGAGGATAAAGGCCTCCCGGCGGCCGTCGGTGAATTCGAATTCGCCCGCTTTAAGTTGTTTGGGGGCTATGGAGGTCACACGCCCAAAGCGTGCAAGGGCGTCAATCACAACGGCGTCCCGCACGAAGAAGGGCAGGTTCCCAATTGTAATTCTGGTTGCACTTCTCCTGAAGGGGAAGGTCCTCAGGAGGGTTCCCTCAATTTCAAGGCCTTCACGGATTAGTTGTTCCGCCATGGATCTGCTGGTGAGGCCCACCAGGTACTGGCCGTTCACTTTGGAGAATTGAACGATGTTTTTTGTTCCTCCAATAATACCTCCAATAGCCCTGAGGTATTGGTAAGTCTCGTAGCTAGGGCAGTACTCCAAGAAGAAGCACTGCTCCTCGGTGCAGTTCGCCTGGCGAGCCCTGGCCTCCGCGATGTGCGTCCTCGTGGTCCTGATCTCTTGGACTCGAGGAATGAGTGCAGGCGAGGATCTTTGTCGCCTGGCTGCCGATCCAGCACTGTTGGGCTGTGCGGTCATGTCGCGCGGTGCTGTTGTGTCACGGCGTTTTCTTTTATTTTGAACGATGGTAAAATCGCCTTCAGTTACAGGATTTAGATCCATAGGTAAGTTATCCCGGTTCTGCTGACCAAGAAATACGCCAGATGAAGGCAACGTAGTTGCAGATTCGCGCGTAGAGGCGGAATTTGCATGTCTTTGGCCAATAGGCAAATTTGCATAGCTGGCCATTTCTTGCGTTTCTTCCGAGTTTTGCAACTGGAAATTGTTATTTGCAGATAACTCTGCTGAGGTTTGTGGTATTAGGCCGTACCTTGCAGGTAATTCATCGGCGTTGAATGGGCTGTCCGCCCATACCAAATTAGTCGCTTCCAGCGACAAATTTAGGCTCTTAAAGGGCGAAAACGGCGGAGCTCGAAAAAGCGCGGCCGCACGCCCGAGTGTGTGTGTGTGTGTGTGTGTGTGTGTGACAATTGACAATTGAAAATAGTTTATTGTCCTCTAGACAATGTTACATCTCAACCAGGAGGGTGAAAAAGAAAATATTTACATTGACAGTTGTCAGGAATCAAGGCATCGCCGCCTAAGACTGGCCAAATCGGAGCTAACATCGGGATGGTTGCCCCGAGCCGGTTCTATGGCCGCGCTGAGGAACTCAGCGAGGACTCCCCTCATCGCAGGTGTCAGTCTCGCCATGAGGGACTCTCTTTCATCGATGAAGAGAATGGCATCCTTGATGTCATCCGGTTCGATCCCTGATTGATATAAGGGCCTTAGGCAGGTTGAGTGCTTCAGTTTCTTGAAGATATCAATAACCATATACTCCTCCCTCATGATCGGCGTCATCTCCTCCTCGTCGGGAGCAGGTGGTATCGGCCCGGCAGGCTGAGGCGCGGGCAGTGGGGGTGTTGGAGGCACTGCCGCCGGTTCGGGGGGAGACAGTGGAGGTGGAGACTCCTCGACGTTGGACATCTCAATGTCCGGTGTAGGGGCTGCAGGCTCGCGACTCCCAGGTGTTCGCAAGGACGGAGCAGGGGTCACTGGTGGAGGGGCAGGAGGCGCAGCCTCCGCAGGTGAGGCCAAAGGCGCTGGTGGTGATGGCCGGAGTGCAGCAGGTGGAAGGAGCGCTGCTCGGCTCGCAGGAGGCACGTCGGAGACCTCCATGGCTGGGCTGTGGGACGCCAGAGGTGGAGGCTGGGCAGATGGCTGTTGAGGCAGCTTGGGCGCAGTCGCTGGTGGGACGCTAGTGGTAGAGCTGGGTGTGGCCGGTCCAGGTTCCGTGGTTCGCCCTGCAAGCAGGGGGCAGTTGGCCCTGCGATGTCCTTGGCCACGGCACCTGGAGCACCTAATCCCGGTGGACAGGTATGCGGGCCAGGCCTCGCCTTTGATGGTGATGTCGAGGCGGGTGGGCAGCCTCTCGATGTTCATTCCTTCGCGGAAGATGATGAACGCCTCTCGGCGGCCGTCGTTGTAGACATAAGGGCCTGCCTTCATCAGCTTGGGGGCGATGGATGTTACTCGCCCGAAGGATGAAAGGGCGCTGATGACGGCTGCATCCCCCACGAAGAAGGGGAGGTTGCCCACCGTGATTCTCTCCGCCCTCTTGCGGAACGGGAAGGCCCTGTGGAGAGTTCCCTCCACCTCGAGGCCCTCGTTGACGAGGCGCTCGGCCATGCTTTTGTTTGCCAGTCCCACCAGGAAGTGGCCGTTCATCTTGGTCACTTGGAAGACCTCCCTGGTGCTCCCAAACATTCGGTCTATGGCCCTGATGTAATGATAGGGCTCCAGTTCAGGGCTGCGTTCTACATAGACGCAGTGGTCCTCTGTTGAAGACGCCTGCCGCGCCCTGGCCTCCGCGATATGCGCCTGAGTGGTCCTGACCTCCTCCGCCCGCGGTGCCCATCCCGTAGATGATCGTGGCCGGCGAGTGGCTCCTGCGCCTCTGGTGCCAGAGGAAGGTGCAGCCGCCGCAGGTGATTCCGCCGAGTCACGGCGTCTTTTCTTTCTTTGGACAGTGATGAAAGGGTCCTCAGATTCGTGCTTGTTGTCCTCCGCTAAGTCTGCCCAGCTTCTATTGGCTTGGGCAGCGGCCTCGGAAAACGAGGCAGTAACGAAGTCGGTCGGCGTGGCCGGATTTGCATGATGTCCGCCGGCGGGCGGATTTTCATAGTTTTGATTTTTGTTGTAGAGATTTGAAGTTTTCTTCTGAAAATCTTCTTTCTCAGATAGTTCAGCACATGGTTGTGCTTTTGCGCCGTGCCTTACAGGCTTTTGCTTGGCGTTTGAAGGGCTTTCAGCCCGTATAAGGTTTGTCGCCATCCGCGACACTTTTCGCCCGCCAGAGGCGAAAAACTCAGGAGCTCGCGCGACGCGTGGCCGCACGCTCGAGTGTGTGTGTGTGTGAAAAATTTTTTTTTTGACAATTGAAAATAGTTTATTGTCCTCTAGACAATGTTACATCTCAAAGAGAAAGAGAGAAGAGAGGGGTAAATACAATAGGTCAGCGCTGGCCGCGGTGACGTCTAGTCTTGGGAGTCAATGTAACAACTCAACCAGGAGGGTGAAAAATAAATATTTACATTTGACAGTTGTCAGGAATCAAGGCATCGCCGCCTAAGACTGGCCAAATCGGAGCTAAAATCGGGATGGTTGCCCCGAGCCGGTTCTATGGCCGCGCTGAGGAACTCAGCGAGGACTCCCCTCATCGCAGGTGTCAGTCTCGCCATGAGGGACTCTCTTTCATCTATGAAGAGAATGGCATCCTTGAGGTCATTCGGTTGGATCCCTGATTGATATAAGGGCCTTAGGCAGGTTAAGTGCTTCAGTTTCCTGAGGATTTCAATAACCATACACTCCTCCCTCATGATCGGCGTCATCTCCTCCTCGTCGGGAGCAGGTGGTATCGGCCCGGCAGGCTGAGGCGCAGGCAGTGGGAGTGTTGAAATCACTGCGGCTGGTGAGGATGCAGAGGTCTCCTCTGTGGTGATCATGTCGTCATCTGGTGTATGGGTTGCAGGCCCGAGGGTCCCTTGCGCAGGCAGAGGGCCACACGGGGTAGTGAAGTCCGGCCGGGCGGGAGGCGTCGGCTCAGTCGCCGCCGAGCGAGGGCTCGCGGGGTGCTCGGGTGCAGGGGCCTCTGGTGGAGGGGCAGGAGCCGCCACATGCACAGATGAGGCCGGAGGCGCTGGTGTAGTCGGCCGGGGCGCCGTAGAAGGTGGGGAGACAGCTCGGGCATCTGGTTGAGCGCCGGAGAGCCTGATAGCTGGGCTGGTAGGCGCCGGCGGAGTTGGCGCGGCCGGAGACGGTCCAGGCAGCCCAGGTGCGGTCGATGGTGGAAGGCCGGTGGTAGAGGGCGGTGAGGCTCGTCTGGAGGTGGTGGACTGCCCATGGAGGAGGGGGCAGCTGGCTCTCCTATGTCCCTGTCCGTGGCATCTTGAGCATTTGATGCCATAGGTGATATAAGCCGGCCAGGCCTCACCCATGATTTTGATATCGAAGCGGGTGGGCAGCTTCTCGACGGTTATGCCGTCATGGAGGAGGATAAAGGCCTCCCGGCGGCCGTCTGTAAAGTCGAATTCGCCCACTTTAAGTTGTTTGGGGGCGATGGAGGTCACACGCCCAAAGCGTGCAAGGGCGTCAATCACAACGGCGTCCCGCACGAAGAAGGGCAGGTTCCCAATTGTGATTCTGGTAGCGCTTCTCCTGAAGGGGAAGGTCCTTAGGAGGGTTCCCTCAACCTCGAGGCCTTCCCGGATTAGTTGTTCCGCCATGGATCTGCTGGTGAGGCCCACCAGGTACTGGCCGTTCACTTTGGAGAATTGAATGATGTTTTTTGTTCCTCCAACAATACCTCCAATAGCCCTGAGGTATTGGTAAGTCTCGTAGCCAGGGCAGTACTCCAAGAAGAAGCACTGCTCCTCGGTACAGGTCGCCTGGCGAGCCCTGGCCTCCGCGATGTGCGTCCTCGTGGTCCTGATCTCCTGGACTCGAGGAATGAGTGCAGGCGAGGATCTTTGTCGCCTGGCTGCCGTTCCAGCACTGTTGGGCTGTGCGGTCCTGACGCGCGGTGCTGTTGTGTCGCGGCGTTTTCTTTTATTTTGAACGATGGTATAATCGTCTTCAGTTACAGGATTTTGATCCATAGGTAAGGTTTTCCGTTTCTGTTGACCTAGAATTACGCCAGAAGAAGGCAACGCAGTTGCAGAATCGCGCGTAGGGGCGGAATTTGCATGTCTTTCGCCAGTAGGCAAATTTGCATAACTGGCCATTTCTTGCATTTCTTCCGAGTTTTGTAACTGGAAATAGTTTTCCGCAGATAACTCTGCTGAGGTTTGTGGTATCAGGCCGTACCTTGCAGGTAATTCATCGGCGTTGAATGGGCTATCCGCCCATACCAAATTTGTCGCTTCCAGCGACAATTTTCCGCTTTTTAAAGGCGAAAACGGCGGAGCTCGAAAAAGCGCGGCCGCACGCCCGAGTGTGTGTGTGTGTGAAACTCATCAACACTCTATTCTACCTTTTTCATCTGAGGCTTTGATAGAATCAATTAAACTTTGCTTAGAATATAATTATTTCAGCTATAAAGACCAATTTTTCAGACAAATTAAAGGCCTGCCGATGGGCAACCCTATTTCATAGGCTTTGGCAAATATTTTCATGAATCATATTGATCAAATTGTTACAGAATCAAAACATTTAAAAATAATTTCATGGCAAAGATATATAGATGACATTTTTTGTATAACTGAATCAGAAATTTCAATCTTTATAAATTTTTTGAATAATCTAAAACCATTTTTGAAATTCACACACGAAACTGAAAAAAACAATTCTCTGGCATTTTTAGATATTCAAATTAAGAAAAAACAAAATAAAATTGAAACTAGTATTTATAGAAAGTCTACACACACTGGAAACTACCTAAATTTCAATTTTTTCGGCCCAGTCCATCACAAAATTTCAGTCGTAAACACTCTCTCTAAAAGATTAACAACACATTGCTCAATGAAAAATGATGAAATTATGGAGAGAAATAGAATTTTTAAAGACCTAAAAAACAATGATCATCCAGATAAATTTATTAAAAAACACCTTTATAAACCTAAATTTGTACAATCAAATAACAGCTCTGATCAATCAAAAAAGTTTTATTGCACCCTCCCTTACAGCTACGGCTCTGAACGCATCGCCTGAGTCTTAAAGAGAAACAATATAATTACTACATATAAATCTTCATTCAATTTGAAAAAATTCCTACGCCACCCAGACACCAAACAAATTAGCAAATTAGAAAACAAAAACAATGTAATTTACAAAATACCATGTAATGATTGCCCCGCCAAATACATAGGAGAAACAAGCAAGCCTCTAAAAGATCGAATCAATCAACATAAAGCTGGTTTAAGAAATTATAATCCATTATCACTCCTTGTAGACCACGCTTTGAAAAACAACCACACACCGGACTTTGATAAAAACAGATATTTTATACCAGGACATACATGAAAAACATTGCCGATTATTTTTGGAAAGTTGGACCTCCGCAGTAGACAAAGATAGTATTAATAGGAAAATTGAACTACCAGATATATATTCGCAATTTAGATCGTCATAAAAATATTTAAAGTTTAATTTTTCATTCATTTTTTTACTTCAAAATTCCGATAACTTAGGTCTATATTTTAATTAATTTTATAGGGAGAGGTACACATTTAGAAGCACGTAAAAATGTTTTAATGCTCAAATCGCATTTTTCCTTTTATATATCTTTCTTTTAATTTATGCAACATCGTTTAAGTTTATTTCAAATACACTCACACGCTTATTTTATATATATGTATTATATTATTTTATATATTGATAGTTCAATGTCTTCAATGTTTTATTTGTGTGATATCATTTTTAAAAAATATTTTCCCATTTTCACTTATATTTTATTACGAATTTCACAATTTTACATTCAAATTTTTAAAAAATTTTATTTCAACCAACTTTTCAAACATTTTTTACGCTTTGTGTTTTCAAAAAAAATTTAGTTTAACCTTTCTTTTATATATATTTTGTTATTTTTATTTATTTTTATACGAAAAATATTTTTACACATAGTACAAATAATTTTAAAATATAAAATAGGCGTTATTGTTAATTTTCAAAATATTCACACCCATATTTTACAAAAATTATTTTGTTCATAATATAAATATATTTTTCAATTTTTTTTACCCATTGAATATAACAAAATATTTTAAAAACTTAATGCTGTTGACGTTATGTGGCTCTGAGTTTGTTGTTGACACACTTTAAAATGGTATAACACCTTGATAAAGGTTGGCGTTCAGCCAGCTGAAATATTGGTAAAATAAATATTTTTTTTTATCCAATATATGCCTTTTTAATTAAAGATTTATCTATAGATTGCTCTATTTTCAATACACATATATTCTTACATAATCAGGCTTTAAAGAATGCAAATAATCTTCATCTATTCACATACACAACAGTTAATATATAGCGAGAAGAGTAGAGGACTGAGCACAGATCCCTGAGGTACACCAGCCCATGTTCTTCGGTCCTTGGAAAATGTTCCATTGACCCGAACCTTTATCCTTCTTCCCCTTAAGAAGTCTGCAATCCAGATTAAGTTTTTTCCTCTTACACCGATGTTGTGCAGCCTTTCAATTAATTTCTACACTCGATCAAAAGCTGAGGTCATATCCAGGAATACGGCCGTTGTCTTCTTTGAAGGTTTTTCCTAGAAATCTATTATTGATTGACAGAAGTAGAACAGTTTATCAGTTGTACAGTGTCTGGATCTTTATCAAGTTTGGTAGAAGTTTATTTTATTATTGTTAGTGAGCCAGACTATGAGCCTACATTGGATAATTTATTCTGTTATTTTACAAAGTATGCTGGTAAGAACAATTGGCCGATAGTTCTTGCATTCCTTGGCATCTTTGTTTGGTTTCAGTATTGGCACTATAATTGATATCTTCCAATTCTTTGGTAGTTTACCAGTTTGCCATGAAATGTTCAGTATTCGTAGGAGTTGATTTTTAGCTTCGTCTCCAAAGTGTTTAATCATTTGACCAAAGATTAGAGCATCTCCAGGTGACATCTTGGATATAACCTTCCTATTGATGAGTTTAGCTCATTCAGTGTGAAGTCTCCCGAGTAAATATATTGTTGCTGGTAATTTCTTGCTTGTTTAACTAACCTGTTTACATTATTTTTTAGAGTCCTGCCCTCATTCGTATAGCAGAGTCTGGAAGTGCTTGAAAGATATTCAGCAATTATTTCTGCCATCTGTTTGTTCGTTCTCGCTATTCATATCGGTTAGAGTATTGAAGGATTAGTGTTGGTTTTAATTGTTCTATAACACTAATTATATTCAAGTGATGGCTTTCTTTTTTTAGATCCATTTTTTTCGCAGAATTCTGCCCATTTTTCTCTCTCTCTTGTTTGAATATCCAAATTTCTTGTTCTATTTTGTGACTAATTTCAATGAGTTCCTTTATGATTTCTTCTGTTTTATTTGTTTTAAGAAGTTATTGATATTGTCTACCTCTCTCTGCAATCATTGCCTCGATATTGTGGTCCTTTCAGTAAAGTATTCACAGGTCTTTACGTCTACCTCTAGGTATCGATACTTTTGCAGCTTTGGATATGTTCGAAGAGAATTTTTCCAATTTTTTGTCAAACGTTCTGTGATTTAATTCTTCGTTGCACAGTTCTTCAAGCTTTTCTGTGAATTATTTTCCAGTGTTCTTTCATTCTGTTGGAAATTCTCAATTTTGAATTTTAGGGTTGTTAAAATTGGTCTGTGGTCACTGATTGCACTTTTCAGAATTTTCCATTGTTGTGGGTGTGATGTTGTAATTTATCGCAGTGATGTCTATTGCGGATTCTGTGCCTGTGGACTTGGATAGATAGGTGTTCTTTTCGTTATTTAACGGTGTAAGGTCGAGGTCGGTTAGCATGTCCTCAACCTGCTGACCTTTGTTATCCTGGACAGGAGATCCCCAATTAGGTCTTTCGGCGTTAAAATCACCAAGTATGATTGCGATATCCGAAGACGCTTCACTTAATGTCTCTATCAGGCCTGTATTGATGCTAGTATTATCGTGGTCATAAACATTTATGATTGGAATTGTTTTATCTGTAAGATAGATTTCTATTGCCTGAGCTTCTGTCGTGCTTTCTCTAGGCTTACTCTGATTATAGGCGATTTCCTCAAATTTGATTTCTAGAGTTTAAATCAAAATGGCAAGTCCACCTCCGAATTTTCCCGGTCTGTCCTTTCGTAGTGTTGTATAATCTTTGATATTGAATCTAAGATTCTGATTCAATTTTGTCTCCTGAGGACAGGTAATATGTACATTGTTGTCACAGAGAAGACAAGTCAGCTCTGTAGTAGATTGAATTGTGTCCTCGTAGTAGATTTCTCATCATGAGCTCGAGCTGCAGCTCCTGACGCGGCGGTTACCCCGGACGCGGTAGCATTACTGGAGATATCAGTTTTGCTCTTCATTTGAAAATGGGTGCCGTTGCAACGTTAGTCATCTTGGAAACGTACCAGAATTTGGTCAAATATTCCAAGGGTCCAGGGGGGACCGCAAGGAGGTGTGGTCGGACTTCTTCCCTTCCCCCTGGAATGCCGTCACTACAGGATAAAGTACTCTTGGTGAATTCTTTTAATTGTGATTCAGAATCTGCCACTGAAGCTTTGCGAGCGTTTCGTTCCTTTAAAGGTATTCGAAGCGATAAAGAACCAATGAGTTGCTACTCTCTAAAGCGATTGATTAAAAGTTTTGAGGAAACTGGATCTCTGGAAACAAAACCTCGGAGTGGAAGACCATCGACATGCAAGTCAGTGGCTGTTACGGTTTTGCAGAATGCTGAAGCTATTGAAACGTTATTCACGTATGGAGAAGTAAGTGCTAGACAAGTTTCTCGAAAAACGGGGATTTCGTATGGAACAGTTTGGAGAGAACACACATTTAGCATTTTTCTATAAAAATGCCCTAACAAAATTCGAAGTTTTCACGAGTTAAAAGTCAGCGATTTTGAGAAGCGTCAAGAATTCGCTGCATGGGTTTTCCGGCAAATTGATATTGATGAAAACTGGCTGTCAAGTGTTCTAAGAACAGATGATGCTAACTTTTATCTAAAGGGAGAATTTAACATTCAAAACTGCCTCATTTTGGCAACAGAAAACCCTAGGATTTTTATAGAAATACCACTTCATCAGCCCAGAGTTACAGTTTTGTGTGGGTTCACTTCTTCTTTTATTATTGGGCCATTTTTCTTTGAAAAAATCAATGGAAGAACTTTTAAAACTGTATTTGTAACTGGTGAACGTTATGTTCAACTTTTGAGAGAAAAGGTTATTCCCATATTGCAGGACAGACAAGCACTTAACAAAATAACATCCATGCAAGATGGAGGACCTCCTCATATCTCTCGCGGTGTCAAACAATTGCTGAAGGATACGTTCGGTGAAATTCGTTGATAAGTCGCCACTTTATATACCAGTGGTCTCCAATATCACCAAACTTGACGCCTTACAATTTTGGTTATGGGGGTACATTAAGTCGCGTTTTTATCGATGCCGGCCTACCATTTTGGCCATGTTGAAGGCTTCTATCAGATGGCACACATGGGTTATGGGAATAATAAATGCTGTCCTCACACCTTGACTCTTTTTTTTCTGTGAACAGTATTTTTTTTGTTTGTCATTTGCCCACATCTTATATTATGTCGTGCAGGCCAAAGTGTTATAACTTCTCGAATAACACTGGTATACACAATTTTACCCCTTATCGTAAGTTTATCGCTTTTCGCTCATTAGAAGAAATAGCATAAGGAATATTCTCTGTATCCCCCCAACTTTAGAAATTTTGCGCAAAAAATATTACAAAATGATTTCACTACCACGTTTTTCAACGCAAAAGGTCGATTTGAAAAAGATATTTTTGAGGGGATACATTTTCAAAATTATGTACAGTATAATAAACAATGATAACATTTGACAAACCCATAGGATATTTGGAATAAAGTACGACAAATATATTTTGTCACTCTTCTCTATATTTCATTTTTGGATCATGACAAATATCCAATTAAATAGTCAAGTGTCGCCAGAAACTATACATTCCTTATAACAGGAAATCCTATTAGTAGTGCCATCATAATTTTTGGTACTATATTAACATTTCAAAAATCGTGTATTGATATCAGTAGTTATTTTCAAACATTTAATCTATTTCACAAAACTCCATCTAAAATATAAATATTTTTTGCTACATGTTTTAATTTGCATATACCTATTTTAAATATCTCAGATTGTATTTAAAAATCGTCAACCATTTCTTCTAACTTTTGGCGAAATGGTGTTTTATTAATTTATCATTTGATATTATTAGGGTTCTTTCCTGGTATTCAAAAAGGAAAAATATGTGTCGTTCAGTTAAATTTTTCAATTTATCAAACAATTTGGCCGCTGAATCGCTGATTCTGGTAGAGCGCCATCTAGCGAATAAAGTTGTAACTAAAACCAATTTCGAATTTTTCATTATTTGCCATAAAAAATCCCATTGCATCCTGAACACAATGGTGTTTACCGCATTGCTCTAGCGCAAATATCCGCGGAGTTATGAAATTTTAAAATTGTGCGGGACTTTTGGATCACCCTGTATAATGGATTAACTTTGTTGCAGAGAAGTGAAATATTCCATATTGATTGCCTGAAATTGACCAATAAGTTTTTGACATGAATATATGACTTTCTGTTTATTCCACTTCAAACGGAAACTATGAAATCAATATTTAAATTAAGAATTCATCTGTAAAACATTATTTTAAAAAAATTGATAAAATTCAGAAAATACAAGATAAATTCAGTGTAGTTCTCTATTTTCCTGTGTGTATGTTCTCTTAGTGATAGACATAACAAAAACAAAATGCATATATATGTAGAGTCATTTTATCTTCTGTTTCTTCTTCAATAAAAAAAACAATTCTACTACCCCGAATGTGAAAGCTATTATGTAGACCTGGCCCATCAGTGGTGACCCTTATAGAGGTTTCGCTAGTTTAATTCACACCAAACCGCTTTACTAGTTTATTTAACTATTCAGTTTATACGTCTGGACATTAAGATGAATTCTTATTGATGGTATTTTTAGGTGAATATGGCCATAAGCTTTAGGGACAAAAAAAAACTAGTAGAGCGATATTGTGGATTAAACTGGTTAAACTGCTAGAAGGATTCTCCACTAATGAGTCAGGCCTTCCCATTATTTTTCTCATCGTAATAGGGGAAGAGTCGAAAGATGTTTTTATAGGTGAAGGCATAAAAATCTGAGAGAGAGAATTTGCGTCAGATTCGTTTATTTTTTCAAACAACTAAAAAGTCAGCTTTCCAATTATTTTATTTCCAAAGCGCTATATCCCGCAAGAGATACTTGCGCCAAACAAGGAGAAAAGTTTATTTACATAAGTTATTTACATTATTCGACGCATGAAAACATTAGAGTACAGATTTTGTAGAAAGTTTAGAATGTATTTACAAAATGATGATTTTTAAATATGAATTTTATCGGAAATCAAATCGTTAAGTTCAAAAACAACTAGTTCAATCTTCATTCCATAATCTTGAAATGCTGGGCAATCAATCAGTAGATGTCTTGAGGTTTGTTGATCAATACCACAAAAGCAACTTGAATCCTCCACTGCCTTTATTCTATTTAAAAAACTTTTGAAATTTCCGTGGTTTGTAAAAATTGAGTATTATAAAAATTACACGAAAGTATTTAGGGATTTTTTGGGGAAAAAAGCTTAAGAAAGTATTATTTACTTCGTTTTTCAGAACATTCATTATTGATTTGAAAAATGTATCTATAATTCCTGGAGATCTTTATCTCTACACTATTATATTAAATATCTTGTCATAGTGTAGATTAAAGAAATTCTCCGAAAGCAAACCTCTTCTGTTGTTTTAGGGAAATGGAAAAATTTGACGCAATCGAAACTTTACAATTTTAAATACATAATAGAAGCATTTGAAAAAGTAAAAATTGAATCAGGTAAAAAGTTTCTTTTTATTTATATTTATATTTACCTGATTCAATTTTTACTTTTTCAAATAATTTATCGGTAACTATTGCTCACATAATAGAAGCATCGTAAATATGCTGACCTATATTGTATTTATATTTTAAAAATATAAATATATTGTTGAAATATATAATTATAAACTTTGAAAATGTGGCTTAAAAGTGCACAAAGGTTCCCCCATTATATATAATACAAATTTTGTAAAAACTCTCTTACTTTTATATCAAAAGATAAACTTTAAAAACTTACATTTATACGAAATATCAAATTGCACTTTTCATCGTTGGTAATATTTTACTAAGATTTTCGAAGATTTAAAAAAAATTCGCTATAAAGAAAATCATATATAGAAAATTTTCAAATATCAAATAATATATTTTCAAAATATTCTGTGCAGAAATTTAGAATAGATTTTAAGCCTAATAAATATTTTGGTTTATATTTACATATACTTATATATACTGCGTATATTATGTTTAAAACTGTGAGAAAATAAGATATGTAAATATTTTAGAAAAATATTACTATAAAGTGTAAAAGAAAATATAGTCTAAATTCCTTAAATACAATATCATTTTACTAAATTCGAGATATATATATATGGTGATGTTATTGAATATTTTTTAACCCGAAGGGCAAAGAATATATTCCAATTTTATTGGAGACAATATCTATAAATATTCGCTTCAGTGGCTATCATCAATTTAGATTGAAAACAAATAATTTCTGGATTGTTTATTGGTTAAAATTTTGAAAACTCGTATTGAATTTCTATTCAATTTATATTTATATACAGTTACACTTGAATCTTTCAGCAGGAGTTCTTGGGACTAGCTTCCATGTTTATAAACCTTAGTTTAACGTAAAGTATCTATGAGCTATGATGAGGTTAGGTAAGTTTAAAGGTTTGTTTTAGGTTAAATTCAGTTTAGGATAGGTTATTATATATGGAAATTTAAAAACAATTTTATTTAAATATTTAATACCTGCTTATATGTTGTTGTTGCTTATTCATCAAGTCGTTTAAATGATCTCTTTTGGGTCGTTTTTGAAGACAACTCTCAGATTTATAAAATTAATTTATTAAACTTTAAATATTTTTAGATATATATAGAGAGACGAGTTATTTATCTCGTATTTAAGGCAACAAAAGAATAATCTAATTTACTACATCGTTCTAGCCAGATTCAACTTGTGCAAAACAGACGACCAAGGAAAAAATAAACAAATTAATAATAGATGGTAAGTTCCTATTTTTTACAAGCTTTCACACTCGAAGAATATTCAACTTCTTGCTTCAATCTCCATTAGGTTCCCTTGTTTCAGCTTTTCTATTACAGTCCTAGGGTTTTCTTAAAGGTCTTCTTTGGAGGATTTGATACAATTCAATAAATGTTCAGGACTGGCTAGTTGGGAATCACTGCTTAATTAAAAACATTGTAATTGGCAATTAATTTTTTAGCGTATATCCATATGCGACCAGCTCAAAATTATTCTGGGATAAATGTTCAAGAAACAATATATTTTTCTAAATTATAATATAATACTTTTTTGAAATTCTGATAAATGAAAAATACACTCAAGGACAAAACAAAAGGAAGTGGAAAGTTTTTGGTGTCGATTTTTTTTTAAGCAGACAGAGGCAATTTTGCTCACACTTGGTTATCTAGCATGTCTTCAATAAAGGTCACTGTGTATCAAATATCTTTCTAAGTTATTGTTTGAATCCCGCTATACATGCTGAAAGGTACAACCTCCATAAGTTTTGCCCATGAATGGATATTTATTTTTTATAAAATATTGTGCGCTAAGAAATATTTCCAATTTAAAGAGAAAGAAGGAACATTGATGGGTATTATACTTAAGATAAAGTTCATATTCCTTTGAAACGATTAAAAATTTCCGTCATGGCGAATGAAAAGGCAAATATCGTAGTTTTCTTTCTGCTTTAGTGATATGACAGAAGGCTATATGTACATAGGGCAGGAGCTAGTGATTTTATAAATGAGGATAAAGAAATTGATATCTAACCAGGTTTCCTCTTCAAGAAGTACTGTCATCATATCCAATCAGTGTGGAGGAGCTAACTGCCCCTGTCTATATTTCTAATCGTCTAATACCTACAGAGGAATTATTTCTATTTGTCCCTCTCCACCAAATCTAATCTCCAAATATATATATGCCTTGATAATAATGATAGAACTTCAGGACTGAATTAACTTTACATGTTTCCACCTGTAGAAACACCTCGAATATGTAGTGTATAAGATACATGCTTTCAGTTTGATTACTTGATTCCATGGTTGGTTTGGACTCATGTAAGAAACGGCTTTCACTGCCTTCTTGAAGTTAGCTTCAATAAGGGCTATGTACCCGGATCTTATCGCAGGAAACGTCGATTTACAATTTACGAGAATCTTCAACGGGAATTACTTGACAGTGCACACGTTGAAAACTAGATCTCACCGAGGTAACTGATTTGGGAATGACCTGACCTGATGGTATTCGTGTTGGAGAATGGCTTAACCTTACGGCACTCGTATCGGGGAAACGAAGGTATCAACACGTTGAAAATGACGTTCACGAAAGCAGTGTTGTGCTATGTACGTATTAGAAATGATTTGAAATATAGTTAGACATTACACAAATATCAATAATTGCAGTATATCTCACATCTTTCCCTTTTACGAGATATAAATACAAAGATAAAAATGAATTTATATCTGCATTAAAGTAATAATTTGCGCGGTGAATCATATTTCCAATAAACAGAAATCTATGAGAGCTATAACCCGAGAGTTATATAACTGGGCGATTATAATTATCATTAAGAGAGAGGCAGTTAAGTCAAGATTAGCTTGGTGATAGGGACTCGTTAAAAAGGCGAAGTTCTAATCCTCAAATAATAAATTGGAATGCCCATTAATTTTAGTTCTTCTTGAAAACATCTCAGATAATATCTAGGAGATTTAGACCTTTTTATTGATGGTCTCGGTGTTGAAATATTAGAGATTTTTCTTTTCAAACCTTTATATATATAAAATGAAAGAATTTAAAAGCACGAATGTTTATTTTATACATAATACAAACTTCTACTGCCCTTACTACATTGAAAAAATATATTAGGAGTGCTTGGCTCATCAGTGGTGAACCCTCCCAGCGGTTTCGCCAATTTAATCTACCAGAACGCTTCTCAGGGCTCTAATACTGTATTGGACGATTCTGCATATATACGCAGCATTGAAGGGTGGAATCTTAGAAATGGTTTTCAAGAAAACTATGGACATAAGCTTATAGGATAGTAGAATTACAAACCTTTATATTAAGACAAAGCAATAACGCGCCATCTATACATATAAAATGAAAATATTTAAGCACGAATGTTTCTTTAATACATAATGCAAACTTCTACTGTCCTTACTATGATGAAAAAAATATATTGGGAGGTCTTGGCTCATCAGTTATGAACCCGCTAACGAAATTAAATTGGCAAAACCGCTAAGAGGGTTCACCACTGATGAGCCAAGAGCCCTCCTAATATATTATTTCATCGCAGTAAGGACAATAGAAGTTTTTATTCTGTATTAAAGAAACAATTCGGGCATAAAACCTTTATATAATCCATATGTATATATAATAGGACCTCTCATGAAAGATAGCCAAACATAAGAATATGTTTAGGAAATAATAGAGAAACCGTACCTATATCAATATGAAATAAAAAGATAAAAGTATTTAAAAGAAAAAAAGTTTGTATTAAAATGCACTAAAAGTTTAAAAATAAATATTTAACAGCTACCGCCATTATCCAATTAGATCTACGAGGGCCATCCAATAAATAAGTTTCCCTATTTTTTAACAAATAAACAACATTATTTACAATTATGCAGGTATTTTATATTCATTATACAACTCATTGACTACTTCTCTACATAATCACCATTTTTGTCCAAACATTTTTGGTACCGTCGTAGCAATTTTTTGATACCACTGTTGTACCAAGCCGTGTCCTGTCTTCGTATATGAGCGCGTACGAGTAGCGTGATTTTGAAGGTCACGCGCTTCTAACACACCCTAGTGATCATTTCTTACACTACTAACTAAATTTAACAACTTTTCGTTCGCAGAAAAAAATAGGGAAACTTATTTATTGGATGGCCCTCGTATATGAGTAAAAAAGCGGTGGAAGACGATTATCATATATTGAGGGAAGAGGTGGTGGTGGTGTCTTGTCCATCCATGGAAAGGGAGGTGCCCCGCTATTCTTTTTATATCACCTTACCAAAATAAAAGGGTCACGTTCATGATGAAAAATGAGAACACGTTCTGGTTTATTCTACAACATAAAGGAAACCACTGAACAAAAACCATCTACCTTTCAAGTCGTGTAACAATATAGATTTGAACTTTATTTGTTAAATTATGTTGATATTCTGGTTATATGTGAGGCGAAATAGAAAAACTCTTATCTAAAATGTTCAGTATTGTTTATCAAATTATTTATTTATTCTAGAAATAACTGTGTAGATAATAAATCTTAAGTTCTTATTCTAAGAAGCATTTTGTTGAAACATCCAAAGAACGTTTAAGACAAATCCATTGGGATTCATTCTATCAGGATTCCCTTTCTTGGGATGAACTGTCTTGGAAACCATTGACTCTTCAATATATATGAATCAATGTGTTTTTCTTACAAAATATATTTTATATATATTTTTTAATATATTCATAACTTTCTAGGTGGTGTCTTGCCCACATGGAAAGGGGGGTATCATTGCCCCGTTAGTCAGCCACATTTCAGAGTTCCCTGTTCACGGTTACCGTAGCGGCTCGGGGTTCACGACACCGTACTTCGCCCTACAGGGCAGTCCCTGAGGTAAAAGGTAAAATACTTGCTAATCAATCGCATCAGTACATTCATCACAATAATCATAAACAGAAGTGCAATAGCGTATTCCACTTACCAATTTTGGATTCATATGTCAAGCTGTCCTTTTATTTTAGCTTCAGATTCACCGGTAAAAACATATCGAAGGAATCCTGATAAAGAATTTGTTATTGAAAACTTGCTTCTCAGATGTATAAAAAAGAAAAATGTCACAAATATATTAAACATTGTGTTTTAGAAATACATTTTTAGAGCATAAAGACTCATAGTTATTTAGCATAAAATGAGCGCATATATTTAAAATATATATACTAGAATATATACGAGGTATGTGTGTTCAAAAAGTATCGCGACTTTTGAATTTTCGCGGGTTAGGTATATTCGAATTTCGATCATTTTGTGGCTTTATGTTGGTACTCATGTCTCTCACTTATGCCGACAAGCTCGACAATTTTGAATTTTCACTTAATTGTTGACAGCTGCTTTGCTTGAAGGTGTTTTGGATCGTCTTCGATTTTTACCTATTAAAAAAAATGGATCAAAGAACCTGTATCAAATTTTGTGTGAAAAACTAAATTAAGTGCGCGGATGCATTCCGAATGTTGACTGTGGCATACGGTGAAGCTACCTTGGACCGAAGCAACGTTTATCGGTTGTACAAAATGTTCTCAGAAGGCCGAGAAGATGTGAACGACGAAGAGCGTGCCGGACGCCCGAGCACTTCAACAAAATACGAAAAAATTAATGAAGTGGAGAAAATGATATTGGCCAATCGTCGAATCACCGTTAGAGAAGTTGCTGAGGACCTAAACATATCGATTGGCTCGTGTCATTTGATTTTCATCAATGATTTGGGCATGAGACGGGTCGCCGCGAAATTCGTACCAAAATTGCTCAATTGCGACCAAAAACAGCATCGCATGAACATTGCTAATGAGATGTTGGATTCTGTCCGCGACGACCCAAATTTGCTCCAGAGGGTCATAACTGGTGACGAAGCGTGGGTTTATGGTTATGACGTGGAAACCAAAGCTCAATCATCTCAATGGAAGCTGCCGCACGAACCAAGACCGAAAAAAGCCCACCAAGTTCGGTTGAATGTGAAAGTTTTGCTGACAGTTTTCTTCGATTGCAGGGGCGTGGTGCATCATGAGTTCTTGCTACAGGGTAGAACGGACAATAAGGAATATTACCTGCAAGTTATGCGCAATTTGCGCGAAGCAATCCGCCAGAAACGCCCGGATTTGTGGAAGAACAAAAATTGGCTTTTGCACCACGATAACGCCCCTGCTTACACATCGTTGCTTGTGCGCGACTTTTTGGCCAAAAACAACACACTAATGATGCCGCAGCCACCGTATTCCCCAGATCTGGCCCCCTGTGACTTTTTCTTGTTCCCTGAACTGAAGAGGCCCATGAAAGGACGACGTTACGCTACGTTTGACGAGATAAAGACGGCATCGAAAGAGGAGCCGAAAAAGATTTTTAAAAATGATTTTTTGAAGTGCTTCGAAGATTGGAAAAACCGTTGGCACAAGTGTATAATATATCATGGGGATTACTTTGAAGGCGACAAAATAGCTATTAATGAATAAATAAATAATTTTTGAAAAACACAAAAGTCGCGATACCTTTTGAATACACCTCGTATAGTGTATGTAATGTTGGAATATTACACAGAATAACAAGGGCTAGAGATGAGCACGTGTTTGAATAGGAACTTGTACATATATTAATATAATGTTTATTGTTTTTGTTGTTTTCATGTAGAAACATATACCAGGATTTGTTTTGTATAATTGCTATTAATAATAAATAATATGTAAAGTTAAATTGGTTACGGATTCATCCTTCTTACTTACTCTAATTACATAACATGTAATGCGCATATATGGAATTCTTTTACATAAATGTACTTAATAAGCCACAATGCTTTTATTGTGGCTTGTTCTTCATAAATTAAAATTGATGTGTTGGCTTAAAAAGTATTTTCAGTTGCAATGTCCTAAACATTTTCTCTATTTCTTACGCTACGTGTCATTATATTCTCCATAGTATGTACACTGGTCCACAAAATCAAAGGAACAACATATTTTTTTCATTTATCTAAAATTTTATTGAACATTTATCAATGAAATTTTATACACAAATTTATCATTCCATTATTGATTAGAATACCCGAAATCAAAGAATTCTAACACGTATTTTATGCAAATTAGCCGGTCAAGCAATGATCTTCTTGCAGTCAGTGCATAAATATCTAGGATATTGTTGTTAATATGGGGTGTGATCGCCTTTAACTGATAGACAGGCTCTACATCGGTGACCCATACTAAGAATTAGGGAGTTTATCAGCTCCTGTGGAATCAACGCCCACTCTTGTGTTAAGGCTGTTTCTAGCTCATGAGTGTTTCTAGGAGGGGGTTGGAGGGATGAGATCCGCCGCCCTAGGTTTTCCCATCATGCTCAATGGGATTCAGGTCTGGGGATCGAGCTTGCCAATTCATCCGAGCAATTGCATGGTTTTGGAGAAAAGTGTCGACCACACCAGCCTTAGGTGGACGGGCATTATCATCCATTAGAAGAAAGTTTTCTCCCATTTCCAATGCTTGAGGCATCAAATATGCTGCCAAGATCTCGTCCCGATACCTCTGTCCAGTCAGGGTTCCTTGCCGAAAAATATAGAGTGCTGTGCAACCGCCCAAGAAGATTCCTGCACAGACCATAAAACATTGGCTTCTGTAGGGATCCTTTTCAACCTTATTTCGGGGATTATTTCTGGCTCCTACCTCTCTCCAGACAAAGACACGACGATAATAGCTGTTTAGAGAGAATCTGGACTCATCAGTGAGCATTACACGTCTCCATTCATCTGGATTCCAGGCGACATGTTGTCTGCGCCAAAGTTCCCTTGCTCTCTTTTGAGGTGGTGTCAACGGCACACATATTATGGGTCTTCGAGCATAGAGGCCCTTCATGTGAAGCCTGCTGCGTATTGTATCAGTTGAAATGGGAGAAAACTTTCTTCTAATGGATGATAATGCACGTCCACATAGGGCTGATGTGGTCGACACTTTTCTCCAAAACCATGCAATTGCTCGGATGAATTGGCCAGCTCGATCTCCAGACCTAAATCCCATTGAGCATGTATGGGAAAACCTAGGACGGCGGATCTCATCCCTCCAACCCCCTCCTAGAAACACTCATGAGCTAGAAACAACCTTAACACAAGAGTGGGCGTTGATTCCACAGGAGCTGATAAACTCCCTAATTCTTAGTATGGGTCACCGATGTAAAGCCTGTCTATCAGTTAAAGGCGATCACACCCCATATTAACAACAATATCCAAGATATTTATGCACTGACTGCAAGAGGATCATTGTTTGACCGGCTAATTTGCATAAAATACGTGTTAGAATTCTTTGATTTCGGGTATTCTAATAAATAATGGAATAATATATTTGTGTATAAAATTTCATTGATAAATGTTCAATAAAATTTGAGACAAATGAAAAAAATATGTTGTTCCTTTGAATTTGAGGACCAGTGTAAAAACATAACTATTTTTGAAAATAGAGAAATCCATACTTAAACCATTAGATAATAAAAAGGCATATATTGGATTTAATAAAAGATTTATTTGCCAATATTTCCTTTTGCTAAACGCCAACCTTTGTCATGGCATTACATTTTGTATAAACAAACTCTTGCTTTTTGTTGAGTTTGTTTATAAACGGTAGGATAAAGAAAGTTCCCGAACTTTCAAAAAATAAAATATAAAACAACTTTTTAAAAATGTAAAATAAATTTCGCTGTAAAGAACAAAGCCTAAACTATAATATAATTTAGGAACGCCAGTAAATGCGCATGCGTAGTTTTCATTTTAGGCATAATTTTGTTGTAAGTATTTAGCTCGCGTCGGTTTCTGCAATGTCATCATTTGAGCAAAGGTGAAATATTAAATTATATAAACCACTTGTACATAATGAAATGCCTTGATAAAGGTTTTCAATACAAAATATGATTTTTATTATATAATACATAACTATTTTTGAAAATAGAGCAATTCATACTTAAATCATTAGATAGTAAAAGGTTAAGATATTTAACTTATTCTGATTGTAATTTTTATAATAATTTTTTCATGCACAATTTTTTTTCCCACCTTCTTTGTATTTTAAATGATTTTAACTGTGATATTATAACACTATGCGGCGTTGAGTTTGTGAATACAAAAATGTAATGCCTCGATAAAGGTTAGCGTTCAGCCAGCCGAAATATTGGCAAATAAATCTTTTATTCAATCCAATATATGCCTTTATATTATATAATACATAACTCTGTATAGCGAATATAGAAGGGCTAGATTATAGAGTATAGAAAGCAATCACGGCTCAGTATATATATTATAAATCTTCCATGCGGCCATATATTTCACATGGAACTGAAGCAATTTTTTATGCTGCCACCAACAAAGGCGTCACTCCATCACTGTCCAACAATTTTTACATCGCACACACAAGTCTTTAATTAAGTTTTCTTACAGAGGAGATATTCATTTTCTCTAGACTCTCAATATCCATGTGTGGGAGAGATGGGCAAAATGTAATCATATTACACTCTATATAATTAAAGTTATTGAATAGATTCGAAAGATAAACTACTCTGAAATGTAATCAATAATAAAAACCGAACTTCGAGTATAAGTTTCCTGTTTTATTTAAACATTCTTTCAAGATTCCAGGTATTATAAGCCCTTCTGCAGAGGTCTATATGACAAAATATTCTCCTGTTAGAAGGTCTATAATATCCTAAAGCTATAGAGAATATATTAATAAAGCAGGAAACCTATATTCGAAGTTCGTTTTTATTATTGCGTAAGTTATTGAATAGGTACAATATATAATATAGATTAGAAACACAATGTAAATATAAATACCCCCTATCTAAATATATTATTTATCAATTACATATATATTTGTTAAGATACAATATGTATTATAGATTATAAACACAATGTAATAGGACCTAATCAAATACACTATTTATCAATTACATGTAATTTATAAGGTACAATTTGTATTATAGATTAGAAACACAATGTAATAGGACATATACAAATATACTATTTATCAATAACATGTAACTGATAAGGTACAATATGTAATATAGATTATAAACACAATGTGTATATAAATAAGACCTATAAAAATACACTATTTATAAATTACATGTAATTCATAAGGTAAAATATGTATTATAGATTATAATATGATGCACTAGCGCGCCATCTGTTATCAAATTTCCATTTTTCCATTGAAGTAAGGGCAGTAGAATTGTTTAATTTCAAAAAGAATCTTACGCGTTTAAAATAGTTCCGAAATTTGATTATAGATTATAAACACAATGTATATATAAAAAATACCAATAAAATTACACTATTTATAAATTACATGTAATTCATTAGGTACAATATGTAATATAGATTGTACATAAATAAACACAAAGCATAAAAAGATCTATCCAAACACACTATTTATTAATTTGGATTTGGTCTTATTACCTTGTGTTTCTATTCTATAATTCAAATCGTACCCTATCAATAACCGGTAATTGTATAAAATGTAACCCCAATTTCATTTTGAGCATCATTGATGTGTAGAAGTATATGCGAACGCAATCTTAGTAAAATTATCGGATAGTGTTCTATTGCTTCTTATTAGATTCTATAAGAATTATTTTTTATTGTATGTAACAAAGCCATTGTTTTTAGTTAGTTCCAAATAACTTTATCATCATATTTACAATATACTTTGGGGAATGGTTATGTACAGGGGTTCATTTACAATTATAATTTATATTTATGTCGTTGGGTCCGGATTCTCAGGTCCTTGGGGATGTTGTTCTTGAGAAGGTTTTGTCAGGCTTGCTTGATGTTCAAGGTGGGTTTAATTTTCCTTTTTTTTCCAACTTTTCGTCATTCTGGCTTAATTGATGGAGAATTTGTCTAGAATTTAAATTTCTTATTTTCCTTAGCCATTGTTTTTTAACATTGAGCTATCCATATTCATTTTTAAAAATATAAACAGAGAATTTTTATGAGTGTCATGATTATAATTTTATTTACTTTATACTATACTAGCGGACGTTCCCGGCTTCGCCCGAGGTTTTACTCGAGTAAAGGTTTTTCTAACGAACATTTGTTAAAACAATTCTCTATAAACTTATAAAAAAAAGATATATTTTGATAATTTGAAACTCGTATATTTGAATCTCTCGATAAAGTGAACATTTTTTCCCGGTCCCTGTGTGCCGTGTCATCCTTATGTTTCTTATAAATCTAAAATTAGAAAATAAACTTTTAAATCGGTAACCTCAAGGAGATAGCACTAAAGCACTAATATTTGAATTAGTTTTATTTAAATAATTTAATAATTTACCTATTATATATATACCATTAATAATTGCATCCTAAAATTTAATTTTTAGTAGCGCATTTATATTTATTCGAATTTTATATTTAAACGATACTCAGTATTTCTTTTGATTATTATATATCATATATATCGTCTTGCACAATTATTTAAACGCATTTATATTTATGCGAATTTTATATTTAAACGATACTCAGTATTTCTTTTGATTATTATATATCATATATATCGTCTTGCACAATTATTTAAACTTTTAAAATAAAGTACAATACTTAAAATAAAATATGTTTCATAAAGTACAATACGTAAAATAAAATATGTTTCTTATAAATCTAAAATTAGAAAATAAACTTTTAAATCGTAACCTCGGTAAAACGCATTTATATTTATGCGAATTTTATATTTAAACGATACTCAGTATTTCTTTTGATTATTATATATCATATATAGCGTCTTGCACAATTATCTAAACTCTTTAAAATAAAGTACAATACTTAAAATAAAATATGTTTCATAAAGTACAATACTTAAAATAAAATATGTTTCTTATAAATCTAAAATTAGAAAATAAACTTTTAAATCGGTAACCTCAAGGAGATAGTACTAAAGTACTAATATTTGAATTAGTTTTACTTAATATATTAGCCCTGAAAGACCCAAGGTCATCAGGCGTGGACCAAAACCTAAGCCTATCTCGGTCTCAATGGTGGAGCTGCTTGCGAGTTAAAGCTACAAATCTGCAAATAACTCTAAGGATATTAAAGATATTCAAGAAATTATTTTTCGTAAACCTTTCCGGAGATACACCTAATAATATTCCAATATTTCACGGCGATTGGATGTATGGTTTTCGAATCCATAGAGGACACACAGACACACACACACACACACACAGACACACACACAGACATTCAATTTTATATATATAGATTATATACTTTTCAAATAAAGCAACTTTCTATTACCCTTAATGTGAGCAAATATTATTTTCGGGCCTGGCTCATGATTGGGGAACACTTCCAACGGGTTTTCTAGTTTAATTATGCATAAAACGTTCCAATATTGTATGATTTATAATAAAAATACAATATTAGAGTTACATTTATTTATTTGACATATCGGACGCGATATCCCAGCTTGGAATACTTGCACCTATTAGAGTGGCATGGTTAATCAAATTTGGAGGGTTTGGAAGGATCACCACTGATGAGCCAAGACCCCCCCCCCCCAATATTATATCGTAGTAGGGAAAGTAGGAAGTTGCTTTAATTTGAAAAAAAAATATATTATCGCGCAAAACAGTTTCATTACTTATTTATATATTATTATCAAAAAGGCATATATTGGATCAAAATTAAAATTTATTTTACCATCATTTCAGTTGGCTGAACGCCAACCTTTATCAAGGTATTATAACATTTTAATTTAGGTCAACAACAAACACAGCGCCACATAACGTCAATTGAATCCCCATTGAATATAGGCAAAAAAATATTTTTTTAAACTAAATTCTATTGACGTTATGTGGCGCTGAGTTTGTTGTTGACATACATTAATATGTTATAATACCTTGATAAAGGTTGGCATTCAGCCAACTGAAATATTGGTAAAATAAATGATATTTTGATCCAATATATGCCTTTTTAATTGAAGATTTATTTATGGATTGCTCTATTTTCAAAAAAAATATATATATATATATATATGTTATGAATATTTTGTGTTGTTGTTAGATTAGGCTTGATAAGACAAAGGATCGATAAGATAAAGGGTTGAGGTGCAGTCGTGATAAAAAAAGATAAATATTTACCGTCAAGTAGCTTTTATTTTCAATTACTTGAGGAAAGATTACACATTTGTTAGTTTTCACATTATATAGAATTTATAATTTAATCCTATATTAGTGATTTAAAAGGATTGATTGGTTAACTACGCATATTTACAACAAAATTATACAACGAAAACTAAACAACTAAACTAAAAGTCTTTCTAAAAACGATGATAACCAAAATAAAATTATCAATGAATAAAATAAAGTATATATTTTTAAAATATAGAAATATTTGAGGTTTTTAGATTATATAATATTTTTAGATTATATAATATTTTTAGATTATATAATATTTCCCCCCTGTGAAAAAGATTTTAAAATATTAAAATTTTAAAATAAAATTGGTAATTAAAAATAATTAATTAAACGAAATCAATAAATCTATAGAAATAATTAAAAATGAAAACAATAAAAATCAATACGCACATTTTTTCAAAATAAACAAAAGAAAGTTTGTTTACAAATAATTTATATAATTATGAAATTATAATAAAAGTATATATAAGAAATATTAATGAGTGAAATAAATCAAAAATGTATATGAAGCAAAAAAGGTATTTAAAATTTGAATAATTATGACATTATGGTAGTTACACTTCAAAGTATCAAAAGCAGTAGAAAATGTTTTTTTTTTACATGGTTGAGTAATGAAACGCTAATAGATATATGGAGTGACATTAAGTTATTTGTGAAGGCTTAAGAATTGGTGCTGATATTTGTTCTTCATTGTCCATGTCCAAAATATGGCCTTCCTGTAAAAAACATGGTTTATCATCAATATCTATTAACTTTGTGTTAGAATTTTGGTTTACTATAAAGTCATTTTCTATGTTAGTGCTATAGTGAAGTAAAAAATCTGTTTCTGGATAAAATAATTTAAGCTTATTTGAGTGTATAATTTCTGTTTGTTTTCTTTGGGGTATATTAGGCTTATCTATTTCATATGTGACTGGAGAAAGTTGTTTTAAAATAGTAAATGGGCCTATATATCTTTGTGTTAATTTACCAGTGTTTGGATAAATAAAGGTTTTTACTAATACCTGATCTCCTTCTTTAAAAATGGGTTCTGGGTGTTTAATATCATAAAGTTGTTTGCTGTGTTCATGGGATTTAATGGTTCTTTCAATGGCTAATTTTCTTGCTTTTTCAATTGGTGTATGTGTTACTGTGTCATGTTCTATATAATGTGGTTGTATTCCATAATATAAGAATTTAGGAGTAAAACCTGTTGTGGTATGTACTGTTTCATTATAGCTTTCAGTAATTTTAGGAATATATTTTGTCCAAGGAATCTTTAAATTAGCATTATATTCACATCTTAACCTATTAATGATAGTGGAATTTAGTCTTTCTACTCTTGCATTTGTTTCTGGATGATGGGCACTGGTGAGTAGATGCTTAACATTATTTCTATCTAAAAAGTGTTTATATTTTCTGCTAAGAAAAGCTGCATTTCTGTCAGTTATTAATATTTCAGGTTTATTAATTTGGAATAAATTTCTCAAACAAGTTATATAAGAATCAGTTGATACAGATTTTGTTGGAAAAGCCCAAAGGAATCTACTGTGATGATCTACTATCATATGGATACTGTGTCTAGTTGTCCCATAATTATGTAACCCGCCCAATGTATCTAGAGAAAAAATGTGATTTGGGTGTGTGGCTATTGGCATCTGTTGTAGTGGTCCATAAACAATTCTGTTATCCCTAGACTTGTTAAACTGGCAAGTTTCACAATGTTTGGTGTAATTAGCAATATCTCTAGTCATATGTGACCAATAATAGTGTGGAGAAATTATTTTAGTCATTTGAGTTGTTCCAATATGCCCATGCTTTGTGTGTACTTTGCTTAATAATTTGTGTCTTAGTGTTTGTGGTACATAAGCTCTTTTAAAACCTCTTCTATTAATAATGTAGAGGCCATTTTGTATTTTAATTTTAGCACTACTAATTTGTTCTGTGGATTGGTGTTCTTTTAACTCATTATATGTTAGGTAAAATAAGACAGGTGCTCTTGATAGCATGTCTGCTTCTATATTATTTAATCCTTTAATATGTTTAATGTCAAAGCTATATTGAGATAGGATTAAAGACCATCTAAATAATCTACCTTGTGGGTTTTTTACATTTTTGATCCATTTTAAAGGTAAGTGGTCTGTGTGCAAGGTAAAATGTATGTTGTGTAGATATGTGTGAAACCTTTGTACTGAATTAATGATAGCTAATGTTTCAATTTCTGAGGCAGTATAATTCTGTTCATATGGGTGAAGTTTTCTTTAAAAGTAACCTATGGGGTGTAAGATGCCTTGTTCATCCGGTTGTTTAAGAACTCCTGCTACTCCTAGACTTGACGCGTCTGTGAATAAATGGCAAGGTTTTGATGGGTCATAAATATATAGTACAGGTTGTGATATGAGTGCATTTTTAAGTGTTTGGAAGGCTTGTTCATGTTTCGCACTCCATAGCCAAGGAGCATTTTTTAACAAAAGTTCATTCAAAGGTGCCCTAATTTGCGCATAATGGGGAATAAATTTATTATAAATATTTATGGTGCCTAAAAATCTCTGTAAGGTTTTAATATTATATGGTCTATTTAATTTTAAAATTGCTTCAATATTTGTGTTATTTGGTGTATATTTTCCTGAGTTAATAGTGTATCCTAAGAATTGTATTTCTTTTTGTAAAAATTTGCATTTATTGAGATTCAGCTTTATATCCTCTTGTTCGAATATACCTAATATGTCATCTAAATGCTTAATGTGTTCTTCATAAGTTTTAGAGTGTATAATAATATCATCAAAATAATTTAAGGCATAGTGTATATTATGCTTAGTGAAAACTGACTTCATAATCCTTTCAAATTGTGAAGGTGCATTTTTTAGACCATATGGAAGTCTGTTCCATTCATAACATCCTAATTGTGTTACAAAGGAGGTTTTATGTCTATCTTTTTCATCTATGGGTATATGCCAGTATGCATTTTTAACATCTAGAATAGTATATATTTTTGACTGTGATAACCTATCTATAATTTGTTCTATAAGTGGAATTGGTGTATGTTCTGGAACTGTTTTTTGATTAAGTTTCCTATAATCTATACAGAGTCTTGTGGGGTGATTTGGGTTATCAGATTTTTTATTCACTAATAATGCAGGAGAACTATAGGGGCTAGATGAGGGTCTAATAATATCATATTTTAATAATTCAGTTATTTGTTTTTGTATTTCAGCATTATTGTAAAAAGATGTCCTATATGGCTTTTGTGCTATGGGAATATTATCTAAAAGAGATATGCAAATTGGGTTAGTCTTTATGTGTCCTATATCAAAATTGTGCTTAGAGAAAACATTCTTATATTTATGCAATATATCTGAAATTGTTTGATTAGAGAAATTTGGATTAATATCTACTTTACTAAGGTCTAAATGGGAATTATAATTTGTTATAGAGCCCGGTTGTCGCATACTGTGAAATGAGTTAAAATCAATAATGGGATTTGAAGTAGGATTTATAAGTTTAACATTTGTATTTGGTATATCAAAAGAATTGAAATTACACAATGGGTTAATATTTAAAAGAGATGAATTTTTAACATAGTATGGGTCTGGAATACATAGGGTAGTGGCATATGACTTCTGATTATCAGTTTTTGGATTAAAAGAATACAAGAATTTATAATTTTGGAAAAGAAGGTTTTTTGAAAAATCTATTTGCAACTTAAATATATAAAATGTTGGTAAACCTAAAATAAGATATTCTATTGGACTATCACAAACAAACATTTCTTGATACTTTGTAATTTTACCTAAGCTAAGCCTAACCAATATTTTGTATAATGGGTAACTAAATCCTTCTACCTGACCTATTCTTTCTTTTGGGGAATTATCTAATATTTTATAATAAATATGATTTAAGTATTTCAAAGGGATAATAGATATGGATGATGCTGTATCAAGTACACAGGGTGAAGATATTTGATTTATAAATACAGAAAATAATAATAATGTTCTACCTGGGTTGATGCGCTTCGGATGATTATTGTTCTTAAGTGGGCAGTCTCTATGGAAATGGTACTGGTTGGGTAGCTGGTGAGATGCACATATCTTGCAGGGGTAGGGTGGTAAATTGATTGTTCTACTGGATGCTTCCTGGTGATGAGCTGTGGTTGATCTTGGGGATGACCTTGGAGGTGGCTGGGATTGTAGGCTTGGAGGAGAGTTGGGGTTGAGCCTTGACCTTGCTGGGTAATATGATCTAGTTTGAAAATTCTGCCTATTATCATTACTTGTGGATGGTTGCTGATTATCTGAGTTATATTTACATTGTGGTTCCTGTTTTTCTTGATTGGTAGAGTATTTTAATTGAGTGGCTATTTTAATCCAATCTGAGGTTTCCTTAATTCTTGCTGCAATTAAATATTTCTTTAGGTAATTTGGCATCCCATCTGTAAGAGCTTCTAATAATAGGGGTGTATCTAAATTAAGTTTTTTTGCTAATGAAGATTTTTATTTAAAATAAATATCAAGATCATACTTATCATTATATTTTAAATTTAAGAATTTACTAAATAGATTAGAGTCTTTAACTGTAAAATATGAAAGTACTTTTTGTTCTAGTTCCCCCCAATTATCTATATCTTGTAATTGTTCTATAAAAAAATTAAAAGCTTCTCCATCAAGATAATTTGAAATATTCTTTAGCTTATAGTCTTCATCAAAATGGTTTTGTTGGCATTTTTTGTTAAAGAATTTGAGCCAAGATGTTATGTCTAAATTTTGACCATTAAATTTCGGTATTTCTATAGTACTTGGATTAGGCGTCATGGCGTGTTCTACATTCCTTTGTTTGCGAGACATTTTGTAAAAATAGTTTTATGAAATTTGAATAATTAATAGAGCAATTAGGTTGAAAATTCAGGTAATCCTGTCGACTTATTGTTATGAATATTTTGTGTTGTTGTTAGATTAGGCTTGATAAGACAAAGGATCGATAAGATAAAGGGTTGAGGTGCAGTCGTGATAAAAAAAGATAAATATTTACCGTCAAGTAGCTTTTATTTTCAATTACTTGAGGAAAGATTACACATTTGTTAGTTTTCACATTATATAGAATTTATAATTTAATCCTATATTAGTGATTTAAAAGGATTGATTGGTTAACTACGCATATTTACAACAAAATTATACAACGAAAACTAAACAACTAAACTAAAAGTCTTTCTAAAAACGATGATAACCAAAATAAAATTATCAATGAATAAAATAAAGTATATATTTTTTAAAATATAGAAATATTTGAGGTTTTTAGATTATATAATATTTTTAGATTATATAATATTTTTAGATTATATAATATATATAAATGTCATAATATATGCTCTTCCAGGAATAAAGTAAACCTACAGTCAACGAGAGAGAGAGACGTCGATAGAAAGCTAAGTTACGGCCATTTTAAACCACTGACCACATGCCGGAGGGGGCTTTGTTGGGAACCCTGCCGGACTATTTTTAGATAGTCGGGGGGGGGGGGGGTGGTCGCCACACAAGACGGTTCGTTCGGCAGTGACAGCTCACGCGCTACCTCTCTCTCTCTGTTTGCTGGGTCCCATCTTCCAAACTTGTTGTTTCCTTATTTCTCTCTCCCCACATTATTATCATAATGCCACACTGAAAGTCGACAGGATCATATCACAGAAGAGTCGACAGAATCATATCACATATATATATATATATATAGCTATATTTATTTCGGGGTATGGATTAAGATGAATTCTTAGATCTGGGGGGATAACTTTGAACATTAAATAGGTGGGTGGAAAACTTGTGACAGAATGGGGTGTGTTATTATACGTTTGAGTGATGCGCTTAACTAGTTGAGTCCAGGAAGCTTTTGGATTTTCTAGATAAGCTAGTCTGAGCTTGCCTGTAATGGTGGCATTTAAGCGTTCTATTAAACCGTTTGCTTGTGGGCTATTGCTTGTGGTGAGTAGGGGTTGTATACCATGTGTTATTAGAAATTTACGGAATTTTTCTGAGGTAAAAGCGGGCGCTCTGTCAGATAATAGACGATTTGGAAATCCTTGTTGTAGTACAGTTTTGAGGGTTTGAATGTACGTTAGGGTACTGGTTTACTGTTTGAAATTCCTTTGAGAGTGGTGAAAGCTAGTTGGCAGTTTTATGGTCTATTTGAAAGGTGTAGTTTTCTCGGTGTTCGTAAGTGCTGTGTTTCGACGTTGTTGTGGACTTAGTAAAAATGTTATTCAATGATGTCAGGTTTAGATGTGAGTAAAAGTACGACTTTCGACGTGGACACGCTTTGGGGTGAGTTGTGTCACAGGCATGAAGGCATCTTTGTGGCCTGTTAAGTGAGAAAAATTGTTGTGATGCGCTGTGCGACACGAGTGAGTGAATTGAATAGAAAGGTGTCACGTGAAGTCTTTATTTTTTGAAACAGCATCCAACTTGTTTCACCTTGAATAACAAATTTACTAGTCATGGGTGGTGGTTGTACAAAACACATCGATATATTTTGGCTGTTAGTGGATGTGGCACTTTAGTGGCGACGATATGGAGCTTGTGTGATTCGAGATTGATTTGTTGCTAAGTCGCGCGCTAATAGATGGTGGCCAATTGAAGAAAGTGATGGGGGAGTGTGTTGAAGTTTGTTGAGAGAGATGTGTGGATGATTAATAATTATGCATGTAAAAGGAAAAGACGAGGGAATGACACTACGTTGGAGTTTTAACTTGTTTTGGTGTAGAACAGTTACTTTTCTAGTTGTGATTTTGAAGATATTGTATCTTTCGATTTTTGCAATTTGAAAAAAAAAATGCGTTTCACCTATGTTTATTAAAATTTGAATATATATTTTTCTAATTGTTGATTATGGTAGTGCGAAAATTAAACTTGTAAAAGGGCAATGGCGTGATGCTGACTTATAATTTGAATGGGGCGTGTACATAAATAGTGAACATAACAATGATTTATATTAAACAATTAGGAACTCTTAAAATTCGTAATTGGTTTAAGCGCATAAGCATAAAAAGATAAGAGGAGCTTCTTTTATAAATTTTAATGCGCAAGCTTTCGGACTAGACGTCCTTCTACAGGCATGGATAGTGGTAATACTAACGCCAGTATTACCACTATCCATGCCTGTAGAAGGACGTCTAGTCCGAAAGCTTGCGCATTAAAATTTATAAAAGAAGCTCCTCTTATCTTTTTATGCTTATGCGTTTATAACAATGATTTTCGCAAAGTATTGAGTATTTGATTAGGAAATTGGTGTTTCGTATAAAAATATTATATTAAGAAAAACATACAAATAAATTTAGAAAATATGATTCGAATAATATAAAAAATAATGATTTTTTAAAATGTAAAATCAAAAGTAGTGAAATAAAATTTATAAGTTGCTTAAAATAAAGTAAAATTTGATAAATGAGGGTGTACAAGATTTAAAATTTGATATGATATAAAAATGGTAAAAATTGATTTAAAATGATTTCAGTGAAAATAAACATTAAATTTATGGAGAATCAAGTTGTGCATGAGGAGAGAGTAAGGTAGATTTTTTAAAAACACACAGTTTTTATCATTGTTCAGTCAGGGGACTTGGTCTTTAGTTGTTGTCCTCCTGATGACGCGAAAGACGCTCCATGTAGAGCTTGTAGAAGCTTGCAACTTCTGTTTGGCGACTACGGCATGTTGCCTGGAAGTTGGTTGCGTTGTAAGGCCGAAGGTGGGGGAACTTCTCGCCGGCTTTTTTGGCGCGATTTTCGGCTGTGTCGTTGGGGGGAGATTGCTTGGTCGTTTCGTTGGACTGGCGGGTTTGTTTCCTCCATCTTTGCTCTTTCTCGCTTCTCTATCTGGACAGTCTTCTTACCTTCTTCGTTGTGGTCATCCTGTCGACTCTCGCTATAGCTGTGGTAACCGAGGGTCAAACCTGTAGTAACCGAGAGGGACAGTCAGGGCGTGGAGAGTTTTCCTGTACCTCTCTGCACCTTGTAGGACCTTTAACAGTTCTCACAGAGTACAGGCAGTCGTGGTCGAGGCAGAGTGGAAAGCTTGGGAATGTCCACACACAAAAAACGAAAAGACACAGTTGTAGTAGGGAAGTTCCGTGAACAGATAGGAATCGAGCTAAGAGCAAGATGGAGAAAGAAGGTTTCTTACTGTTTTAGATGATCGATGAGGTGGACCTGGCTGCAACCAACAAGGGCTCACGCCGACGGTGAAGTGACTGTCTGAGTTGGGCTAAAACCGAGGTTTTTATATACCATTCCCGAGGGGGGGGGGAAGACATGTGAGAATTTGAACTTTGAACGTCTGCGGCATTCTGCTCCCTTTGACCTTGATGGCAACGACTCGCCAAATTCTCTTTAGGGTTGTTGGATTTCTCTTTCGATTTTAGACGTTTTTGAACTCCTCAATCTTGCTTTAACTCAGCTCTTAATCTATTACATAGTTTTATTTATTCATCCTTAGTTTGTACAAAGTACATTACATATGGTGATGCAATGAAACATGTCAATCATGCGTATAATTATTTATAGATGTGTCTCCATATACAACATGACAATCTTGTTATAAGTATTATACAATATAGGGTTGTTGGTTTAAATTACCATATATATATGTGACAATATAGTGGTAATAATGTGGTGAGGAGAGAAATAATCACACGACGAGTTGGAAGAGGAATCTGGAAGCCATCCGAGAGAGAGAGGACATATATATATATATAGCACGCCCTCGTACCCAAAATAAGCATAAAAAGATAAAGAAACATTTAAAATAAAAGGATTTAAAAGCGCGAATGTTTCTTTTATACATAAAACGAACTTCTACTGTCCTTACTGCGAGGAAAAAATATATTGGGAGGGCTTGGCTCATCAGTGGTGAACCCTCCCAGCGGTTTCGCCAATTTAATCCACCAGACCGCTTCTCAGAGCTCTAATACTGTATTGGATCATTCTGCTTTTATATGCTACACTGAAGGATGGAATCTTAGAAATAGTTTTCAAGTAAACTATGGAAATAAGCTTATAGGAAGACAGTAGAATTATATTCAAATATTTGCTTCGAGCAATGCTCTTCAGCAAACTATGAAGACAAGGCCAGTTAAGAATAAGTTAACACAAAGCAATAACGCGCCATCTATACATATAAAATAAAAGGATTTAAAAACGCAAATGTTTCTTTTATACATAAAACGAACTTCTACTGTCCTTACTGCGATGAAAAAATATATTGGGAGGGCTTGGCTCATCAGTGGTGAACCCTCCCAGCGGTTTCGCCAATTTAATCCACCAGAACGCTTCTAGTATTGGATCATTCTGCTTTTATATGCTACACTGAAGGATGGAATCTTAGAAATGGTTTTCAAGTAAACTATGGACATAAGCTTATAGGACAGTAGAATTATATTCAAATATTTGCTTCGAGCAATGCTCGCTTCGAGCTTTGTGTTAACTTATTCTTAACTGGCCTTGTCTTTATAGTTTGCTGAAGAGCATTGCTCGAAGCAAATATTTGAATATAATTCTACTGTCCTATAAGCTTATGTCCTTAGTTTACTTGAAACTTATTTCTAAGATTCCATCCTTCAGTTTAGCATATAAAAGCAGAATGATCCAATACAGTATTAGAGCTCTGAGAAGCGTTCTGGTGGATTAAATTGGCGAAACCGCTGGGAGGGTTCACCACTGATGAGCCAAGCCCTCCCAATATATTTTTTCCTCGCAGTAAGGACAGTAGAAGTTCGTTTTATGTATAAAAGAAACATTCGCGCTTTTAAATCCTTTTATTTTAAATGTTTCTTTATCTTTTTATGCTTATTTTGGGTACGAGGGCGTGCTATATATATATATATGTCCTCTCTCTCTCGGATGGCTTCCAGATTCCTCTTCCAACTCGTCGTGTGATTATTTCTCTCCTCACCACATTTTTACCACTATATTGTCACATATATATATGGTAATTTAAACCAACAACCCTATATTGTATAATACTTATAACAAGATTGTCATGTTGTATATGGAGACACATCTATAAATAATTATACGCATGATTGACATGTTTCATTGCATCACCATATGTAATGTACTTTGTACAAACTAAGGATGAATAAATAAAACTATGTAATAGATTAAGAGCTGAGTTAAAGCAAGATTGAGGAGTTCAAAAACGTCTAAAATCGAAAGAGAAATCCAACAACCCTAAAGAGAATTTGGCGAGTCGTTGCCATCAAGGTCAAAGGGAGCAGAATGCCGCAGACGTTCAAAGTTCAAATTCTCACATGTCTTCCCCCCCCCCCTCGGGAATGGTATATAAAAACCTCGGTTTTAGCCCAACTCAGACAGTCACTTCACCGTCGGCGTGAGCCCTTGTTGGTTGCAGCCAGGTCCACCTCATCGATCATCTAAAACAGTAAGAAACCTTCTTTCTCCATCTTGCTCTTAGCTCGTCTCCTATCTGTTCACTGAACTTTCCACTACATCTGTGTCTCTTCGTTTTTTGTGTGTGGACATTCCCAAGATTTCCACTCAGCCTCGACCACGACTGCCTGTACTCTGTGAGAACTGTTAAAGGTCCTACAAGGTGCAGAGAGGTACTGGAAAACTCTCCACGCCCTGACTGTCCCTCTCGGTAACTACAGTTTTGACCCTCGGTTACCACATAAATATATATATATGACGTGCTAATTCCTTTTATTCATTTATATATATATATATATTATATAACAACATATTATATATTTAAAATATATTTAAGTGCATATACAAAATTAATAATGTAATACCGGTAAAAGTAAAATAACCTTTCAAGGCAATTTTCTCCTCCTATAAATTTAAAAAGCTCTGATTTTTTATGACTGCTTCTTTTACTCCCTAAACATAAAATATTTAATACCCACACAGAACATTCCAATTTTTCAAAAGAGTGCAATCCTTATATTTCTATCACTTTTACTTTCATTTATTTTAAATAAAAATTTGATTTTAATAAAAGTTTATTCAACCTTTCTGTCCATTTATATATAACTGAAATGGTAAAAATATTTTAAATTCTTTCTCAATGCAAAATATATAAATTTTTCTAATGGAATAAAACATTTTTTCATTTCGACATTTGATTTTATCGAAAAAGGGGAAAAGAGATTTTTGAAATTTAAATATGGAGGAAATATTTGAAGGATAGAATAGTGAGTGAAGGAATAGCTTTACTTCAAGATTGGACTTTTGACTGTTTTACTGTTTGTCTTTGTGAAAGTATTAGAATCTTCATTTAAGAAGAGAGCTCCCAATATTGACTTCCTACTTCACTCTCTGTTTATAACCTTAACTACTTATTTATTTAAGAACTTGGCTGTTACTAATGCATTATTTAAAGAAGAAGCGAAATGTTTTCTTATTTTTTATTCTTTGTGTTTTCGACGATTTCTTTGTCTTTGAGTCTATTTGTTTAGGATATTGTTACAAGAGATTTAAAAATATTGTTCTAATATTTACTTTGAAATCAAACCTATCCATGAAAAGGGTACCTAACTAACTTTTCTGAAAGTTTCTTGTTTTTTTGTTGTTGTCGTTTGAAGAACAGGTTTAAGGGCGGA
>CP092879.1:40048030-40082869 GCA_030710605.1 Cordylochernes scorpioides | reverse complement strand
TAAATCAAATTTTTATTTAAAATAAATGAAAGTAAAAGTGATAGAAATTTAAGGATTGCACTCTTTGAAAAATTGGAATGTTCTGTGTGGGTATTAAATATTTTATGTTTAGGGAGTAAAAGAAGCAGTCATAAAAAATCAGAGCTTTTTAAATTTATAGGAGGAGAAAATTGCCTTGAAAGGTTATTTTACTTTTACCGGTATTACATTATTAATTTTGTATATGCACTTAAATATATTCTAAATATATAGTATGTTGTTATATAATATATATATATATATGAATACAAAGAATTAGCACGTCATATATATATATTTATGTGGTAACCGAGGGTCAAAACTGTAGTTACCGAGAGGGACAGTCAGGGCGTGGAGAGTTTTCCAGTACCTCTCTGCACCTTGTAGGACCTTTAACAGTTCTCACAGAGTACAGGCAGTCGTGGTCGAGGCTGAGTGGAAAGCTTGGGAATGTCCACACACAAAAAACGAAGAGACACAGATGTAGTAGGAAAGTTCCGTGAACAGATAGGAGCCGAGCTAAGAGCAAGATGGAGAAAGAAGGTTTTTTACTGTATTACATGATCGATGAGGTGGACCTGGCTGCAACCAACAAGGGCTCACGCCGACGGTGAAGTGACTGTCTAAGTTAGGCTAAAACCGAGGTTTTTATATACCATTCCCGAGGAGGGGGGGGGGGGAGACATGTGAGATTTTGAACTTTGAACGTCTGCGGCATTCTGCTCCCTTTGACCTTGATGGCAACGACTCGTCAAATTCTCTTTAGGGTTGTTGGATTTCTCTCTCGATTTTAGACGTTTTAGAACTTCTCAATCTTGCTTTAACTCAGCTCTTAATCTATTACATAGTTTTATTTATTCATCCTCAGTTTATACAAAGTACATTACATATGGAGATGCAATGAAACATGTCAATCATGCGTATAATTATTTATAGATGTGTCTCCATATACAACATGACAATCTTGTTATAAGTATTATACAATATAGGGTTGTTGGTTTAAATTACCATAGATGAGCCGGGAGTGAAAAGGTTTATCCGGGTTTTAAACGGGTAAAGCCTCTCTAACACAGGTAAGTAATTAAAATTTATTTTAATTAATTTAAACTGTGAGGGTTAAAAAGGGCTATAACAAGATGTTTTGTTTGGATATATCTGCAAATTATGAAAAATACAACTTATGTTTAATTTAAAAGTTATGATATTCATTATAAAAGAGAAATTTAGATAAAACCTTTATATTGTGTGAAAGAGAGTAAGTAAGTAAGTAATACAGATCCAAATGGGTTGGTAGAGAGTATGTAGATAGTATAGGTTTTTGAATTTAACGGGGAATTTTCTAGTCGCTATATGAGGTTTGTTTAAAAACGATCGATGTTAAATAAATCTGGATTTAAATGTAGGAATGGCTGGGAAGTTTGAGGCGGTATAATTCGGAATAGTTGCGTCTCGAAGATATCTGGAGTCAAATGTTTGAATTCACTGAGATATACATCTTGAGATATTCGCTGTGGGTTTTGAATAAATCGGGTTTGTGGAGGTGTAATGTACAGAACATTCTCTGTGTAATATTTTTATTTATTGACATGTATGGTGTCACTGTCTCTATTGAGAGGTTGATTGGGGCGATCTATTCGAACGACATTGGGTGAGATTATTTCAATTATTGTGTATGGTCCAGTAAAGTATGGTGCTAATTTATCTGTGTCGGGATGTATATAATTTTTGACCAAAACAAGATCATTCATTTCGAAATGTGGTGTTCTGTGCTGCTTATTAAATGTTTCTTTAACACAAAGCAATAACGCGCCATCTATACATATAAAATAAAAGGATTTAAAAGCGCGAATGTTTCTTTTATACATAAAACGAACTTCTACTGTCCTTACTGCGATGAAAAAATATATTGGGAGGGCTTGGCTCATCAGTGGTGAACCCTCCCAGCGGTTTCGCCAATTTAATCCACCAGACCGCTTCTCAGAGCTCTAATACTGTATTGGATCATTCTGCTTTTATATGCTAAACTGAAGGATGGAATCTTAGAAATGGGTTTCAAGTAAACTATGGACATAAGCTTATAGGACAGTAGAATTATATTCAAATATTTGCTTCGAGCAATGCTCTTCAGCAAACTATAAAGACAAGGCCAGTTAAGAATAAGTTAACACAAAGCTCGAAGCGAGCATTGCTCGAAGCAAATATTTGAATATAATTCTACTGACCTATAAGCTTATGTCCATAGTTTACTTGAAAACCATTTCTAAGATTCCATCCTTCAGTGTAGCATATAAAAGCAGAATTATCCAATACAGTATTAGAGCTCTGAGAAGCGTTCTGGTGGATTAAATTGGCGAAACCGCTGGGAGGGTTCACCACTGATGAGCCAAGCCCTCCCAATATATTTTTTCATCGCAGTAAGGACAGTAGAAGTTCGTTTTATGTATAAAAGAAACATTCGCGCTTTTAAATCCTTTTATTTTATATGTATAGATGGCGCGTTATTGTTTTGTGTTAACTTATTCTTAACTGGCCTTGTCTTTATAGTTTGCTGAAGAGCATTGCTCGAAGCAAATATTTGAATATAATTCTACTGTCCTCCTATAAGCTTATGTCCATAGTTTACTTGAAAACCATTTCTAAGATTCCATCCTTCAGTGTAGCATATAAAAGCAGAATGATCCAATACAGTATTAGAGCTCTGAGAAGCGGTCTGGTGGATTAAATTGGCGAAACCGCTGGGAGGGTTCACCACTGATGAGCCAAGCCCTCCCAATATATTTTTTCATCGCAGTAAGGACAGTAGAAGTTCGTTTTATGTATAAAAGAAACATTCGCGCTTTTAAATCCTTTTATTTTAAACTAGACGAATGACCCGGGCAACGCCCGGGTTTACATGATTAAATGTATTATTCAAACACATTAAACATGTGCCCGTTGGCTGCCAGCGAGTAAATGTCTGCGCCCGTTGACTCCCGGCGAGCAAGTGACTGCTCCCGTCGGCTGCCGGCGAGCAAGTGGCTTCCCGGCGCATGCGCGCGCACAGGGAAGCCACGTGCTCGCAGGCAGCGAATGGGCGCGCCCCGCCATCAGATCCACCGCGTTCTAGAGGGCGCTGCTCGTGAGCTAAGTAGAATAATTTGAATATATAGTTTTAATAATTGATTTATATATTTTTTAAAATAGCCTATCGTCATCCTCGTTATTTTTTTACCTATGTATTGAAATTTTGGTTTGAATTAGTGAACTACTGCGAATTTGTATACCGGACATACAGACCAACCAACAGACAAACATACAAACATTCATTTTTATATATATAGAAGATGTTTCTTTATCTTTTTATGCTTATTTTGGGTACGAGGGCGTGCTATATATATATATATATGTCCTCTCTCTCTCGGATGGCTTCCAGATTCCTCTTCCAACTCGTCGTGTGATTATTTCTCTCCTCACCACATTATTACCACTATATTGTCACATATATATATGGTAATTTAAACCAACAACCCTATATTGTATAATACTTATAACAAGATTGTCATGTTGTATATGGAGATACATCTATAAATAATTATACGCATGATTGACATGTTTCATTGCATCACCATATGTAATGTATTTTGTACAAACTAAGGATGAATAAATAAAACTATGTAATAGATTAAGAGCTGAGTTAAAGCAAGATTGAGAAGTTCAAAAACGTCTAAAATCGAAAGAGAAATCCAACAACCCTAAAGAGAATTTGGCGAGTCGTTGCCATCAGGTCAAAGGGAGAAGAATGCCGCAGACGTTCAAAGTTCAAATTCTCACGTCTTCCTCCCCTCCCCCTCGGGAATGGTATATAAAAACCTCGGTTTTAGCCCAACTCAGACAGTCACTTCACCGTCGGCGTGAGCCCTTGTTGGTTGCAGCCAGGTCCACCTCATCGATCATGTAAAACAGTATGAAACCTTCTTTCTCCATCTTGCTCTTAGCTCGACTCCTATCTGTTCACGGAACTTTCCTACTACAACTGTGTCTTTTCGTTTTTTGTGTGTGGACATTCCCAAGCTTTCCACTCTGCCTCGACCACGACTGCCTGTACTCTGTGAGAACTGTTAAAGGTCCTACAAGGTGCAGAGAGGTACAGGAAAACTCTCCACGCCCTGACTGTCCCTCTCGGTTACTACAGGTTTGACCCTCGGTTACCACAGCTATAGCGAGAGTCGACAGGATGACCACAACGAAGGACACCACAACGAAGAAGGTAAGAAAACTGTCCAGATAGAGAAGCGAGAAAGAGCAAAGATGGAGGAAACAAACCCGCCAGTCCAACGAAACGACCAAGCAATCTCCCCCCAACGACACAGCCGAAAATCGCGCCAAAAAAGCCGGTGAGAAGTTCCCCCACCTTCGGTCTTACAACGCAACCAACTTCCAGGCAACATGCCGTAGTCGCCAAACAGAAGTTGCAAGCTTCTACAAGCTCTACATGGAGCGTCTTTCGCGTCATCAGGAGGACAACATCTAAAGACCAAGTCCCCTGACTGAACAATGATAAAAAACTGTGAGTTTTTAAAAAATCTACCTTACTCTCTCCTCATGCACAACTTGATTCTCCATAAATTTAATGTTTATTTTCACTGAAATCATTTTAAATCAATTTTTACCATTTTTATATCATATCAAATTTTAAATCTTGTACACCCTCATTTATCAAATTTTACTTTATTTTAAGCAACTTATAAATTTTATTTCATTACTTTTGATTTTACATTTTAAAAAATCATTATTTTTTATATTATTCGAATCATATTTTCTAAATTTATTTGTATGTTTTTCTTAATATAATATTTTTATACGAAACACCAATTTCCTAATCAAATACTCAATACTTTGCGAAAATCATTGTTATAAACGCATAAGCATAAAAAGATAAGAGGAGCTTCTTTTATAAATTTTAATGCGCAAGCTTTCGGACTAGACGTCCTTCTACAGGCATGGATAGTGGTAATACTGGCGTTAGTATTACCACTATCCATGCCTGTAGAAGGACGTCTAGTCCGAAAGCTTGCGCATTAAAATTTATAAAAGAAGCTCCTCTTATCTTTTTATGCTTATGCGTTTAAACCAATTACGAGTTTTAAGAGTTCCTAATCGTTTAATATAAATCATTGTTATGTTCACTATTTATGTACACGCCCCATTCAAAATATAAGTCAGCATCACGCCATTGCCCTTTTACAAGTTTAAATTTCGCACTACCATAATCAACAATTAAAAAAATATATATTCAAATTTTAATAAACATAGGTGAAACGCATTTTTTTCAAATTGCAAAAATCGAAAGATACAATATCTTCAAATCACAACTAGAAAAGTAACTGTTCTACACCAAAACAAGTTAAAACTCCAACGTAGTGTCATTCCCTCGTCATTTCCTTTTACATGCATAATTATTAATCATCCACACATCTCTCTCAACAAACTTCAACACACTCCCCCATCACTTTCTTCAATTGGCCACCATCTATTAGCGCGCGACTTAGCAACAAATCAATCTCGAACCACACAAGCTCCATATCGTCGCCACTAAACGTGCCACATCCACTAACAGCCAAAATATATCGATGTGTTTTGTACAACCACCACCCATGACTAGTAAATTTGTTATTCAAGGTGAAACAAGTTGGATGCTGTACCAAAAACAAAGACTTCACGTGAAACCTTTCTATTCAATTCACTCACTCGTGTCGCACAGCGCATCACAACAATTTTTCTCACTTAACAGGCCACAAAGATGCCTTCATGCCTGTGACACAACTCACCCCAAAGCGTGTCCACGTCGAAAGTCGTACCTTTACTCACATCTAAACCTGACATCATTGAATAACATTTTTACTAAGTCCACAACAACGTCGAAACACAGCACTTACGAACACCGAGAAAACTACACCTTTCAAATAGACCATAAAACTGCCAACTAGCTTTCACCACTCTCAAAGGAATTTCAAACAGTAAACCAGTACCCTAACGTACATTCAAAACCTCAAAACTGTACTACAACAAGGATTTCCAAATCGTCTGTTATCTGACAGAGCGCCCGCTTTTACCTCAGAGAAATTCCGTAAATTTCTAATAACACATGGTATACAACCCCTACTCACCACAAGCAAACAGTTTAATAGAACGCTTAAATGCCACCATTACAGGCAAGCTCAGACTAGCTTATCTAGAAAATCCAAAAGCTTCCTGGACTCAACAAGTTAAGCGCATCACTCAAACGTATAATAACACACCCCATTCTGTCACAAGTTTTCCACCCACCTATTTAATGTTCAAAGTTATCCCCCCAGATCTAAGAACTCATCTTAATCCATACCCCGAAATAAATATAGCTATATATATATATATGTGTGATATGATCCTGTCGACTTTCAGTGTGGCATTATGATAATAATGAGGGGAGAGAGAAATAAGGAAACAACAAGTTTGGAAGATGGGACCCAGCAAACCGAGAGAGAGAGGTAGCGCGTGGGCTGTCACTGCCGAACGAACCGTCTTGTGTGGCCACCACCAGACTATCTAAAAATAGTCCGGCAGGGTTCCCAACAAAGCCCCTCCGGCATGTGGTCAGTGGTTTAAAATGGCCGTAACTTAGCTTTCTATCGACGTCTCTCTCTCGTTGACTGTAGGTTTACTTTATTCCTGGAAGAGCATATATTATGACATATATATATATATATATTGAAAATAGAGCAATCCATAAATAAATCTTCAATTAAAAAGGCATATATTGGATCAAAATATCATTTATTTTACCAATATTTCAGTTGGCTGAATGCCAACCTTTATCAAGGTATTATAACATATTAATGTATGTCAACAACAAACTCAGCGCCACATAACGTCAATAGAATTTAGTTTAAAAAAATATTTTTTTGCCTATATTCAATGGGGATTCAATTGACGTTATGTGGCGCTGTGTTTGTTGTTGACCTAAATTAAAATGTTATAATACCTTGATAAAGGTTGGCGTTCAGCCAACTGAAATGATGGTAAAATAAATTTTAATTTTGATCCAATATATGCCTTTTTGATAATAACATATATATAAGTAATGAAACTGTTTTGCGCGATAATATTATTTTTTTCAAAAATTAAAGCAACCTCCTACTTTCCCTACTACGATAGAATATTGGGGGGGGGGGGGGGGGGTTCTTGGCTCATCAGTGGTGATCCTTCCAAACCCTCCAAATTTGATTAACCATGCCACTCTAATAGGTGCAAGTATTCCAAGCTGGGATATCGCGTCCGATATGTCAAATAAATAAATGTAACTCTAATATTGTATTTTTATTATAAATCATACAATATTGGAACGTTTTATGCATAATTAAACTAGAAAACCCGTTTGAAGTGTTCCCCAATCATGAGCCAGGCCCGAAAATAATATTTGCTCACATTAAGGGTAATAGAAAGTTGCTTTATTTGAAAAGTATATAATATAGTATAAAGTAAATAAAATTATAATCATGACACTCATAAAAATTCTCTGTTTATATTTTTAAAAATGAATATGGATAGCTCAATGTTAAAAAACAATGGCTAAGGAAAATAAGAAATTTAAAACCTAGACAAATTCTCCATCAATTAAGCCAAAATGACGAAAAGTTGGAAAAAAAAGGAAAATTAAACCCACTTTGAACATCAAGCAAGCCTGACAAAACCTTCTCAAGAACAACATCCCCAAGGACCTGAGAATCCGGACCCAACGACATAAATATAAATTATAATTGTAAATGAACCCCTGTACATAACCATTCCCCAAAGTATATTGTAAATATGATGATAAAGTTATTTGGAACTAACTAAAAACAATGGCTTTGTTACATACATTAAAAAAAAATCTTATAGAATCTAATAAGAAGCAATAGAACACTATCCGATAATTTTACTAAGATTGCGTTCGCATATACTTCTACACATCAATGATGCTCAAAATGTAATTGGGGTTACATTTTATACAATTACCGGTTATTGATAGGGTACGATTTGAATTATAGAATAGAAACACAAGGTAATAAGACCAAATCCAAATTAATAAATAGTGTGTTTGGATAGATCTTTTTATGCTTTGTGTTTATTTATGTGCAATCTATATTACATATTGTACCTAATGAATTACATGTAATTTATAAATAGTGTAATTTTATTGGTATTTTTTATATATACATTGTGTTTATAATCTATAATCAAATTTCGAAACTATTTTAAACGCGTAAGATTCTTTTTGAAATTAAACAATTCTACTGCCCTTACTTCAATGGAAAAATGGAAATTTGATAACAGATGGCGCGCTAGTGCATCATATTATAATCTATAATACATATTTTACCTTATGAATTACATGTAATTTATAAATAGTATATTTTTATAGGTCTTATTTATATACACATTGTGTTTATAATCTATATTACATATTGTACCTTATCAGTTACATGTTATTGATAAATAGTATATTTGTATATGTCCTATTACATTGTGTTTCTAATCTATAATACAAATTTTACCTTATAAATTACATGTAATTGATAAATAGTGTATTTGATTAGGTCCTATTACATTGTGTTTATAATCTATAATACATATTGTATCTTAACAAATATATATGTAATTGATAAATAATATATTTAGATAGGTGGTATTTATATTTACATTGTGTTTCTAATCTATATTATATATTGTACCTATTCAATAACTTACGCAATAATAAAAACGAACTTCGAATATAGGTTTCCTGCTTTATTAATATATTCTCTATAGCTTTAGGATATTATAAACCTTCTAACAGGAGAATATTTTGTCATATAGACCTCTGCAGAAGGGCTTATAATACCTGGAATCTTGAAAGAATGTATAAATAAAACAGGAAACTTATACTCGAAGTTCGGTTTTTATTATTGATTACATTTCAGAGTAGTTTATCTTTCGAATCTATCCAATAACTTTAATTATATAAAATGTAATATGATTACATTTTGCCCATCTCTCCCACACATGGATATTGAGAGTCTAGAGAAAATGAATATCTCCTCTGTAAGAAAACTTAATTAAAGACTTGTGTGTGCGATGTAAAAATTGTTGGACAGTGATGGAGTGACGCCTTTGTTGGTGGCAGCATAAAAAATTGCTTCAGTTCCATGTGATATATATGGCCACATGGAAGATTTATAATATATATACTGAGCCGTGATTGCTTTCTATACTCTATAATCTAGCCCTTCTATATTCGCTATACAGAGTTATGTATTATATAATATAAAGGCATATATTGGATTGAATAAAAGATTTATTTGCCAATATTTCGGCTGGCTGAACGCTAACCTTTATCGAGGCATTACATTTTTGTATTCACAAACTCAACGCCGCATAGTGTTATAATATCACAGTTAAAATCATTTAAAATACAAAGTAGGTGGGAAAAAAAAATTGTGCATGAAAAAATTATTATGAAAATTACAATCAGAATAAGTTAAATATCTTAACCTTTTACTATCTAATGATTTAAGTATGAATTGCTCTATTTTCAAAAATAGTTATGTATTATATAATAAAAATCAGATTTTGTATTGAAAACCTTTATCAAGGCATTTCATTATGTACAAGTGGTTTAAATAATTTAATATTTCACCTTTGCTCAAATGATGACATTGCAGAAACCGACGCGAGCTAAATACTTACAACAAAATTATGCCTAAAATGAAAACTACGCATGCGCATTTACTGGCGTTCCTAAATTATATTATAGTTTAGGCTTTGTTCTTTATAGCGAAATTTATTTTACATTTTTAAAAAGTTGTTTTATATTTTATTTTTTGAAAGTTCGGGAACTTTCTTTATCCTACCGTTTATAAACAAACTCAACAAAAAGCAAGAGTTTTTTTATACAAAATGTAATGCCATGACAAAGGTTGGCGTTTAGCAAAAGGAAATATTGGCAAATAAATATTTTATTAAATCCAATATATGCCTTTTTATTATCTAATGATTTAAGTATGGATTTCTCTATTTTCAAAAATAGTTATGTTTTTACACTGGTCCGCAAATTCAAAGGAACAACATATTTTTATCATTTGTCTCAAATTTTATTGAACATTTATCAATGAAATTTTATACACAAATATATTATTCCATTATTTATTAGAATACCCGAAATCAAAGAATTCTAACACGTATTTTATGCAAATTAGCCGGTCAAACAATGATCCTCTTGCAGACAGTGCATAAATATCTTGGATATTGTTGTTAATATGGGGTGTGATCGCCTTTAACTGATAGACAGGCTTTACATCGGTGACCCATACTAAGAATTAGGGAGTTTATCAGCTCCTGTGGAATCAACGCCCACTCTTGTGTTAAGGTAGTTTCTAGCTCATGAGTGTTTCTAGGAGGGGGTTGGAGGGATGAGATTCGCCGTCCTAGGTTTTCCCATACATGCTCAATGGGATTTAGGTCTGGAGATCGAGCTGGCCAATTCATCCGAGCAATTGCATGGTTTTGGAGAAAAGTGTCGACCACATCAGCCCTATGTGGACGTGCATTATCATCCATTAGAAGAAAGTTTTCTCCCATTTCAACTGATACAATACGCAGCAGGCTTCACATGAAGGGCCTCTATGCTCGACGACCCATAATATGTGTGCCGTTGACACCACCTCAAAAGAGAGCAAGGGAACTTTGGCGCAGACAACATGTCGCCTGGAATCCAGATGAATGGAGACGTGTAATGCTCACTGATGAGTCCAGATTCTCTCTAAACAGCTATTATCGTCGTGTCTTTGTCTGGAGAGAGGTAGGAGCCAGAAATAATCCCCGAAATAAGGTTGAAAAGGATCCCTACAGAAGCCAATGTTTTATGATCTGGGCTGGAATCTTCTTGGGCGGTTGCACAGCACTCTATATTTTTCGGCAAGGAACCCTGACTGGACAGAGGTATCGGGACGAGATCTTGGCAGCATATGTGATGCCTAAAGCATTGGAAATGGGAGAAAACTTACTTCTAATGGATGATAATGCCCGTCCACCTAAGGCTGGTGTGGTCGACACTTTTCTCCAAAACCATGCAATTGCTCGGATGAATTGGCAAGCTCGATCCCCAGACCTAAGTCCCATTGAGCATGATGGGAAAACCTAGGGCGGCGGATCTCATCCCTCCAACCCCTCCTAGAAACACTCATGAGCTAGAAACAGCCTTAACACAAGAGTGGGCGTTGATTCCACAGGAGCTGATAAACTCCCTAATTCTTAGTATGGGTCACCGATGTAGAGCCTGTCTATCAGTTAAAGGCGATCACACCCCATATTAACAACAATATCCAAGATATTTATGCACTGACTGCAAGAAGATCATTGCTTGACCGGCTAATTTGCATAAAATACGTGTTAGAATTCTTTGATTTCGGGTATTCTAATCAATAATGGAATGATAAATTTGTGTATAAAATTTCATTGATAAATGTTCAAAAAAATTTAGATAAATGAAAATAATATGTTGTTCCTTTGATTTTGTGGACCAGTGTACATACTATGGAGAATATAATGACACGTAGCGTAAGAAATAGAGAAAATGTTTAGGACAATGCAACTGAAAATACTTTTGAAGCCAACACATCAATTTTAATTTATGCAGAACAAGCCACAATAAAAGCATTGTGGCTTATTAAGTACATTTATGTAAAAGAATTCCATATATGCGCATTATATGTTATGTAATTAGAGTAAGTAAGAAGGATGAATCCGTAACCAATTTGACTTTACATATTATTTATTATTAATAGCAATTATACAAAACAAATCCTGGTATATGTTTCTACATGAAAACAACAAAAACAATAAACATTATATTAATATATGTACAAATTTCGCCGCTAGGAGGCAGAGCTGGACGGTCGCACCGCGCTTCGGCTCCAGATAAGTGTACTTTATTTCTTTCTCTTTTGACCTAAAAATATTTTCTTCTTGCTTTTTGATTTCTCAAATTCGATAGTCTAAATAATACTACATATATCATATTGAAAAGTGAAAGAAAGTTAACGGTGAAACAAAATGAGATTAATTGCAAAAATTGCATATTTAATGATTGTTTTATACATGGTGATTTGCATAACAAGGCCAATAGAGCTTACGGTAAAATTTGCCGATTTTAAGACTAAACTCAATAAGATGAAATATTACAGGGATAGAACTGGTGTAACTTTGAAGCACTGTTCGATGGCTTACTGGCTAAAAGTGATCACGGCCTTATTGATAATTGGATGTATAGAACTAAATCCAGGGCCGAAAAGACAGACCACTTTGACAAATATACCTAACTCAACTCCAGACCAGGCACCAATGGACGATTTAAAGCAACTGATAATTAACCTTTCGGCTGAAGTGAACAGATTGGGAGAGAAAATGGATGCAAGGTTGCTTAATATTGAGCAGAAGATGGAGGATTGGGAACGAAGAATGACGGGAATTGAAACATCTATAGCTTCGTGCACAGATGCACTGGCGACTAATACGAGGCTAATTTCTCACAATACCCTAAAAATAAGGAATCTGGAAGAACGCGCGGATGCTTTGGAGAGACGAGCCCGAGAAAACAACTTAATAATTTATGACATTGAGTCAGCAGAGACTGACAGTCGGGAATTGCTGCTACAAAAGGTCAAGAAGTTAATGGCGGAAGATATGCAGATTACTGATGATGTGGTAATAGCCGAATGTCATCGCCTGGGCAGGGGACCAAAGGCGCCTATTCTGATTGAAGTTCCTGATCACGAGTCCAGAATAAGCCTCCTAAAGAACTCATCCAAACTTCGAATACTCAATATTTTTATGAGCAGGGATTACAGCCCCCAGATTAGAGAGCAGAGAAAAATCTTGATAGAAAAGAGAAGGGAACTTTACAGGAAAGGTATAGGGTCGAAGTTGAGGGATAATAAACTTCTCCTAAACGGTATTAACTACATGGTAGTGGAGGGACAGGTGGTGAATGCCAAAGGAGAATTAATATAGCTAGAGGCACACCAGCGGATCTCTGTAAATAGATGTAATTTTTCAGGTAATAAAATACATACAAATGAAGATGTACAATCTAGAAACAAAACTCAACTCACAGGAACTCCTCATATTTCACATAGCAAGACTCATACTATTAAAGAAAGTCAACTCAAGGGCACAAATCTGAAACATAATAAAATCAAGATCGAAAAAATAAAACCAATGGTTGACATAGCTAAAAACGAACGATTCATGTATTGGAATATAAACGGCTTTTTTAGGATAAATTCTCTCTTTCCACTGTTCGAATATTTGAAACAATTTGAGATGTTCGCGCTTACAGAAACTTGGTGCCACTTCAATATCGACTTGAACCTGGCGAACTTCGGAATGTATCAATCACCTGCTGTAAAGTCATCAGATAAAGGGAGAGGCTCCGGAGGTATAATTCTCGGCATAAATAAACAACTACAGCCCCAAATTGACAATGTTGAAATCGAAACCTCTTGGATTGCAGTCACACTCAATCCAAGTTTAGACAATGACTCACCAGCGATCTGTGTAATATTCGTATATCTACCCCCAAACGATACGCATGCTACAAAACTTGGACGACTATTTCATTTGATGGAAAATAAGATATATAACGGGTTTGAAATAATACTGGTCGGCGACCTGAATGTCCGTATTGGCAACCTGGGGGTTACCATAATTTGATAGATACTTCAAACCTTATTTCAACCACCCGAAATTCCTGTGATCTAACAAAATCTGCCAAAGCGGAAATATTTATTGACTTTCTTGATAAAAATCACTTAACTATAATAAATGGTAGATCCATTAATGATAAAAGTGGTAAATTTACATTCATCTCCGGAAGAGGCTCTTCTGTGTTAGATCTGGCGATTGTCTCACCTGCGGTGCTTGAACACATAGCAGACTTTGAAATTGGTTGTATGCCATATTCGGATCACTTACCAATAATTTTAAAGTTTATCGGCCCTAATAATAAAGCTGAAAATTGTTACATGGAGCCTAGGGCCAAAATTAAATTTTCCTGGTCAGTAGATAAAAACCCAAAATATATAGAAACTTTAAAAGAATTAACTCCCGAACATCCAGCTGACTCCACAATTGATACTCAGGCTGAGGATTTTACTGGATTAATTCAAACAGCAATGTTACGCTCGGGACGCGGATGGAGGCAAAAACAAAAAATATAAAATCTAAGCCATGGTTCGACAAAGACTGTTATTTGGCTAAAATGGAAATGAAACAAAATCTGAAATTATACGTAAAACATAATATCTCGGCCGATAAAATTGCATACTTGTCGAGTAAGAAGAAATATTCAGCTATCCTAAAGCTCAAAAAAAGGGAATATACTGACAAAATTCAAGTTATCCTCAGTAATGTAAAGGATCCTTCCCAATTTTGGAAGACTATTAATTCACTTAAATATAGGAATAACCTACAAGGTGAAATTTCTACTGCAGACTGGCAGGTCTTCTATCGGGAGTTACTTGGTTCAAATTTAACAAAAGTTGTACAGTTACCACTTGAGATATTGGACATTGACCCCGAATTAGATTGTGAAATATCTCTAACTGAGGTCACCACGGAAATTTCCAAATTGGGTAAAAATAAGGCTACAGGACTTGATGAAATTCCTAACGAAGCGATTAAATATTTATTAGAAGAACATACAATTTATCTCAGGAACTCATTCAATAAAATCTTAGGGACATCCCAAGTTCCTCAACAATGGACAAAAACGATAATCCACCCAATATTTAAAAATGGAGACCCGGACAACCCGTCAAATTACAGAGGAATATCCCTGATTTCTAACCTATCGAAATTATTTACATCTATTTTGAAGACAAGATTGAATGATTGGATGGAGAGAAAGTCAATTTTGGCAGAAAATAAGGCTGGTTTTAGAAAAGGCTACTCCTGTCAGGACCACATTTTCACGCTCATATCATTAATTCAAATGACCCTTAGCCGTAGAAGGGGAAAGTTATATGCCTTCTTCATTGACCTAAGGAAGGCCTTTGATACTGTGCCGCACCATCTACTTTGGAAAAAATTAGCATTAAATGGTCTGAGCTGTCGATTTATTAAACTAATTAAGAACTATTATACCCAAATGACGGCAACAGTCAGATGGCGGGGTTCCTTCACGGAGGCTATCAAAATACAAGCGGGAGTATTGCAGGGGGAGCCGTTGTCACCTTATTTATTCATTCTCTTCCTAAACGATCTGGTACCCCTGTTCGATGAATCAGAATTGCCAGGCATAAATCTTGAGAATTATGGAACTATACACCTTTTACTGTATGCAGACGACATAGTGATCTTAGGAGAATCGAAAATAAATTTGCAATTGAAGATTAACTTACTTAAAAAGTACTTAGAAGAGAACTGCCTAACGTTAAACCAAAATAAATCTAAAATAATGGTGTTTAGAAACGGTGGAGGAACAGCTCGTTCCGAGACATGGTTTTGGGGTCAGCAACCCCTGACAATAGTAGCTAAGTATACATATCTGGGTTACCCTCTGACTACAAAAATCTCGACCCAATATGCTTCCCAATACTTTAGAAACAAAGCACTGAATGCAATTAATGCACTTTGGAGAATCCTTACAAAGGCGCGAATAAAGTCCTTTACCTCAGTGATGAAACTTCTTGACACTATTGTTCTTCCTACTTTACTATATGCGGCACCAATGTGGGCAATCAACCAGCTGAAGACAGTCAATAATACCCAAGATGCATTTCTTCGTCGTCTCTTAGACTTACCAAACTTCACACCAGGATTTGTCCTCAGAAGAGAATGTGGAAGAATATCAACTGAACTTAATGCTGTAAAACTCACATTAAAGTTTTGGGTCAGGATTTTAAAAATGGAGACGAGCAGATTACCTCATGCTTGCTTAAACTATCTCTGGAAAGTCACCGCGAAAAAGGAAATAGAAGACAGTTTTACTCAAAATTTAATAAAAATTCTAGACTCCAAGGGATATTCCTTTCTGAAGGGCTGCGAAGACTACTTAGCCATACAGAAAGAATTGCCAGGCATAATTAGAACTACCACAGACCAACTAATTCAAAACGATCAGATGAAAATCACTGATTCAACCCACTTTGCTCACAACAAATTTTTGAGTGAATCATTCATGACAGAGGAGTACCTACGATTAAATATCTCGCTTCCCAACAAAAGACTAGTTGCACAACATAGAGTTTTATGGCAATTTTTCAGGGAAGAAAGAAAAGACTTCTGGAAAGAAAATGGCCGGAACTGTTTACTTTGTAAGGATCTCATGGATGATAACTTGGTTCACTATTTCTTCCAATGCCCTCTCTTAACAGAAAAACGTACTTAAATTTTCCCAAGCCCTACCTCTGGTCAATTTAGATACCATAGCATATGTCAACTTCTCTCTTCAGATCTGAATGATAAATTACTGATTGAAAAATACTTTAAGTTCTGTACAGAAGCTGGGCGCATGAGAAAGAATGCAGGGCAAAGGATACTGGAGGATGATCCATCTGTAAATAGGTAACAAACCTTATTTTTGTTGTAAATGTTTCCTCTTCCCTCTCCTCTTGTTGACGTGTAAATACGGCGAATCCTGTATGGGGCGGAATGCCCTAAATAAAGGCTTTTGTTGTTGTTGTTGTAATATATGTACAAGTTCCTATTCAAACACGAGCTCATCTCTAGCCCTTGTTATTCTGTGTAATATTCCAACATTACATACACTATACGAGGTGTATTCAAAAGGTATCGCGACTTTTGTGTTTTTCAAAAATTATTTATTTATTCATTAATAGCTATTTTGTCGCCTTCAAAGTAATCCCCATGATATATTATACACTTGTGCCAACGGTTTTTCCAATCTTCGAAGCACTTCAAAAAATCATTTTTAAAAATCTTTTTCAGCTCCTCTTTCGATGCCGTCTTTATCTCGTCAAACGTAGCGTAACGTCGTCCTTTCATGGGCCTCTTCAGTTTAGGGAACAAGAAAAAGTCACAGGGGGGCAGATCTGGGGAATACGGTGGCTGCGGCATCATTAGTGTGTTGTTTTTGGCCAAAAAGTCGCGCACAAGCAACGATGTGTGAGCAGGGGCGTTATCGTGGTGCAAAAGCCAATTTTTGTTCTTCCACAAATCCGGGCGTTTCTGGCGGATTGCTTCGCACAAATTGCGCATAACTTGCAGGTAATATTCCTTATTGTCCGTTCTACCCTGTAGCAAGAACTCATGATGCACCACGCCCCTGCAATCGAAGAAAACTGTCAGCAAAACTTTCACATTCGACCGAACTTGGCGCGCTTTTTTTGGTCTTGGTTCGTGCGGTAGCTTCCATTGAGATGATTGAGCTTTGGTTTCCACGTCATAACAATAAACCCACGCTTCGTCACCAGTTATGACCCTCTGGAGCAAATTTGGGTCGTCGCGGACAGAGTCCAACATCTCATTAGCAATGTTCATGCGATGCTGTTTTTGGTCGCAATTGAGCAATTTTGGTGCGAATTTCGCGGCGATCCGTCTCATGCCCAAATTATTGATAAAGATCGAATGGCACGAGCCAATCGATATGTTTAGGTCCTCAGCAACTTCTCTAACAGTGATTCGACGATTGGCAAATATCATTTTCTCCACTTCATTAATTTTTTCGTATTTTGTTGAAGTGCTCGGGCGTCCGGCACGCTCTTCGTCGTTCACATCTTCTCGGCCTTCTGAGAACATTTTGTACCACCGATAAAACGTTGCTTCGGTCCAAGGTAGCTTCACCGTATGCCACAGTCAACATTCGGAATGCATCCGCGCACTTAATTTAGTTTTTCACACAAAATTTGATACAGGTTCTTTGAATCATTTTTTTTAATAGGTAAAAATCGAAGACGATCCAAAACACCTGCAAGCAAAGCAGCTGTCAACAATTAAGTGAACATTCAAAATGGCCGAGCTTGTAGGCATAAGTGAGAGACATGAGTACCAACATAAAGTCACAAAAAGATCGAAATTCGAATATACGTAACCCGCGAAAATTCAAAAGTCGCGATACTTTTTGAACACACACACACCTCGTATATATTCTAATAATTAATTCTAGTATATATATATTAAATATATGCGCTCATTTCATGCTAAATAACTATGAGTCTTTATGCTCTAAAAATGTATTTCTAAAACACAATGCTTAATATATTTGTGACATTTCTCTTTTTTATACATCTGAGAAGCAAGTTTTCAATAACAAGTTCTTTATCAGGATTCCTTCGATATGTTTTTACCGGTGAATCTGAAGCTAAAATAAAAGGACAGCTTGACTTATGAATACAAAATTGGTAAGTGGAATACGCTATTGCACTTCTGTTTATGATTATTGTGATGAATGTACTGATGCGATTGATTAGCAAGTATTTTACCTTTTACCTTAGGACTGCCCTGTAGGGCGAAGTACGGTGTCGTTAACCCCGAGCCGCTACGGTACCGTGAACAGGGAACTCTGAAATGTGGCTGACTAACGGGGCAATGACACCCCCCTTCCATGTGGGCAAGACACCACCTAGAAAGTTATGAATATATTAAAAATATATATAAAATATATTTTGTAAGAAAAACACATTGATTCATATATATTGAAGAGTCAATGGTTTCCAAGACAGTTCATCCCAAGAAAGGGAATCCTGATAGAATGAATCCCAATGGATTTGTCTTAAACGTTCTTTGGATGTTTCAACAAAATGCTTCTTAGAATAAGAACTTAATATTTATTATCTACACAGTTATTTCTAGAATAAATAAATAATTTGATAAACAATACTGAACATTTTAGATGAGAGTTTTTCTATTTCGCCTCACATATAACCAGAATATCAACATAATTTAACAAATAAAGTTCAAATCTATATTGTTACACGACTTGAAAGGTAGATGGTTTTTGTTCAGTGGTTTCCTTTATGTTGTAGAATAAACCAGAACGTGTTCTCATTTTTCATCATGAACGTGACCCTTTTATTTTGGTAAGGTGATATAAAAGAATAGCGGGGCACCTCCCTTTCCATGGATGGACAAGACACCACCACCACCTCTTCCCTCAATATATGATAATCGTCTTCCACCGCTTTTTTACTCATATACGAGGGCCATCCAATAAATAAGTTTCCCTATTTTTTTCTGCGAACGAAAAGTTGTTAAATTTAGTTAGTAGTGTAAGAAATGATCACTAGGGTGTGTTAGAAGCGCGTGACCTTCAAAATCACGCTACTCGTACGCGCTCATATACGAAGACAGGACACGGCTTGGTACAACAGTGGTATCAAAAAATTGCTACGACGGTACCAAAAATGTTTAGACAAAAATGGTGATTATGTAGAGAAGTAGTCAATGAGTTGTATAATGAATATAAAATAACTGCATAATTGTAAATAATGTTGTTTATTTGTTAAAAAATAGGGAAACTTATTTATTGGATGGCCCTCGTAGATCTAATTGGATAATGGCGGTAGCTGTTAAATATTTATTTTTAAACTTTTAGTGCATTTTAATACAAACTTTTTTTCTTTTAAATACTTTTATCTTTTTTTTTTCATATTGATATAGGTACGGTTTCTCTATTATTTCCTAAACATATTCTTATGTTTGGCTATCTTTCATGAGAGGTCCTATTATATATACATATGGATTATATAAAGGTTTAATGCCCGAATTGTTTCTTTAATACAGAATAAAAACTTCTATTGTCCTTACTGCGATGAAATAATATATTAGGAGGGCTCTTGGCTCATCAGTGGTGACCCTCTTAGCGGTTTTGCCAATTTAATTTCGTTAGCGGGTTCATAACTGATGAGCCAAGACCTCCCAATATATTTTTTTCATCATAGTAAGGACAGTAGAAGTTTGCATTATGTATTAAAGAAACATTCGTGCTTAAATCTTTTCATTTTATATGTATAGATGGCGCGTTATTGCTTTGTCTTAATATAAAGGTTTGTAATTCTACTTTCCTATAAGCTTATGTCCATAGTTTTCTTGAAAACCATTTCTAAGATTCCACCCTTCAATGCTGCGTATATATGCAGAATCGTCCAATACAGTATTAGAGCCCTGAGAAGCGTTCTGGTAGATTAAATTTTTTTTCATTTCTTTTATATTATTGTAGCAAATTATTTAAAATATTATTTTATTTAAAATGTAGGCTTTTTAAAATAAAAATTAACATACAGAATTTTTTAATAAAATTTGAAACAAACCTAGGTTCGAGGCTCAGCGTGGGTGTCTTTTTTTTATTTTCGTTTCTTTTATTTTATTGTAGAAAGGTCTGTTTTTACAGCATTATTATATTTTGATTGGTTTATTTTAAATATGTTTGTTATGAGGGCTCTATGTAATACTATTTAGAGCACATTTTACATTTTAAACACCTAAGCCCCCCTCTTTTTAATATTGTAGCAAAGTATTAAAAGTATTATTTTATTTTAGATGTTTGCCATGAAACTTTGGGAAGTTGTTTAGTATACTATCAGGACGATTTCTGGTGAATTATTTTAGAATAATATTCATAACAATAATTATAGCGAAATTAAGACATAGTTATTATATTCTGTGTTTGTGCATATATTAATATTTAACAGAAAATGTTAGAACGTTCTATTAGAATATCTCGAAAACAAAAAACAATACATATAAACGAGTTCACTGACATTTATTAATGCAGTGATTATAATCAATGATTACAATGAAGGGCTATATTATCGATATATATAAAAAATCTCTTTCAAATTTTTAACGTAACGTTCCATTCTCAATCCCGTAGGGCTTTAGATCGGCTAAAACATTTTTATCTTTATAAGTGAATATTAACTTTACTGTACTGAATAGTTTAGTATAATGTTAATTTAACATATTACAATTTAGCCACAGCAACGCGTGGCCGGGTTCGCTATTTATAATATATATTTCTGATTCATTTGATAATGATTATAATTTGTAAGTACTTTGTTATAGTTTTTCATTTAAATAGAGCTCAATTTTTGTGTATGTTTTCTATTTGCAGTATCTTTCCTAATGTCTTTGGCAACGTTTTTTTTTTTTCTCATAAATAGGCTGAGGTTATATTATTTTTCGAATTGTAGATTGAATTATTACTTTTATTCTATATAATTATCTTTTATAAGTGTTTGTTATAGTTTTTCATTTGAATTTAGCACAATTTTTGTATCTGGTTATCTTTTTTGGCATCTTTTCATCTCTCTTCGGCATCTTTTTTTCTCATTAATAAGACCTAATCCAAATAATTTAATAGTGTGTGACGTTTCAGCAACAGCATCAGACAAAAGAATAAATGAACGAAAGAATAAAATCTCATTTTTTCTTTTGTCTGATGATGGTGACATTTGGATTAGGTCTTATTTTTTTATTAATTTGTTATAGTTTTTCATTTGAATTTAGCTCCATTTTTGTGTCTCATTTAATAAATGAACTAAAGAATAAAATCTCATTTATTCTTTTGTCTGATTTTTGTGTCTGATTTTCTTTTTTACAGTATCTTTCTTAATGCCTGATTTGATTACTTGATCTGTTATAGTTTTTCATTTAAATTTAGCTCCATTTTTGTGTCTGTCGTTTTTTTTTTCTTCTCATAAATAGGCTGATGCTGTATTTGTGTACTCAATTGTTGCTTTTTGTGTCTGGTTTCTTTTTTGCAGTATTTTTTTGGAATCCTTTTTTTTTTTCATCAATTGTTTCCTCACATGCTTGGAATTTTCTTTTTATGCCTGTCCTGGCTTTCAGTTTTATAGTTTTCCTCTGCTTGGTTCTTATTTTACCTTTTTTTTCAGCGTCTTATGTCATGCCTCGAAAAGGCCGTGGAAGACTCACTCCCCTAACAGCTAGGGTGCTAATATGACTCGCCGCAGACACAAAACCCCAATTGCTATTTCTCTTGTTTACTTTTTTACCAATGCCTATAATTTTCACCTGAAAGATTTTTTATTTTATTTGTTATTCAATAAATTATTATCACTTATTTTTGGTCTTCTTTTTACTTACTTATTTTACTGGGGGTTGGTGGAAGGATGGTCTAAGCCGTTGGTTTTCGACCGCTACGACCCGGGTTCGATTCCCGCATTGGGCACTTTTTTCTGAAAAATTAAAAAAAAATGCTCCAATGGCTTCCGATTCTTGCAAAAGTCCAACCCCACCAGCAAGCGCAAGTAATCAAACGGGGCTCTGGCAAATTTGAAAATGCAAAGTCGAACTGCTTTTCACATGTTTAGACATGTGGTGTACTTACAGTTAAAGCAGTCGCCTACTCTACCCACCATGATTATCAAGGCCTGTACCACGTGTACTAGGGATAAGCAAAAAAAAAATTATTTTACTCATTGATCTATACATACAATTATTTGCATACAATTATTCACATACAGATATATGCATACAATTATATACATACACTTTCTACATTTTTGCACTCTGCAGTCTAATATGTTGTTAATAATAGGGGTTTTGGACAAATATCAACTGTTGAAATTTGATTTTCCAAAATAGTTGAATTATCGAAAGTGTCGAATTAGTTTGTCATATGATAGGCCGTAGGTCGAGACATCCAAAAATGGTCGAATTATCGTGTGTTGAATTAATTAGATTATATTGTATATATAAAAATATAGAATTGTTGTTTTTAATGAGGTCTTTTAAATGAATTTATTCCTTTAATATGTTGTCATATCTGCAATTTTTTTTCATTTCCAAAATATTTATTTACACTTTCACCAATGCCTATAGGATCTTTGCGATGGAACAGGTATGGTGTTCTAGCGCATGTGCTCTCATGTCCTTGAAGCACATATACTGACAGTACCCAAAGTTGAACACACTGTATAATGTCTGAAATATATGACTATAAAGAGGGCTCAAGGCCAAACCTTTGCTACAAGAGCCTGTGTTTACGCACAGACGACTTTATGTTTTTAATGAGGTATTTTAAATGAATTTATTCCTTTAATATGTTGTCATATCTGCCAATTTTTTTTTTCATTTCCAAAATATTTATTTACACTTTCACCAATGCCTATAGGATCTTTGCGATGGAACAGGTATGGTGTTCTAGCGCATGTGCTCTCATGTCCTTGAAGCACATATACTGACAGTACCCAAAGTTGAACACACTGTATAATGTCTGAAATATATGACTATAAAGAGGGTTCAAGGTCAAACCTTTGCTACAAGAGCCTGTGTTTACGCACAGACGACTTTATGTTTTTAATGAGGTCTTTTAAATGAATTTATTCCTTTAATATGTTGTCATATCTGCAATTTTTTTTCATTTCCAAAATATTTATTTACACTTTCACCAATGCCTATATGATCTTTGCGATGGAACAGGTATGGTGTTCTAGCGCATGTGCTCTCATGTCCTTGAAGCACATATACTGACAGTACCCAAAGTTGAACACACTGTATAATGTCTGAAATATATGACTATAAAGAGGACTCAAGGCCAAATACAAAATACAAATACAAATATATGCATACAATTATATACATACACTTTTCTACATTTTTGCACTCTGCAGTCTAATATGTTGTTAATAATAGTGGTTTTAGACAAATATCAACTGTTGAAATTTGATTTTCCAAAATAGTTGAATTATCGAAAGTGTCGAATTAGTTTGTCATATGATAGGCCGTAGGTCGAGACATCCAAAAATGGTCGAATTATCGTGTGTTGAATTAATTAGATTATATTGTATATATAAAATATAGAATTATTGTTTTTAATGAGGTCTTTTAAATGAATTTATTCCTTTAATATGTTGTCATATCTGCAATTTTTTTTTTCATTTCCAAAATATTTATTTACACTTTCACCAATGCCTATAGGATCTTTGCGATGGAACAGGTATGGTGTTCTAGCGCATGTGCTCTCATGTCCTTGAAGCACATATACTGACAGTACCCAAAGTTGAACACACTGTATAATGTCTGAAATATATGACTATAAAGAGGGCTCAAGGCCAAACCTTTGCTACAAGAGCCTGTGTTTACGCACAGACGACTTTTTGTTTTTAATGAGGTCTTTAAAATGAATTTATTCCTTTAATATGTTGTCATATCTGCAATTTTTTTTTCATTTCCAAAATATTTATTTACACTTTCACCAAGGCCTATAGGATCTTTGCGATGGAACAGGTATGGTGTTCTAGCGCATGTGCTCTCATGTCCTTGAAGCACATATACTGACAGTACCCAAAGTTGAACACACTGTATAATGTCTGAAATATATGACTAAAAAGAGGGCTCAAGGCCAAACCTTTGCTACAAGAGCCTGTGTTTACGCACAGTCGACTTTATGTGACTTTTTCAAGTGTGCGAACTTTGGATAGCATACATGTAAAGTTGAACCCAAGTATATATAAAATGTAGTTTTTAATGAGGTCATTTAAATGAATTCCTATTATAAATCGTCTCCTCTGAAATATAGTTTGTAAATTTATATTCTGATTTATTTTATCCTTTTTTTTTCATTTCCAGAATATATATTTACACTTTTCACCAATGCCTAAAGTTTCTCACCTGAAAGAAAAAAACTCCGCCTTTGCCGGTCCCAAGCCAGGATGAAAAAGGAGGAGGGGGAGCAGTAACAAGCTCACTAAAAAAAACCTGGGCTCAGCTGGCCCGGCTGATAGTACCTTGTAAGGGCTCCTAATCCAGGGATACATTCTTTTGGAGCTAAGTCAGTGGCCTACCACTGAGTAGTGCTCCCAGTCTTGATGACAAAGGCAGACGCATTCTACTTCACCCAATCGTGATGGTTGTTAATTTCAAGCTTTACAAGCTTGACACTCTAATATGATTGAGTGAAGATAAGAAAGGAGAAAAAAATATTTTTTGTATTTTTTTTTTTTGGCAATAATCTATTTATTATCAATTAATTTGATTTTGGTCTTTATTTATTATTCCCCTGCTCTATACATACATTTTGTACATTTACAATGTCAGCCATTTTCTCTGTAATACCTTTTTAGCAGTGAAGTTATATTTGAGCAACAAACAATTGTTGAAATTTAAAATGGTCGAATTATCGATAGTGTTGAATTACACTTTGTTATATGATAGGCTGTAGGTCAAGACAACAAAACAGGGTCGAATTATCGAGGTTATATTGTATATATAAAACTAGAAATGTAGTTTTAATGAGGTCCTTTAAATATTTTCATTCCTTTTATATGTTGTCTTATCTGCGATATAGTAGCATTTTTTGCAATTTTATTTGCTGATTTGTGTCATTTTTTCACTCAAAATATATTTATTTAAACTCTTCAACTAATGCCTATAGTTTCTTTCCTGAAATTGCTTAGCAAACATGAGTTGGTTGTATTGTTATGCTTCGGAGATATTTTAATCCTAAGCAGGGTCTTTACGAATGGTACACGTATGGTTACACAGTGCATGTGCTCTCATGTTCTTGAAGTAGTGTAGATGTGTTGTTTGCACTTTTATTTTCTGATTTGTTAGTATTTTTCTTCTTTTTTCATTTTAAATAATTTTTAGGCATAGGAACCAATGCCTATAGTTTCTCACCTGCGGGCCCTTCGAGTAAACCCGGGGCGTTGCCCGGGTCACTCGGCTAGTAATAAAATAATAAAAAAAAGGTTAGGTATGTATTATTTGAAATCAAAAAAGGCATATCCTGACCACGTTCACATGGCGCTCTGCCATCTAAAAAGTTCATGTGAACGTGGTCACGATATGCCTTTTTGTTTTTAATATATTTATATCTATTTTTGCTTAGCCCTAGTACACGTGGTACAGGCCATGATACAGGTGAACAGAAGTAGGCGACTACTTTAACTGTAAGTGCACCACATGTCTAAAATGTGAAAAGCAGTTCGACTTTGCACTTACAAATTTATATATAGATGAAAAATCTGTACTGACGAGGGCCATTAGCCCCGAAACCATGGTCTCTAGGTGGACGCTTATCAGTTTGCCAAAGTTGGTGTTGTGGCTTTGTCACCGACACGATGCCGCTAGTTGCGGCGACGGTCAATAGATGGCGTCAGATTTTGACGTTTATTTTGACGGGAGAGGCGACCTTTGCTTCCATAAATTTATATATATGGATGTTTATATCTACATCTCCCTGGTAGAACATGAGTCACAAAGGCTATCTTTTTCCAATTTTGCAAACGAAAGATTATATGTAAAGTATTAAAATATGATCACAAGAAAATGAAATTACAGTACGCCAGTATATCTTACGGGATATAGAGCTTTGATGTTGAAATAAATACATAAATGTTTATTCAAATTAAAGATACTTCGACCAGTAAATATTTTTATTGCATCGACGTTTCGACATGAATATTTAAATCTTAAAAAAGATTCACTCGACGAAGTATCTTTAATTTGAAGAACTATTAATGTCGGCCAGGCAGCCTTTATCTTTACATAAATGTTGTAATTTTAGTTGAATACTTTCTGTGATAATTCGTATAATATTATAAAAGAAAAGCAAAAATGAACACTAGTAAATTCCTCCCTCTTATAAAATTTCAAATGGTCAAAAGTTAAAATTAATATAATATTTTTCTCTGAAAAGAATATTGATAAATGAATAGATATATAGTAAAACAAGCGTACTAAAATGAAATCTTAATGCAAAATTTGGAAAATGTTGATATATGGAAATGTATTTTTATATAAAATAAATTGCATATTAAAGAAGAGGGTATTATTTTCCGTAAAGAATATTCTTGAAGAAAATATCATTTATAATCCTAATCAGCATTAATTTCCTTTATTTTATCCCCAGCAAATGACTTCTCAATCCTTAGAGGCTATCTTTCTTTCCCGCTAGCCATATCGCAGGAAACGACTGATAGCACTGGCCATTTCTTCCTGGCGATATACTCTATGATTTTTTATTTCATAGAATAATTCTTTATTCGGTCAAAATAAATTGGATTTATTGCTTTCTTTTAGATATTATATATGTCTATTTATATTTTGTTAATTTAATTATATTGTGACACTATTATAATGAAATATTTGTATTTTTTATAATTTAAATTTGTATTTTATATTCAATACAAATATATAAATGCAATATATTATATATTTTCAGCAGATGCTTTTGAATTTTAAAGAATAGATTTTGAAATATTAAAATTCAATTTGAATTTTTAGAAATACATTATTATATTTTATTCCATTATATATACAGGGTGATCCAAAAGTCCCGCACTATTTTAAAAATTAATAATTCCGCGAATATTTGCGCTAGAGCAATGCGGTAAACACCATTGTGTTCAGGATGCAATGGGAATCTTTGTGGAAAATAATTAAAAATTCGAAATTGATTTTAGTTACAATTTTATTCGCCAGATGGCGCTCTACCAGAATCAGAGATTCAGCGGCCAAATTGTTTGATAAATTGAAAAATATACCTGATCGACACGTATTTTTCCTTTTTGAATACCAGGAAAGAACCTCAATAATATAAAATAACAAATTAATAAACACCACTTCGCCAAAAGTAGAAGAATCGGTTGACGATTTTTGAATACAATCAGAGATATGTAAAATAGGTAAATGCAAATTAAACATGTAGCATAAAAAATGATATTTTAGATACGGTTTGTTTTCGAAGATAATAAATTTCTATTTTTTTTAATTCAACTCTCTCTCAGTGTCGATTATATTCATTTCAATTCATTTGAAAAATATGTATCTATCTCTGATAATTTATTTTACTCTGGAATGCCGTTGTTGTTGTTGTTGTTGTCGTGTCCAATAAAGAGTCTCAGATGTCTCCATGCATCACATCAGCAGCAATGTCCACTATCTTGGGTGTGTAAAGCTGCTGCTCTGGGTCTATGCCAATTTTCTGCAAGGCTGCGGCCATTGCTGGGTACGAAAATATGTGGGTAGGTGTTAGTTCCACACCAGGACAGTTGTTGCATGTCCTATAGGTTATTTTGACATCTGGATGTATTGTCATTCCTTCATAGTGTTTTGTTCTAAGTCTTGCTATAGTTTTGTCATTTTTCTCTCAGAGTTTATTTCGCATTCTGATCTTTTCTTATTTTTTGTTTATTTTCTTGTATTTTGACAAAGCGTCAAATAATAACATTTGTTCTTTCCTTTGGCTCAATTTTCTGGCTTCCTTTGCCAATTAAAATTCCATTTCATTACCCCCGATCCCAACATGGGCAGGAATCCATTGTAGAATGCAGTTCTTCTCCAATGGTTCCAGTTGGGTAAGTAACGAGTGTATTTTCTGTGTGATCTTAGTATTGCCCCCTTCTTAATTGCTTTTAGAGCGGATATTGAGTCGCTTTATATTAAAATTCCTTCTGCTTGATGCAGGGATGGTTGGTTAAGGCATACATCAAGGGCTTTCCAGATAGCTGTCAGTTCACAAGTGAAGTTTGACGAAATCTGTCCTGCTCCTTCTTTGATTTTGATGTGTGTTCCATATGCAAAATATATCTTCATATTTGAATGTATATATAAATCAGTTAGCATTTTAACGGCATTTATATGTCTCTATGTACTCCTGTAGAAGGACAGAGATGCCCGAAAGCTCGAGATTAAGTTTAATAAAGATAAAGATATGTAGCGGCTCCCAAATATTAACTTTTCATATTTTCATTATAAGTTTTAATTTGTTTAATAACTATTTAATTCAAATATTAAATAAAAATATCTTATAAATATATAATGCTCATGAAATATACTTTATTAAAATTATATGAATTAACATTAATATCATATTAACTAGCCGAGTGATCCGGGCAACGCCCAGGGTTTACCCAAAGGGCCTGCAGAGACTTTAAAAGTATAGATATATATAGATATAAATAGCCGAGTGACCCGGGCAACGACCCAGGTTTACCCGAAGGACCCGCAGGTGAGAAACTATAGAAGAAAAATTTTAACAAATCAGAAAATGAAAGTGCAAACAACAGAACTACACTACTTTAAGGACATGAGAGCACATGCACAGTATCACCACACGTGTACCATTTTCAAAGACCCTGCTTAGGATTAAAACTTCTCAGAAGCATAACAATAGCACCAACCTAGAGTTTAACTGGTGTGGATGCATTCCTCTGGGAGTAAGACTATTTAGAAATTCAGTAGGGAGTTATTTTGCTTCTCCGCATTCTAACACTCCAACTGTTAACACTGAGGAAACACTGACTCATGTTTGGTAAGCAATTTCAGGGAAGAAACTATAGACATTGGATTAAATAAATTATTAAATAAATTGCATTAAATAAAAATTATCAGATTTAAATAAATATTATTAGAGTGAAAAAAAAAGAAAAAATTAACAAATTAGAAAATAAAATTTCGAACAATACAACTATATTGCAGATAAGATAAGAGGACCTTATTAAAAAATAAATAAACAAACTGTAATTCGACACTATCGATAATTCGACACTTTCGATAATTCGACCATTTTAAAAATCAAATTTACAAGGTTGATTGTTGTTTAAATACAACTTTGATTTTGCATGCATAAACACAGGCTCTTGTAGCAAGAACCCAAATATTATTTATAGTCATAGCAAAAGCCAACTTTAGTGAAAACCGATGCCTCTTCAGAATGAATGGAAGACTGAAATCTGAAGGAGCAGAAGATATGGGTCATCTTTACATGTATGCTATCCAATGTTCGCACACTTGAAAAAGCCACATAATGTTGTCCGTGCGTAAACACAGGCTCTTGTAGCCAAGGTTTGTCCTTGAGCCTTATTTATAGTCATAGCAGAAGCCAACCTTAGTGAAAACTAACGCCTCTCTAGAATGAAGCGAAGGTTGGTATCCGAAGGGGCCAAAGATATTTCAGACACTATACAGTGTGTTCAACTTTGGGCACTGTCAGTATATGTGCTTCGAACAATACAACTATATTGCAGATAAGATAAGAGGACCTTATTAAAAAATAAATAAACAAACTGCAATTCGACACTATCGATAATTCGACACTATCGATAATTCGACACTATCGATAATTCGACACTTTCGATAATTCGACACTTTCGATAATTCGACCATTTTAAAAATAAAATTTTCAAGGTTGATTGTTGTTTAAATACAACTTTGCCGGTAAAAAGGTATTACAGAGGGGAAGGCAGCCACTTTAAAATTAAACACAGGCTCTTGTAGGAAGAACCCAAATATTCAGAATGAATGGAAGTCTGAAATCTGAAGGACCAAAAGATATGGGTCATCTTTACATGTATGCTATCCAATGTTCGCACACTTGAAAAAGCCACTTAAAGTTGTCCGTGCGTAAACACAGGCTCTTGTAGCCAAGGTTTGTCCTTGAGCCTTATTTATAGTCATAGCAAAAGCCAACCTTAGTGAAAACTAACGCCTCTCTAGAATGAAGCGAAGGTTGGTATCCGAAAGGGCCAAAGATATTTCAGACACTATACAGTGTGTTCAACTTTGGGCACTGTCAGTATATGTGCTTCTAACAATACAACTATATTGCAGATAAGATAAGAGGACCTTATTGAAAAATAAATAAACAAACTGCAATTCGACACTATCGATAATTCGACACTATCGATAAAATCGACACTTTCGATAATTCGACACTTTCGATAATTCGACTATTTTAAAAATAAAATTTTCAAGGTTGATTGTTGTTTAAATACAACTTTGCCGGTAAAAAGGTATTACAGAGGCGAAGGCAGCCACTTTAAAATTAAACACAGGCTCTTGTAGGAAGAACCCAAATATTCAGAATGAATGGAAGTCTGAAATCTGAAGGACCAAAAGATATGGGTCATCTTTACATGTATGCTATCCAATGTTCGCACACTTGAAAAAGCCACTTAAAGTTGTCCGTGCGTAAACACAGGCTCTTGTAGCCAAGGTTTGTCCTTGAGCCTTATTTATAGTCATAGCAAAAGCCAACCTTAGTGAAAACTAACGCCTCTCTAGAATGAAGCGAAGGTTGGTATCCGAAAGGGCCAAAGATATTTCAGACACTATACAGTGTGTTCAACTTTGGGCACTGTCAGTATATGTGCTTCTAACAATACAACTATATTGCAGATAAGATAAGAGGACCTTATTGAAAAATAAATAAACAAACTGCAATTCGACACTATCGATAATTCGACACTATCGATAAAATCGACACTTTCGATAATTCGACACTTTCGATAATTCGACTATTTTAAAAATAAAATTTTCAAGGTTGATTGTTGTTTAAATACAACTTTGCCGGTAAAAAGGTATTACAGAGGCGAAGGCAGCCACTTTAAAATTAAACACAGGCTCTTGTAGGAAGAACCCAAATATTCAGAATGAATGGAAGTCTGAAATCTGAAGGACCAAAAGATATGGGTCATCTTTACATGTATGCTATCCAATGTTCGCACACTTGAAAAAGCCACTTAAAGTTGTCCGTGCGTAAACACAGGCTCTTGTAGCCAAGGTTTGTCCTTGAGCCTTATTTATAGTCATAGCAAAAGCCAACCTTAGTGAAAACTAACGCCTCTCTAGAATGAAGCGAAGGTTGGTATCCGAAGGGGCCAAAGATATTTCAGACACTATACAGTGTGTTCAACTTTGGGCACTGTCAGTATATGTGCTTCGAACAATACAACTATATTGCAGATAAGATAAGAGGACCTTATTGAAAAATAAATAAACAAACTGCAATTCGACACTATCGATAATTCGACACTATCGATAATTCGACACTTTCGATAATTCGACACTTTCGATAATTCGACCATTTTAAAAATAAAATTTTCAAGGTTGATTGTTGTTTAAATACAACTTTACCGGTAAAAAGGTATTACAGAGGCGAAGGCAGCCACTTTAAAATTAAACACAGGCTCTTGTAGGAAGAACCCAAATATTCAGAATGAATGGAAGTCTGAAATCTGAAGGACCAAAAGATATGGGTCATCTTTACATGTATGCTATCCAATGTTCGCACACTTGAAAAAGCCACTTAAAGTTGTCCGTGCGTAAACACAGGCTCTTGTAGCCAAGGTTTGTCCTTGAGCCTTATTTATAGTCATAGCAAAAGCCAACCTTAGTGAAAACTAACGCCTCTCTAGAATGAAGCGAAGGTTGGTATCCGAAGGGGCCAAAGATATTTCAGACACTATACAGTGTGTTCAACTTTGGGCACTGTCAGTATATGTGCTTCGAACAATACAACTATATTGCAGATAAGATAAGAGGACCTCATTAAAAAATAAATAAACAAACTGCAATTCGACACTATCGATAATTCGACACTATCGATAATTCGACACTATCGATAATTCGACACTTTCGATAATTCGACACTTTCGATAATTCGACCATTTTAAAATAAAATTTTCAAGGTTGATTGTTGTTTAAATACAACTTTACCGGTAAAAAGGTATTACAGAGGCGAAGGCAGCCACTTTAAAATTAAACACAGGCTCTTGTAGGAAGAACCCAAATATTCAGAATGAATGGAAGTCTGAAATCTGAAGGAACAAAAGATATGGGTCATCTTTACATGTATGCTATCCAATGTTCGCACACTTGAAAAAGCCACTTAAAGTTGTCCGTGCGTAAACACAGGCTCTTGTAGCCAAGGTTTGTCCTTGAGCCTTATTTATAGTCATAGCAAAAGCCAACCTTAGTGAAAACTAACGCCTCTCTAGAATGAAGCGAAGGTTGGTATCCGAAGGGGCCAAAGATATTTCAGACACTATACAGTGTGTTCAACTTTGGGCACTGTCAGTATATGTGCTTCAAGGACATGAGAGCACATGCGCTGAAACACCATACGTGTTCCATCACAAAGATCCTAAAGGCATTGGTGAAAGTCTAAATAAATATTTTGGAAATAAAAAAAATATATATATATAAGAAAATAAATTGGAATATAAATTCACAAACTATATTTCAGAGTGGACACAAATATTTGAAAGAAAAAAAAAAGAAAATTGCAAACAACACAACTATATTGCAGATATGACAACATATTAAAGGAATAAATTCATTCAAAAGACCTCATTAAAAACAACAATTCTATTTATTTATATCTATATTAATAAAATGCAAATTTCATAAGTGTACATCACTAAAAACTTTCGTTACAATGCATCAATTTCAACCAAATTTTCAACATTTATGTAAAACGAGATGGAGCAGGTTTTGCTTAACATCAAAATATTTTTCCCTAACATTAACATGCGTAACTTCGCTGTTATCGATTAAATACAAAAAAAAAAACAACAGAGTTAATTTTTTTTATATATAAATACAAAATTAAATTCCAACAGAGTTAATTTTTTTACATACTAGCTAATAATCTCAATCTAAAAAAATATTCAAAACAAGCAATTTTAAGATAACACCATATGTAAAACAGTCGGCCAAGAAAACAAATAACGTGTAATATATATATAATATAATATATATAATAAAATCTTAAATATTATTAATCAAAAGTAAGATTATCTCAGGATGACACGGCAATTTATTTGAGACAAGAATAATGATACAATTCCAAGGCGAAGATACTATTCCTTTAACTTCCAATTACCGAGGGAACCAATTAATATTGATTTTATTCAACTTATCGAGTATTTTTCAAGGGGCCGGAAAAAATGTTCACTAGATAAAACGATGATTTTGTAATGTAGAAAATTAGGAAAGACAAAATTCAGGATGACACGGCACACAGGGACCGGGAAAAAATGTTCACTTTATCGAGAGATTCAAATTTACAAGTTTCAAATTATCAAAATATATATATTCTTTTTTAAATAAGTTTATAGAGAATTGTTTTAACAAATGTTCGTTAGACAAAACTTTACTCGGGTAAAAACCCGGGCGAAGCCGGGCACATCCGCTAGTATACAATATAATCTAATTAAATCAACACACGATAATTCGACCATTTTTGATGTCTCGACCTACGGCCTATCATATGACAAACTAATTCGACACTTTCGATAATTCAACTATTTTGAAATTCAAATTTCAACAGTTGATATTTGTTTAAAACCCCTATTATTAACAACATAGCAGACTGCAGAGTGCAAAAATGTAGAAAATTGTATGTATATAATTGTATGCATATATTTGTATGTATATAATTGTATGCAAATAATTGTATGTATAGATCAATGAGTAAAATAATTTTTTTTTTTGCTTATCGCTAGTACACGTGGTACAGGCCTTGATAATCATGGTGGGTAGAGTAGGCGACTGCTTTTACTGTAAGTACACAACATGTCTAAACATGTGAAAAGCAGTTCGACTTTGCATTTACAAATGTGCCAGAGCCCCGTTTGATTACTTGCGCTTGCTGGTGGGGTTGGACTTTTGCAAGAATCGGAAGCCATTGGAGCATTTTTTTTTTATTTTTTCAGAAAAAAGTGCCCAATGCGGGAATCGAACCCGGGTCGTAGCAGTCGAAAACCAACGGCTTAAACCATCCTTCCACCAACCGCCAGTAAAATAAGTAAATAAAAAGAAGACCAAAAATAAGTGATAATAGTTTATTGAATAACAAATAAAATAAAAAATATTTTCAGGTGAAAAATTATAGACATTGGTGAAAAAGTAAACTGGAGAAATAGCAATCGTGGTTTTGTTCCTGCGGCGAGTCATATTAGCACGCCTAGCGGTTAGGGGAGTGAGTCTTCCACGGCCTTTTCGAGGCATGACAGAAGACGCTGAAAAAAAAAAGGTAAAATAAGAACCAAGCAGAGGAAAACTATAAAACTGAAA
>CP092879.1:40019025-40047930 GCA_030710605.1 Cordylochernes scorpioides | reverse complement strand
ACCCTCACCAGTAATCTTACCTAAAACTTTAATATATTCATTTTTACAAAAATATATATATATATAAAAAAAAATAATAATAAAATAATAATAATAATAATAATAATAATAAATAAAATTAAAAAAAAATCTATCTTTTCCCATCAGTTGCTGAATCATTCTCGCTTTATCTAATATTCTTATTTAAACAACAGCTGTCTTTCTTTTATTTTCCCTGGCCTGGGGAATCTAACCTTTTTGAACAGCCTTGGTTGCGTGCAGCACCTTGATACTTTGACACTGTGCATTGCGGCTTGTCTGCCTGCTACACCTTTTGGGCTTAAAAATCGTATACTTTAATCATTGCGGTCTGTCTGCTCTCCACGGTCACCCCTGGGCTCAACACCATTGAACCCGTCTCTGCCACCCCCTGAACTCCCTGCATCACCACCCTCCCCCCCTCCCCCCCCCCCCCCCCCCCCGGTCCTGCTCTACATCCCGGCTCTCCTGGCCTCACCTGGCGATGATCCCTGGCCACCCATCCCCAGGCCCCTCCAACTATGCTTTGTATATATTCCGCTTTATGCGTCCATCGGGGCTCAAAAATCATTCATTTTGGTTAGCAGCCCCGTAAAATAAAGATATTTTCTCTGAGTGCGTGTGGTTGGGAATCTGTGTGGAGACGTATGAGTTTCTAAAACTCTTTTTATAGTAATTTGACTTCATTGTAATTAGTGTCTTCAATAAAGAAGTTTTTTACTCATAATAGAAAATAATTATTAAGATTCTCCCAACAGAAAACAAGTTTTTTTTATCTATAAGTTTTATTATCACTAAGTTTGTTATCTTAAAGATAATTTATCAAAAGTAAGATTTTCTACTTAATAATTCTTACAAGTCAAAGTTAGTTTTATCATTTATCTACAACATATATAATGGGAGAATAGATAAAATGATGATTTTGTAATGTAGAAAATTAGAAAAGACAAAATTCAGGATGACACGGCAATTTATTTGAGACAAGAATAATGATAATTAATATTGATTTTATTCAACTTATCGAGTATTTTTCAAGGGGGACCGGGAAAAAATTTCCAATTTATCGAGAGATTCAAATTTAAGAGTTTCAAATTATCAAAATATATCTCTTTTTTTTATAAGTTTATTATCTTAAATATTATTTATCAAAAGTAAGATTTCTACTTATTAAATGCGCACAAGTCAAAGTTAGTTTTATCATTAATCTACAACATATATATTGGGAGAATTGATTATTTATCAAAAGTAAATGGTTTTGTTTACAAACAATATGTGTATTCAATATGGTGGTCAATAGTCAAATAATATGTTTTTTTTTTTTAAATTAAATAATAGATTTTTTTAATTATATAAAAATTAATTTAGTAAACAAAATATTGATTTTTTCAAAATTTTTCAAAAAAATTCAAATATATAAGAATTTTTTTTGTTGTATTTTTTAGTAAACAAAAAATATTAGAAAAATTTATTTAGCTATATATATCTTTGGCAATATTATTTTCCCCCCAATGCATTAGGAAAGACAAAATTCAGGATGACACGGCACACAGGGACCGGGAAAAAATGTTCACTTTATCGAGAGATTCAAATTTACGAGTATCAAATTATCAAAATATATCTTTTTTTTAATAAGTTTTTAGAGAATTGTTTTAACAAATGTTCGCTAGACAAACCTTTACTCGGGTAAAACCCCGGGCGAAGCCGAGTACGTTTTATAAGTTGATAGAGAATTGTTTTAACAAATGTTCGCTAGACAAACCTTTACTCGGGTAAAACCCCGGGCGAAGCCGAGTACGTTTTATAAGTTTATAGAGAATTGTTTTAACAAATGTTCGTTAGACAAACATTCACTCGGGTAAAACCTCGGGCGAAGCCGGGTACGTCCGCTAGTATTCAATAATATTGGGGATATAGGGCCGCCTTGAGGGCATCCTTTAGTCAGATTTTTTGTAACATTTGTGTCTTCATATGAGAAATTTGCCCTTCTTTCACTGTTTAAATAAGATTGTATAATTCTTATCAATTTGGAGGGAATGTTATCCAAATCGAGTCTTCTAATAATTGCTGGCCACCATGCGTTGTCGAATGCGCCTGCTATATCCACTGTAATCAAAGAAGTCAGTTCTCCTTGTCTGTGTTTCAATATGGTTTCCATTATGTCTTCCATTGCACTGTTCGTTGATTTATGTTTAGTAAATCCATGTTGCCTTGGACTTATTAGATTGTTCTCTTCATAATATTTATTGATTTTATTTTTAATTATGTTTTCAAAAATTTTGAAAATTTTGATGTCAATGATATAGGTCTGTAGCTGTTGGAGTTTAATTTTATTATTACTCTGGGTAAATATTTTATTATATTTGACCAGGAGTGCCTGGTCACGTGTGTGTGTTTTATTGTATATATAGTGTGTTTGGAAATAAAGTGTGTGTTAAAGAACAAAAAAATAATAATATGCCACCGATTGTAATTAAATCGACGATCGGACCAACCGGCGAGAAACTATGCATAATCGAAGCCTCCTTAATAACGAAGATCCTAGACAAATGTGGAATCGAGTATAAACTTGAGGAAACGGTTCAATCAAAGAAGAGAACTCGCGGCTCCCAGGATGACTCAAGATCGCCAACTAGGAGCGAGCGTAACCTGAAGACGCCTAGAATGGACATCGACGAACAAAGTCCCGCCACTGGAGTTTCTCAACAAATGAACGCAGCTCACCCACCGCAAGACGATGAAGAAAATAACGACAACGATAGCCCATGGACCACAGTCACTAACGTGAAAAAACCGAGAATTCCTCCTGTTATTGCAGAAAATGTAGCAGATTGGAAGCTTCTTTGCCAAGAACTAAAAGACTTGTGCATGGAACCATTCCAAGTCACGATTTCTGGCAAAAAGCACATAATTAAATCGAAAAACATAGGCGACTTCAAAAAAATCAGGGAATATGTACAGAAAAATAATGGAGGATATTCCTACAGACTACAGGAGGAAAAACCGCTAAAAGTGGTATTGAAGGGGGTATCAACAGCTTTCAAAGAAGAAGACGTCGTAACTGAACTGGTCTCAATGGGCTTCACTGAGGTCATTGTCAAAAGACTCCATAGACAATCGACCAAAATACCGATGAATATAGTCCTAGTAGAGCTACCGAAAAATGAACAAAATAAACGAATCTATGGAATAACCGAAATACTTTATCAAAAAATAGTCGTGGAATCATTCAGGACTACAAAACGAGTGACCCAATGCTTTAACTGCCAGGGTTTTGGGCATGGCCAGCTAAACTGCTTTTTGAAGCCCAAATGCGTCAAGTGTGCTGAAGAACACCATTCGAAGGATTGTCCAAGAAACTCGAAACAGCTCCCACCAAAGTGCGCTAACTGTGGAGAGGCGCACACAGCCAATTACCGCGGATGCCCAAATTTTCCAAAGCCACAACAACTGCAGCTAAAGCCTCCCAGACAAAACTACCCTAACACCATACCTCAAGCAAGCTCCACTAAAACAGAAGAAGCAACTGCTGAAAAACAAAAGGCAAGTTACGCTGAAACTGCAAAAAAGAAAACTACTCGTTCTGACACCAGGGAACTGTGCGAAAAGTTATTAGAAATTATCAAAACCTTCTTACAATGAAAGGCAAATTACCTTTAAAAATCGTTTTCTGGAATTGCAACGGAATCAAACTCAAAAAAGAAGAATTCCTACAGTTTTTAGAAGAAAACTCAATAGACATGGCACTGCTCAGTGAAACACACTTAAAACCATCTGTCGACCTCAAACTCAGAAACTATCAGACAATAAGAGACGATAGAATCGTTGGAAGGGGCGGTGGAACGGCAATAATTCTAAAAAACTATCTTAAATATAAAAAAGTGCTGATTCAAACATCTAACATGGAAAACACCACAATACTAATGAAACCAGATGGAAGGGCAGTAGTGCAGATATCGTCAATCTATAAGAAACCCGATCTACCACTCCTGGAGGAAGATCTGAATCTCTTGTTAGAGAAAAATCAATCAGTAATCGCTGCAGGAGACTGGAACTCCAAGCACCCTCTTTGGGGCTCAAGAACCTCCAATAATAGTGGAACCGTGCTTCATAATTTTTCCGAAAAAGAAAACCTGGACATTGTCGCACCTTCTTCACCCACGCACTACAGTCCTTTGGGAAATCCAGACTTTCTAGACATCGCAATTCTTAGAAACATCCCCTGGACTTCGAGGATTAAGACCCTGGATGTCTTATCTTCAGATCACCTCCCAGTAATCCTAGAGCTGACCTGCCCGAAGGATGAATTCACGACTAGGGCTTGTCGACTCACTAACTGGGTTCACTTCCAACAAGACTTAATTTCCAGTACGCCTCCTAGAGTACCCTTGAAAACGGAAGCCAATATTGACTCAGCAGTGACCATACTAAATGATAAAATCTACAACAGCTACTCAAAAAACACGGTTATATCATCCTCTTCATCAAAACAGAACCCTTCGACCAAGGCCTTGATAAAAGAAAATAATAAAGCTCGTAAGAGATGGCAAGCAACCTGGGATCCAGCCCATAGAGCCATTTATTTAAACCTACAGGGAAAAGTTAACAAAGCCCTCAAATCTGACTCCACCGAGAACTGGAATCAATTCATACACAAGATTGAATCAAGCCCAAAGGACTTCTGGAGAAAAACAAAACCTATCAGGAAAAAAACGGAAAGGATCTCAAATTTAGTAATGAACGGCAAAACCTTATTGACCGACAAAGAAATCGAAAATGAACTTGCAGAACACTTCTCCAACCAGTTCTCCAAGGAAAAAGAAGAAGACCAACCAAACATAACTTATAATCACCAACAAGAAAAAATGCTCACAGTGACGACACCAAATGAAGTCAAGGAAGTGATTAAATACTTAGCTAACCACAAAGCTCCTGGCCATGACAATATCACTCCGCAAATGGCCAAGAATCTTCCCATCAAATGGATTGTATTTCTAGCCGGAGTTTTCAACGCCGCACTGCACTTGTGTTACTACCCCAAAGTCTGGAAGCATGCTATCATAATTCCAATTCCAAAAAAATCCGCTAAATCCCCTGAAGATCTAAGACCTATCAGCCTCCTCCCCACCATCGGCAAAATTTACGAAAGAATTATTTTACGTAGACTTCAGAGGTACTTGGACAACTCTAATTTCATCATCCCGCAGCAATTCGGATTTAGAAGGGGGCATTCAACAACTCACCAACTCATTGCAGTTCTGGACTACATCCAGATAAGAAGATCCCACAAGGAAGTGGTAGGTGCTGTCTTTCTAGATTTTGCGAAAGCATTTGATAAAGTTTGGCATAATGGCCTTATAAAGAAACTCACAAAACACCAGTTCCCAAATGACATTATCAATTTTATGCAGAATTATCTACAGGGCAGGACATTTTCAGTCAAGCAAGGAAATTTTATAACTGAACCAAAGCCAATCCAGACTGGAGTACCTCAAGGCTCTATCCTCGGACCCTACCTTTTCAATATTTACATTAATGACATCCCACTGCACTCTAAATGTAAACTTAAGCTCTTCGCAGATGACACAGCAATTTTATTTAACTCTAAATCAGTCGACCTATTGGTTACTCAGCTTCAGAACTACCTAAATGACATAATCAAATGGTGCGATGAGTGGAAACTAGACATTAACCCAACTAAGACTCAAGCAATAGTTTTTCCCCCAAGAGATAACAAAAAATTCAAGCCACAAACCAACTTGACAGTAAACTCAAGCACTATTAGTTGGGCCGACCATGCCAAGTATCTTGGTGTCACTTTGGATTCGAAATTAAAATTTAACCTACATGTCCAAAACACCATAAGAAAGTCAAAGATAGCCAAAATAGCTCTATCAAGTCTGCTTAATTTTAAAAGTAATTTAACAACAAAGCATAAATTCACGTTGTACAAAACCTGTATTCTACCCATCATCACGTACGCACTACCAGTCTGGGGAAAATATATCACACCTACGGATAAAAAAAAGAATAGATGCCTTCATAAGGATTTGCTTACGAACCACTATAGGAGCCCCATTCAATCTTTCAAACAAAATTCTCAAAGAAGATCTCAACCAGCCTAATATAGAAGAGATTTATCAAGACTCTGCGACAAGACTATTCTCGCAATTTCAAAAATCATCAAATCCAACTATATAAGAAATTGTTCAAAATCAAGGTGATCTCAGCCACCGAATCCGACGACCTGGACCCAATGGCTAGCTGACAGCCAAACACCCAACAACTGCCCTCCTGTAAGGTACGGGGGGCCACTCCAGCATTACAACTCGCCATGTGTAAATAATCTGGACAATGTGACTCGCGAGCTGTGCTCGAATGTAACACCTGTAAATTGAGATGAAATAAATAAATAAAAGTGTGTGTTAAGTTGAGCTTTGTGAGACTGGTGATTTCACAATAGTTAGAGCTCGGAAAGCCCGCGTCATTTTTAGGACAAGACCTCGGCGCTGACTATACCTCTAGGCAGAAGAGTGAGCTTCAGAGAACCAGCCTGAAGAATATCGGCTAACAGTAGCTTTTGCTTGTTTCATAGTTCATTTTATTAGGTTTTGGAATGATCTTTACAGTAGAGCCTTTCCATACATCCGGATAATAACCTAATTCAATACATTTGTTGAATAATTGTTGTAAAATCGGGATTAAAAGTGTACCTGCCTGTTTGGTCATATTATTACTGATAAAATCTGGACCTGGAGCTTTCTTTATATTTAATTTTGAAATAATATTTTCAACATCTTTTATTTCTATAAAAATGTTATTTTGGTTGTTATATTCAGGTTTATAGTTTCTAATAATAGCATGTTCCTCTTTATCTGAGTATACATCATCATCTGGAAATAAATCATTCAAGAGACTTTTCATTTTTTCTTTCTTTAAAGTATCCAGTATATTATCTATCATAGGAAGTCCTCTATTGTTGTTGGATGATCTCAGAGATTTAAAAATTTTATAGGCGTTTCCAAATGGGTTGTTTGATTCATTTTCTTCAATGAATATTCTCCAACTTTTTTCTTAGCTCTTTCGATAGCGTTAATGTACTTGTTTCTCGCAATTTTAAAAGTTATTTTATTGATAACTCTATGCCGATAGTATAGGTTTTTAATATAATGAAAATCATTTTTCATTTTTTCAAGATTCCCATTCCACCACTTAATATTAGATGTATGCTTGAAAGAGTTTGATTTGATTTCCAGAGACGAATAAGCTGCCTCATTAATTATGTTCGTAAGTTTCATCACGATCCTGTCAACATCTGTAGTATTAGATGCCTGATTTATTTCATTAGACAAGTTATTTACATTTTGAAATGATATCTCTTCAGTAAATTTTTCCAAGTTGGCATTTTATCCAATAAATTTCCATGTTGACTTTTGTCCAATTCTCTGCATTTTTAAATTATATCGAATGTCAAAGGTTATTGCAACATGATCGGAAATACTTGTAAAAGTTGATGTGCTCCAATTCTGAATCAGCTTTATAGAATTTTTGTTTGATATTGTTAAATCAATTATACTGGCATTTCGACATGTAGGCGTTTTAAGGTTATGGATAAACAAGTTGTATTCATCCACAATAGAGTGGAATTTATAGCCATTAGAGTTAATTATACGGTTGTACCATACAGGGTGTCGAGAGTTAAAATCACCACAGAGGATTATTGGCTGTAGTCCAAAAGTCTCCAAAAGTTCTTTAATAAATATTTGGTGAGTGTTACCGAAGTTGTTAGGGTGGATGTAGAAGTTTGAAATAATAATGTTTGAATTCTCTGAATAAATAGAAATAGTGGTACAAAAAGAATTAGTGAATCTATCAATTGTCGAATATTTAATGCTACTGTTAAGGATAATCGTTGCTGTGTAGACTGTTTTATCGGTTTTAGAGTAAACAATTTGCGAGTCATTATTGTATATCACATCATTCCCTAACATACTGTATAAGGCTCTCGAATAAATAATAGGTCAGGAGGGTTGAACAGAACAGAGGCTCGAAGTTCATCTAATGCTATGACACTTTTACTTATATTTTGTTGAATACATTTTATTCCTTGTTTAGTTGCTATCATTGTGAAAAACATATGGTTCTTGAATCAAAAGAGTATCCGGTGGGTTAGATATAATATTGGATTGTAGTTCATCGGTTGCTATTACACTCTTCCTGGCGTTTTGTTGCATATATACACTTAATATTTTCATTAATTTGAATATTTATGCTTAAAATGTTCAATGAAATAATTTAGAGACTGGATGTTTTTTATTCTTCATTTATGGGAAAATATTGTGTTCTTTGGATTATTCGATCAGTTTGAATTTTATAAAGCGGGCACAGATTAGAATTTAGCCTATGGTTTGTTGATCTATTTTTATATTTAGGGTGATTCAAGCAATTGAAACATCTAAGCTCTCCAGTGCAGCAATGATCGCCCTGTATTCCACAGTTTTTACAAACTCTAACTTTGGGACAATCCCCTAATTTATGATTCGGGTTATATTCAAAGCAATTTTGACATTGTTTAACAAAAATTTTATCCTGTACATAACACCTCTCGAATTCGGTATATATTACATTATTCATTTTTCTTAATTTTTGATAAACTTTCGGAGAAACTCTTAGAACTAAATTTTGATACGGTGTGTTAGATTTCATTGCAAAAAGAAATTTCATTTCATTTTCCATTCCCTCCCATTCCAAATTCATTCTATATAACGTTTGTACCAATGACGATGATTCGGTTAATTTACATACATTTTTAATTACTATTGTTGGATCTCTTGGCCTGGGTATGTAAATTTTGCTTACAGTTCTTCTGACTTTTCCAATTCTTCTCGCAATATATTGGTATCCAGAAGACTTGAAGATTTTATTATTACTGATTTTTTAGTGTTAATTATTTTATTTATCTTAAATTTCTTGCCACTTTCTCTTAAAACTTTTATATTATTGGAAATAGTATTAATTAAATCGGAATTAATTTCAACGTTGTTTGAAACTACTATCAATGTCGATTCATCTTTATGTGCTTGCTGTATATTTTTAATAAGTTCGCTATCTTGCTGTACTGCTTGAGAATAGGATTTAGGTTTTGGCAGTTCTTTAAGTTTATTTTGAAATTTTCTATCTATTGTTTTGTCAATAATTTCAGTCAAATTTTCTATTGTATTTTGTTTATTTAAATCTTCTAAAGATTCAATTCCACTTTTTGCCTGATCTATCATAGACGACAAGTAAGCAATATCATTTTTTGTTAAATTTTTTCGATTGGTTTTGAACTTGTTATCAAAATAATTTTTTATTTCGTCAAGTTTAGCACTTATTGACTTTGAGATAGAATCCATTTTTTTATTTACTTAACTAAGAAAAAATGTCATTTTACTTGATGCAATATTATATATAAAAAATTTAAATAGAAATATGATAAACTCCAAATATATAATAATAATAAAAATCAATATTTACCGGATTGGAAGAGCGATGCGAAGCACGTCCAGTCAATTCGGCCACCTAGTGGCAACATCTATAATACATCAAAATATCAAAGAAAAACATTGCCGATTATTTTTAGAAAGCTGGAGCTCATTAAAAAATAAAAATAGTATCAATAGAAAGATTGACTTGCCAGATGTATATACTCAGTTTAGAACCTCTTAGATGATTATGCTATTTACATGTTTATTATATTTCATTTTTAAATCAGATATTTATTACTATTATTTGTATATTTATTTCACAGTTATTTCAATTTTTATGATATTTTACTTGTTCAATTAATTCGATATTTCTTAATTTTCAATATTTATTTACATATATCACATTATTTTTCTTTTGATTATATTTACTTTGTTTAAAATGTATATGTAGGATGGTTGTTGATGTGCTGTGTTGGTGTGGCTTGTGGAAAGGCTGCTGATAAAATTAATTTATTTAAAGCAAGAAATTATAAAGAGAAAAGAAGCAACGGTTGAAATAACGGCCGCCGCACTAGCCTTGTTGTTTACCGCTAAGTGGCCAGCGTCTCTGATGACGTCCCACGCGCATGCGTAGTGAAGTGTTGACGCCCGCCGATGCCGAGGCCGTCTTAGTTCGGCTCGCTGAAGCAAAGTGTAGTCGCCACACTACTCCCCCTCCAGTAGGATCTTTCCAGCGATCCTATGCAATCTTATTGGCTTGCCAAGTTCGGGTCTTGGGAAAACATCGGTCCTTCTGATGTGAAACCAGGCTTGAGGCGGTCGATTGACACCCACGTGGATCTCTTTTTAATTTTCAGTTTGTAAATTTTGGGTTTCCTAAAAAGGACTTCATATGGACCGTCGTATGGGGGAGCTAGCGGTGGCAATATCAGGTCCCGACGTAGATAGACATGGGAACATGTCTCGAGTGGTTTGGGCACGTAAACGTGGCGGTTCCCATGTGGTTTGCTTGGTGGAGGTTTCAGAGATGCCATGGCGCGCTTGAAGTCCTCCAGCCACGGTTTGGTAGGCGAGCTTGCAGAGGGGGGGTCCTCGAAAAATGTTCCTGAAAGGGGTAGGGGCTTCCCATAGACCAGCTCAGCGGTTGTGGTGTTGAGATCTTCCCTTAGCGACGAACGAATCCCTAGGAGCACCAGGGAAAGTTTCAAGGACCAGCTCGTGGAATCGTGACAGCGAAGGGAGTCTTTCAGCTGTCTGTGGAATCTTTCTACCAGGCCGTTTGCTGCTGGGTGGTAGGGTGATGTCCTTATTCTGTTGATTCCCAGAAGCCGTGTCAACTCACCGAAAAGTGCTGATTCAAACTGCCTGCCTTGGTCTGTAGTCACTTTTGCTGGCACGCCAAAACGAGATATCCAGACCGATAGGAAGGCATTTGCTACTGTTTTGGCGGTGATGTCCTGTATGGGTAGGGCTTCGGGCCACCTAGTGAATCGGTCGACGCAGGTGAATATGTACCGATAGTTTTCACTCGGTGGTAATGGTCCGACCAGGTCAATGTGAACATGACTGAACCTTCCGTCTGGGGGAATAAACGACTGAAGGGGCGTTCTTGTGTGTCTAGCGGTTTTGGAGACTTGGCAGCGGTGGCAGGCGCGAGACCAAAGTGCGCAATCCTTCTTGACGGCCGGCAGACGTAATGGGCGGTGACCATCCTTGTAGTAGCTCGTACTCCGGGTGAGACAAGTTGTGGTATGCAGAAAAAATTATGCGGCGACAGGGTGCGGGTACGAATGGTCTGGGTTTTTCTGTGGAAACGTCATAGTACAGGGAAATGTTAGTTTCTGGGATTTGTACTTTTTCCAGTTGTAGTGAGCTGCGGTTTTCCGATGTCAAGAGAGCTTGTAGCTCCTGGTCTACAGCTTGCGCTTCGGCGAGGGATTTCGGGTCATAAGGTTGGTGATGGGAGATGGGTTCCACGCGTGACAGGAAATCTGCAGGTACATTTTCACAGCCCGCGATGTGGCGGATGTCGGTTGTGAATTGCCCGATGAAATCGAGGTGTCGACATTGGCGCGGTGAGGCCTTGTCCAGATTTTGTTGAAAGGCGTATGTGAGAGGTTTGTGGTCCGTATAGACCGGAAATTGTCGCCCTTCCAATAAATGCCTGAAATGATTGATAGCCAAGTATACCGCCAGGAGTTCTCTGTCGTATGCGCTGTATTTTCTTTGTGCAGCGTCTAGTTTCCTTGAGAAAAACGCTATTAGTTGGAAATTGTTGCCAACTTGCTGGTGAAGCGCGGCGCCCACAGCAAAATCCGAGGCATCTACCGTAAGGCAGAGAGGCGCTTCTGGAAAAGGATGGTGCAAGAGGGCAGCGTTGGCTAGTTGAAATTTGCACTGGTCGAAAGCCTGGAGTGCTGTTGGGGTCCATTGGCAGGATGCGTTCTTGCGCCCTTCGACCATGGCGTGGAGTGGTGCCTGAGTACTAGCGGCATTGGGGAGACAGCGCCGATAGAAATTTAACATACCCAGAAAACGTCGAAGTTTTCCGACAGTATCAGAGATTGGGATGTCTTTAATTGCTTCTACTCGCTGAGGGTCCGGCGAGATTCTAGCGTTAGTGATGATAAACCCCAAGAATTTGACTGAAGGTTGGCCGAAGGTGCATTTGGTTTCGTTGATCGTCAGGCCGTAGTCTCGAAGGCGACCAAAAAGTTGTTGAAGATGGGATATATGTTGATTTTCTGAATCGGATGCGATAAGCACGTCGTCAATGTAGGCATATGCAAAATCCAAACCTTGGAGTACTTCGTTGATGAGCCTTTGAAAGGTTTGGGCTGCGTTACATAGGCCAAAGAACATGCGGGGAAACTCGAAAAGGCCGAAAGGCGTAATAACGGAAGTCTTATGGATATCTCTAGATTGCACGGGCACATGGTGGTACGCTCTAACCAGATCGAAAGTAGAAAATATTTTTTTTACCATGCAGATGCGATGCAAAGTCCATAATGTTAGGGACTGGATATCGGTCGGGGACGGTAGCGGCATTCAGTTTCCTGTAGTCTCCACATGGTCGTAGCGAGCCGTCTTTTTTGGGTACTAGGTGGAGAGGGCTGGCCCACGGTGATTTGGATGGACGACAGATGCCTTTCTCCATCATGAAGGCGAATTCTTTCTTTGCCGCGGCGAGTTTGTCCGTGGGGAGTCGTCGCGGTTTTGCTGCAATCGGGGGGCCCTTTGTGACGATATGATGAGTCACTGAGTGATGGGGAGGGCTTTTTACAAGATTCTGACTAGTGAGCTCTGGGAATTGTCTGAGTATTCTGGAGTAAGGCGAATTGGCGATTGTAAGGTGAATGCTAACAGCGGGGGAAGGGGAAACTTGTCCAATGGAGTGAAGGGAAGATACTGGGTCGCTCAGCCGGCGATTACGCAGGTCTACTGTCAGCCCGTAATGTCGGAGAAAGTCTGCGCCGATGATGTACACGCCGACGTCGGCTATGATGAAAGGCCAACGGAATAATCGTCCGAGACCGAGGTCAAGCTCAAGATGTCGTTCCCCGTAAATGTGGATGATAGATCCGTTAGCTGCGAAAAGCTGCCTGTGCGAGGGCCTAGCGTTTTTTACTGGTGGCGGAATAACTGAGACTTCGGCTCCAGTGTCGACCAAAAACAAATAGGCGCTGCGTCGGTCCGTAATGAAGAGCCGGCGAGTAAGGCCTGCGCCGTCAGTGGCTCCTACTGACGGCGGGCGTATTCGTTTCCCTGGACCTTGAAGTTGCATGGTTGAAGGCACTTCCTAGCTTGCGCTCCAAACTTCATATGGTACCAGCAAGTTCCTGCGTTTCCTTTTTTTGTTGTGGGTCGGGTACCTAGCGTTCGGATAGCGATTGTGTGGGGTGTCCATGGATGACTTCAAAGCTTCGATTTGCGTATGCAGGTCTTGGATTTTCGTCATCAGCTGTTGGTGGGCTTCCGCGCTATGACCTGTGCTTGGTTGGTCCACTACTGAGACCGTTGGCAGTATGGCTTCGTGTATGTTGTCTGCCATTTCCGCCAGCTTACTCAAACTTGTTTCAGAGGATGCTGCGAGAGCGGCCCTTATGTCCTGAGGTAGGCATCGAGTCCAGAGCATTTTCAGTGCTGTATCGGAGAAATTTCTTCCTGCCTGATGTTGCATCGCGGCAAGGACTGTTGATGGCTTCTGATCTCCCATGGGACGCCCATCCAGAACCTGTAAGATTTTAGTTTGTTTTGATTGACCGAGTCGTTGGAGAAGGCCTGCCTTCAGCGCATCGTATTTACCAGAGGGTGGGGGGGGGGGCGTTACGATGTCCGCGACATAAGTAAGGGTTGGCTGGTCTAGGCTCGTTACCGTTGCTTGGAATTTAGTTTCGTCGCGGGAGATCTCGGCTAGACCGAAAGCGGCTTCTAGCTGGCTTAACCACAGTTCAACGTTGTTGTGCCAGAATGGTGGTGCACGGAAAGCCAATCTTGATATTTGGGAGGGTGCCGTGGATGTTGGCCCTTCCGGATGTTCCGTAGTTGCGTCTTGCATTCTGGGGCTGTTGAAAGTTTCGTGGATGAAATAAAAAAAATATATAGAAGTGTGATTAAAATAACTTTTGCATCACGTCCGGCTCACCAATTTGTAGGATGGTTGTTGATGTGCTGTGTTGGTGTGGCTTGTGGAAAGGCTGCTGATAAAATTAATTTATTTAAAGCAAGAAATTATAAAGAGAAAAGAAGCAACGGTTGAAATAACGGTGGCCGCACTAGCCTTGTTGTTTACCGCTAAGTGGCCAGCGTCTCTGATGACGTCCCACGCCCATGCGTAGTGAAGTGTTGACGCCCGCCGATGCCGAGGCCGTCTTAGTTCGGCTCGCTGAAGCAAAGTGTAGTCGCCACATATATATTAGATGGTTTATCGCCCAATAGGCTTGCAAGAAGTCCGTGGCTCACCTGAAGCATGCGACCTGCTGCGTGCTTCATAGCAAAATACCTCGTAAAAGATGGAAGATTGGTCCATCGAAATATCGGATTAATAAATAATCTTATTACAATCCAAAATAAGCCTTATTTTCAAAATATACATATATTATGGATTGCTCTATATTCAGAATATATACAGGGTGATCCAAAAGTCCCGCACAACTTTAAAAATTAATAACTCCGCGATTATTTGAGCTAGAGAAATGCGGTAAACACCATTGTGTTTAGGATGCAATGGGATTTTTTATGGCAAATAATGAAAAATTCGAAATCGATTTTAGTTACAACTTTATTTGCTAGATGGCGCTCTACCAAAATCAGCGATTCAGCGGCCAAATTGTTTGATAAATTGAAAAATATAACTGAACGACACGTATTTTTCCATTTTGAATGCCAGGAAAGAACCCTAATAATATCAAATGATAAATTAATAAAACACCATTTCGCCAAAATTTAGAAGAAATGGTTAACGATTTTTAAATACAATCTAAGATATGTAAAATAGGCATATGCAAATTAAAACATGTAGCAAAAAATATTTATATTTTAGATGGAGTTTTGTGAAATAGATTAATTGTTCGAAAACAATTACTGATATCAATACACGATTTTTGAAATGTTAATATAGTACCAAAAATTAGGATGGCACTACTAATAGGACATCTTGCTATAAGGAATGTGTAGTTTCTTGACTAATTGGCGACACTTGACTATTTAACTCGATATTTGTCATGATCCAAAAATGAAATATAGAGGGGAGTGACAAAATATATTTGTCGTACTTTATTCCAAATATCCTATGGGTTTGTCAAATGTTATCAATGTTTATTATACTGTACATAATTTTGAAAATGTATCCCCTCAAAAAAAAAATATTTTTATATCGACCTTTTGCGTTGAAAAAGGTGGTAGTAAAATCATTTTGTATTATTTTTTGCGCAAAATTTCTAAAGTTGGGAGGGGGATACAGAGAATATTCCTTATGCTATTTCTTCTAATGAGCGAAAAGCGATAAACTAAACATAAGGGGTAAAATTGTGTATACCAGTGTTATTTGAGAAGTTATAACACTTTGGCCTGCACGACATAATATAAGATGTGGGCAAATGATAAACAAAAATATTACTGTTCACAGAAAAAAAGGAGTCAAGATGTGAGGACAGCATTTATTATTCCCATAACCCAAAACAAAGAGCTGCAAAATATAACACATGAGGTAACTGCCTTCTCTCTTGTATTAGGTCACAATCCTTGCTCAATGTGGCGCCCTTCATTCTCAAACACCGCCTGCAGACGATAGATGACAGAATGGTCACAATTAAATAGTTGAAATTTATAAAACGTGCCATCTGATAGAAGCCTTTAATATGGCCAATGTGGTAGGCCGGCATCGATAAAAACGCGACTTAATGTACCCCCATAACCGAAATTGTAAGGCGTCAAGTCTGGTGATCTTGGAGGCCACTGGTATATAAAGTGGCGACTTATCAACGAATTTCACCGAACGTATCCTTCAGCAATTGTTTGGCACCGCGGGAGATATGAGGAGGTCTACCATTTTGCATGAATGTTATTTCGCTTAGTGATAGTCTGTCCTGCAATATGGGAATAACCTTTTTTCTCAAAAGTTGAACATAACGTTCACCATTCACAAAAACGGTTTTAAAAGTTCTTCCATTGATTTATTCAAAGAAAAATGGCCCAATAATAAAAGAAGAAGTGAACCCACACTAAACTGTAACTCTGGGCTGATGAAGTGGTATTTCTGTAAAAATCCTAGGGTTTTCAGTTGCCTAAATGAGGCAGTTTTGAATGTTACATTCTCCCTTTAGATAAAAGTGAGCATCATCTGTTCTTAGAAAATTTAACAGCCAGTTTTCATCAATATCAATTTGCCGGTAAACCCATGCAGCGAAATATTGACGCTTCTCAATATCGCTGACTTTCAACTCGTGAAAACATTGAATTTTGTTAGGGTATTTTTCTAGAAAAATTCTAAATGTGTGTTCTCTCCAAACTGTTCCATACGAAATCCCCGTTTGTCGAGAAACTTGTCTAGCACTTACTTCTCCATACGTGGATAAAGTTTCAATAGCTTCAGCATTCTGCAAAACCGTAACAGCCACTGGCTTGCATGTCGATGGTCTTCCACTCTGAGGTTTTAAAATTGGAACGATACAGAGAAGATTAGCATGGCCCCTGCGCAAGGATGACACGCAAAATCGTGAAGCGTTCCGAGGTTTTGCTTCCAGAGATCCAGTTTCCTCAAAACTTTTAATCAATCGCTTCAGAGAGTAGCAACTCATTGGTCCTTTACCGCCTCGAATACCTTTAAAGGAATGAAACGCTCGTAAAGCTTCAGTGGCAGATTCTGAATCATAATTAAAATAATTCACCAAGAGTGCTTTATCCTGTAGTGACGGCATTCCAGGAGGAAGGGGAGAAGTCCGACCACACCTCCTTGCGGTCCCCCCTGGACCCTTGGAATATTTGATCAAATTCTGGTTCGTTTCCAAGGTGACTAACGTTGCAACGGCACCCATTTTCAAATGAAGAGCAAAACTGATATCTCCAGTAATGCTACCGCGTCCGGGGTAATCGCCGCGTTAGGAGCTGAAGCTCGAGCTCATGATGAGAAATCTACTACGAGGACACAATTCAATCTACTACAACTCAATATAAATGGTACCCAGAGGAAAATAAAGAGCTGACTTGTCTTCTCTGTGACAACAATGTACATATTTCTTGTCCTCAGGAGACAAAATTGAATCAGAATCTGAGATTCAATATCAAAGATTATACAACACTACGAAAGGACAGACCGGGAAAATTCGGAAGAGGACTTGCCGTTTTGATTAAAACTCTAGAAATCAAATTTAAGGAAATTGCCTATAATCAGAGTAAGCCTAGAGAAAGCACGACAGAAGCTCAGGCAATAGAAATCTATCTTACAGATAAACAATTCCAATCATAAATGTTTATCACCACGATAATACAAGCATCAATACAGGCCTGATAGAGACATTAAGTGAAGCGTCTTCGGATATCGCAATCATACTTGGTGATTTTAACGCCGAAAGACAAACTTGGGGATCACCTGTCCAGGATAACAAAGGTCAGCAGGTTTTGGACATGCTAACCGACCTCGACCTTACACCGTTAAATAACGAAAGGAACACCTATCTATCCAAGTCCACAGGCACAGAATCCGCAATAGACATTACAGCGATAAATTACAACATCGCACCCACAACACAATGGAAAATTCTGAAAAGTGCAATCAGTGACCCCAGACCAATTTTAACAACCCTAAAATTCAAAATTGAGAATTTCCAACAGAATAAAAGAACACTGCAAAAAAATTCACAGAAAAGCTTGAAGAACTGTGCAACGAAGAATTAAATCACAGAACGATTGACAAAAATTGGAGAAATTCTCTTCGAACATATCCAAAACTGCAAAAGTATTGATACCTAGAGGTAGACGTAAAGACCTGTGAATACTTTACTGGAAGGACCACGATATCGATTGCAGAGAGAGACAATATCAATGAACTTCTTAAAACAAATAAAAAAATGTTCCAATGGCCCCCGATTCTTGCAAAAGTCCAACCCCACCAGCGAGTGCAAGTAACCAAACGGGGCTCTGGCACATTTGTAAGTGCAAAGTCGTACTGTTTTTTACATGTGTAGACATGTGGTGCGCTTACAGTAAAAGCAGTCGCTAACTACCCACCATGATTATCATGGCCTGTACCACGTGTACTAGGGATAAGCAAAAAAAAAAAATAGAACAAGAAATTTGGATATTCAAACAAGAGAGAGAAAAAAATGGGCAGAATTCTGCGAAAAAATGGATCCAAAAAAGGAAAGCCATCACTGGAATATAATTAGTGTTATAAAACAATCAAAACCAACACTAATCCTTCAATACTCTAACCGATATGAATAGCGAGAACGAACAAACAGATGGCTGAAATAATTGCTGAATATATTTCAAGCACTTCCAGACTCAGCTATACGAATGAAGGCAGGACTCTAAAAATTAATGTAAACAGGTTAGTTAAAGGCGCAAGAAATGACCATCAACAAGATATTTACTTCGAGAGACTTCACACTGAATGAGCTAAACTCATCAATAGGAAAGTTAATTCCAAGAGGTCACCAGGAGATGGTCTAATCTTTGGTCAAATGATTAAACACTTTGGAGACAAAGCTAAAAATCAACTACTACGAATACTGAAGATTTCATGGCAAACTGGTAAACTACCAAAGAATTGGAAGATATCAATTATAGTGCCAATACTGAAACCAAACAAAGATGCCAAGGAATGCAATAACTATGGTCAATTGCTCTCACCAGCATACTATGTAAAATAACAGAATGAATTATCCACTCTAGGCTCATAGTCTGGCTCACTAACAATAATAAAATAAACTTCTACCAAACTGCCTAATAATCCAGACACTGTACAACTGATAAACCTTTTCTACTTCTGTCAATCAATAATAGATTTCTAGGAAAAACCGCCAAAGAAGACAACGGTCGTATTCCTGGATATGTCCTCAGCTTTTGATCGAGTGTAGAAATTATTTGAAAGGCTGCACAACATCGGAGTAAGAGGAAAAACCTTAATCTGGATTGCAGACTTCTTAAGGGGAGAAGGATAAAGGTTCGGGTCAATGGAACATTTTACAGGGACCGAAGAACATGGGCTGGTGTACCTCAGGGATCTATGCTCAGTCCTCTACTCTTCTCGCTATATATTAACCGTTCTTTATGTAAATAGATGAATATTATTTGTATTATTTAAAGCCTCACATTATGTAAAAATATATGTAGATATAAATTGGACATTTGTTGTTGGCCATGGTCAAGTTTGAGCTCTTGTACGTCTAATTACGACACAACAAAAGTGGCGACGAGGATGCGCGATCTACAAAGCCAGTAAAAAGCTGAGGAAAGCGGCGTCTATGCAAGTATAACAACTACATCTTTTAAACAAATCTGACTCTCGGATTATGGAGAGGAAAAATAGGAAAATGGGTTAAGATTACATCTTTTAAACTATCTGGATCAAGAAAACAAAGAAGTAGAAAAGATCAGCATGACAAGTTCAAAGTTAATAGTACCTTTTAGATGCTATAGCCCAGTGGAGGACACTTCGATCTTTTTGACAAAAATTTGAGGCTTTCTTTTTGGCATCTGAAGGAGGAAATTAAAGTGCTGATTTTTACCTCGCTACCAGATTCTGAAACTTTGAAGCAGGGAAACGACATTTTCTTCCTGGTCTAATGAAAGATCAACCCTATGATACTATCATTCAAATAATTAAGCTGCATTTGGATCCAAAGAAGAAAGTGATACCACAGCGATGCAGATTTTTAAAGAGAATTCAACAGGAAGGAGAAAAAATTTCGGAATATCTTAGAGAATTGAAACATCTGGCAATAAATTGTAATTTCGTCGATATGTTGGGAACCATGATGCGAGACCGTTTTGTGGCTGGAATCAAGTCGGAAATCCTACAAAAGAAGCTACTACAAGAGGACGACGATGTCACCCTGGATAAAATTTTTGCAGTGGCGATCTCGTTCGAATTGGCGGAGATAAATACAAGAGAATTACAAGATAAATTAGTGGCCAAGATATCCCCTGTGAATTGAAAGGATAAAAAGGGTGAGTACAATAATAGTACGGCGCAGTATAGGCCTTTCAGGCAAAGTGGCAAAGGCAAAATAGTGTGTTATAGATGTGGTGAAAGACATTCACACGTGGCATCTGTTTTACCTCATAGAACAAAGACTTGTTTTAAAATGTAATAAACTGGGTCATTTAAGTAGGGTCTACAAAGCTAGTAAAAGAATGTGGGGATGTGAATTTGTACAAGAGGACTCTATATATTCTGTACAGGGCGAAACTGATGCCACAATAAATTTAACAGTAGATGATTATTCTTTGTGCTTTACAATAGATACAGCAAGTCCAGTTACGTTAATACCTAAAGATATTTATAAGAATTATTGGCAAGGTAAAAGATTATTTCCAACAAATTTAAGATTAAAATCCTTTTGTGGTAAATCAATAGAGATTATAGATCAAAGAAATGTTTTTGTAAAAGAAGCCAACCAATATTTACGATAATAGTTGTAAATGAAAAAATCCAGGTAATTTTATTAGGAAGAGAATGGCTCAAACAGTTGAAACTTGATTATTCTATATTGTTTAGCATTTATATTTTAAATAATGAATATAATAGAAATATATTTAAATATATAAAAATTTGATGGATAGATATGCAGATTTGTTTAACAAAGATTTGGGCTGTCTAAAAGATGTTAGAATAAATTTTAATTTAAAAAAGGATGTGACTCCTGTGTTTTGTAAGGCCAGAAGTTTACCTTTCTCTCTAAAAACAAAATAGAGAATGAAATTGATCGTTTAGTGAATTCTTGCATTTTATAACCTATAGTTCATGCATATTGGACCACTCCAATAGTACCGGCCTCAAAAATGGATGGTAGTGTAAGGATATGTGGTGATTTTAGATGTACAGCTAATAAAGCAATAGAATTAGATAGGTATCCCATTCCATCGATCGATGAGATCTTTTCAAAATTATCTACAAGCACCGTACTTTCGACTCTAGACCTATCACAGGCTTACTTACAAGTAATGTTAGCTGAAGAAGCCAAAGCTGTTGTTGATATAAACACAACAAAGAGGTTGTTTTCTTATAAAAGACTACCATATGACGTAGCGGTAGCACCAAATAAATTTCAAACGATTATGGAAGGCCTATTTTCTGATTTGCCAGGTGTGGCCTGCTACCTAGATGATATTTTGGTTGCAGGAAAAGACTTTGAAGATCATGAACAAAAGTTGGATCTAGTGTTTAGATGATTGCCTGAAAAAGGTTTAAAGTTAAACAGATATAAATATAAATTTAAAAAGAAATCGGTGGAAATATTTAGGGTTTCAAATGGATATATATGGACTGCATCCCTTAGAAAATAAAATTAAAGCAGTGATAGAGGCGCCTGAACCTAAAGAATGTTTCGCAATTGAGATCTTTCATAGGACTCTTAATTTATTATTATAGATTCATAAAGAATATAGCAAACATTTTAGCGCTATTCTATCAACTTTTGAATAAAAATTGTAGATGGAATTGGACGAAAAAATATCGAATGTTATTTTAAAAATGTAAATCATTATTAATAGACTATGGACTAGGCGTAATTCTGAGTCATAGAAATGATAGAAAGGAAGAATGCCCTATAGCTTTTGCTTCTAGAACATTAACTGAAGCGGAAAAAACGTTTCTCTCAACTAGAAAAGAAAGCGTTGAGCATAACTTTTGGCGTTGAGAAATTCAGACAATACTTACTGGTACGAAAATTTGTATTGGTCACAGACAACCGACCCTTAATTCATATATTTTCACCTCATAAACCAATTCCCATATGTGAATCATCCAGAATTAAAAGATGGTCCTTAAAATTAGCTGCATTTAATTATACTGTGGAATTTCGAAAAACTAGTGATAATTCCAATGTTGACGCATTGTCACGTCTTCCTTTAGAATCGAGTGTCAGGGAGTCTCTTCAGGTACTTCTTCTTAGGAAGTCGAATGAGGTACCGTTCTCTTTTATGGAGGTGGCTAATGAGAGGCCCCAAGATAAAATACTGTCTATAATATTAAGGAATGTTAGAGAAGGCAACTGGAAATTCACAAGGGTGTACCGAGAGAAAACCCACTAGCTCCTCATTATAAGATCAATGAGGAATTAAGTTTGGAGTTTAATTGTCTTCAATGGCGTGAAAGAGTGGTAATTCCCCAAAAATTAAGATCTTTAATTTTAAATGACTTGCATGAAATACACATGGGGATTGTTAAAATTAAGATGATTGCCAGACGGTATTTTCTGGTGGCCATGCATAGACAGTAACATCGAGAAGTTCACTAGAGAATGTAGAGTATGCCAAGAATCGGCAAGCATGCCCCCGGCTACCATCTCGGAATGGACTTGGCCCGAAAAACTGTGGCATCGACTTCATCTTGATCTAGCGGGTCCGTTCATGGGAAGAATGTTTTTGGTTCTCGTGGACGCATACTCAAAGTGGATAGAAATTTTTATCATCAAAGATATTACCAGAAAAACGATTATAAATCATCTTAGAGAAATTCTCGCCAGAATTGGATTGCCCTAATTTTTTGTTACAGATAACGGAAGACAGTTTGTCTCCGGTGAATTCGAGCAATTTACCAAAATGAATGGTATACGGCACACTAAGACCAGTCCGTATAATCCTAGTACAAATGGTTTAGCTGAGAGATATGTAAGAGAGTTTAAAAACCTTTTGAGAAAGAATAATGGGAAGGATGATTTAGAGACGAATCTACAAAGTTTCCTATTTGCTCATAGAGCATTCCCCCAAACTGTAATAAAGGAATTACCCGGCGGAACTGCTAATGGAGAGAGGTTTAAGATCAAGATTTTCGAATTTAAAACCAAGATGGGAAATCCGCGAGAGGTATTTCATGAGGCCGTAAGAAGGCAGGAGCAGTTTACTACAGGTTGCGAGGTTTATTTCCGCAACTATGCAACTGGACCTAAACGGTGAAAAGGTACCATTTTGGAATTATTGAGCTACCGTCACTACCTTATAAGTTGCGAGGGCGTCGTGTATAAGAGGCATATCAATCAATTGCGACCTGTGAGAAAGAAACAAGTGGAGACAAGAAATTTGATACTTCCTAGAACATCAGAAGAGAAGCCTGTAGGTGGAAGTCAGAAATAAAGTGAAGAGGAGGTTCCAGAGGTTACATCAGGAAACAAGGAGGAGACTGCTTCTGTGCACGTACCCTCTTGCACTCCTATACCAGGGCCTGTTGCTGTGCACGTGCCCTCTTGCACTCCTAAACCGGAGGCTGCCGCTGTGCAAGTGCCCGTCCGCAGTTCTAGACCTCAGAGAATCAGGAAACCCCTAGAACGACTGGAGTATTATTAAGGGGGGAGATGTGTTGTGTATGTAAATAGATGAAGATTATTTGCATTCTTTAAAGTCTCATTATTTAAGAATATATGTGTATATAAATTGGACATTTTTTTTGGCCAAACGAAAATAATCTGAGGCTCTTTATTGGACACGACAAAAACAAAAACGGCATTCCAGAGTAAAACAAATCATCAGAGATAGATAAATATTTTTTAAATGGATTAAAATAAATATAATCGATACTGAGAGAGAGTTGAATTTAAAAAAATAGAAAATTATTATTTTCGAAATATAAATAGCTGAGAGGATTCCAGCAAACCGCATCTAAAATATCAGGTTTTTTTATTTTGCTACATGTTTTAATTTGCATATACCTATTTTACACATATCTCAGATTGTATTAAAAAATCGTTAACCATTTCTTCTAACTTTTGGCGAAATGATGTTTTATTAATTTATCATTTGATATTATTAGGGTTCTTTCCTGGTATTCAAAAAGTAAAAATACGTGTCGTTCAGTTATATTTTTCAATTTATCAAACAATTTGGCCGCTGAATCGCTGATTCTGGTAGGGCGCCATCTCTAGCGAATAAAGTTGTAACTAAAATCAAATTCGAATTTTTCATTATTTGCCATAAAAATTCCCATTGCATCCTGAACCCAATGGAGTTTACCGCATTGCTCTAGCGCAAATATTCGCGGAGTTATTAATTTTTAAAGTTGTGCGGGACTTTTGGATCACCCTGTATATGCAAAACTCAGAAATGTGGAAAAAAATGCATAAAATTCAGTGAAGTGGAAAAAAATGTAAAAATTAGAAGAACTGACTAAAATCAAAAGGAAGAAGATTTAAAAAAAAAGTATAATTTGCTGAAAATATCGCCACAACAAATATAAGAAGAACATATTCTGGCTCCCTAATTGGTCAGATTGCTGATTGTATATTTCTTTATTTAAATATGAATCTATTTTCATCTATATTTCTAAATACATATATTCAAAAATATGGTTGTACTATATAGATATATATGAGCAGTTATATATTGTGAAGCAGATAAATATAAACCCTACTTAAACAAATGACAGCAAAAAAAAAATTGAGCCTACCCTTAAAAAAAACAGTTACTGAAAATGGATAACTGCTGCTTACAATATAAATGCTATTAGAGCATAAACATATTACATGGAACAAACATATAGTAAAATATATCTAGCAAGTTATATAAAAAAACATTTTTTTTTTCAAAAAATATACTTTTTACAACTTCAATAAAATTTATACTTACTCTAAAGAAAAAGATATAGAATATTGTTCTAAATCTCAATTTGTCTTAAAATAGGAATATTCCTTTTGAGAATCAAATAGTAAACCTTAGCTTAAAAAATGTAAATCGCTATATTTACACTAATTAAAATTAAACAAAGCAAAAATTGCATCGTCACAAAAAGATATGAATAAGCTGCGAAATAAATAATATATCCAATTAATTTAATTTGAAAAATATTACTAAATAAATAATATTACTAAATAAAATCTTACCTTCTAAAAAGGAAAAAAAAAGTTATTCGAAATGCAATTTTTGCACTTTTAGCCTAAATACTAAAGCAAACCTCAGCTAACTACGGGCGAAATTTCACAATACAGTTTTAATTAACCCAGGTTCCGGGGCGTATAAATTTGATAACGATCGATTACTATTATCTCCAAAGAGTTTAAATATATATATGTGATATGATCCTGTCGACTCTTTCTGTGATATGATCCTGTCGACTCTTCTGCGATATGATCCTGTCGACTTTTCTGTGATATGATCCTGTCGACTCTTTCTGTGATATGATCCTGTCGACTCTTCTGCGATATGATCCTGTCGACTTTTCTGTGATATGATCCTGTTGACTTTCAGTGTGGAATTATGATAATAATGTGGGGAGAGAGAAATAAGGAAACAACAAGTTTGGAAGATGGGACCCAGCAAAACCGAGAGAGAGAGTTAGCGCGTGGGGCTGTCACCGTCTAACCACCGTCTTGTGTGGTCACCACCCCCCCGACTATTGTCCCAAAATAGTCCTGCAGGGTTACAAACAAAGCCCCCTCCGGCATGTGGCCAGTGGTTTAAAATGGCCGTAACTTAGCCGAGTCTCTCTCTCGTTGACTGTAGGTTTACTTTATTATTCCTGGAAGAGCATATATTATGACATATATATAATCTTGCCTTTTAAAAATATTAATCGTGTAAACCAACTAAAATTCATCGTATAAACAAACAACGTGTAAAATTATTAACCAATCAAATTCATTTATCGTCGCGACCAGTGCTGCGCCCAAGCGGTAAAAGGCTGGAACTAACGCTTTTTAGTTTCACATTAAAAAAAAGCACATTAACCTTTTTAGTTTTTTGAATAGCCTATATGTTAAAAGAATTCTTCAGCCACCTACATGCGAAATTTAATAATTATATATTCGGTAGATTTTGCGCAACGCGATAACAAACATCGATTCTGGATTTCATTTTTATAGATATAAGGATATATATATTCGTGGATGGCTTTTCTTGATTTATCAAGAAATTGGGTTGGCCAAATATCACGGAGCAAGCTAAATAAACGTTTAGTTTATTCTTGCTCCACTAGATGGCGCTCTGCCATCTAAAAAGCACATGTGCTCGTGGTCAGGAGATGCCTTCTTTATTTTTAATATCAACACCTGACCCACTTATCTTTTATTTTTTTCTATTGTTTTCTCATATAAATATATATATATAAGATAAAAGTTAATATATTTTTTTGTGTTTAAGTTAGATGATTAAATAGTTGTTTATATGTATTATATTTATATCTTATTTAGGAGAGAAAAATGTAATAAAAGTAATTATATGTTAGAATAATATGTTTTTATTTTAAATAGAAAAAGAATTGAAAATAAAAAGAAAATTTAACAAGAAAAGAAGATTTAACAACGCAACGTCTTTTAGCATCGGCTTTTACCCTTGATATAGACATACTCTAAAAATAAATAGGAATAAAGGAAGAGATTTATGTGTTGTCAGTCAGGACAAAATAGCAGCTTGGCTAAAACAAATTCTTTTTAATAACTATCTCAATATATGGAATAGAAATAGAATAGAATAGAATAATAATAGCACACAGAGTCGTATTCCTTTTCTTCTCAGAGCTCCCAATTTCCGAGCCTAATACTCTGCACATCTCCTCTCTTACTTTTACAAGAATCTTTGAGGTTTCTTGACCACCCTTCCATATCTTGTCTGCACTACTGACGTTGAAGGGAGGCTTCTCTCTTGATCCTGGTCTTGGTTTTCATTTCGCGTCCTTCCTTCTCTTGTAGGTGAGGTTTTTGATGTCGGGCAATCCTCCTCGGTCTCCTGGTCCTGGTTTTCCTTGCATTTCCTTGCTTGCCCGGTTAATGTCGAAGGGGGGGGCCTCCTCATTCCTCAGCTCCTGGCGTCGGCTATCTTCAGGAGCATCCATGGTACTTTCCGTAGTTGGCAGGCGTGTGAGGTGAAGCCTGTTTCGCCTAACTTTTCCTTGAGAAGTTTGTACCCAATAGGAGCGAGGTTCTTGGGATTTGTGTAGAACTTTCCCTTCTACCCTTTGATCTCTAATCCAAACGCTGTCTCCCTGTTGAAGCTGAGGCAAGCTATGTACGTCATGTCGTTTATCATATAGACGCTTCTGGTTGATCATCCTCCTTTTCTCTCTTTCTTGCAAGGCTTTGGAGTCCAAGTATCTTGGCATCAGTGATGACTCTATAGCGGGAACCGAGGTCCTAAGGCGTCGCTTGAAGAGTCAGGTAGCATTCTTCTTCTTTCTTAAGACTTTGTTTTATTTTCTTAATGATTGCTTCAATAAATCCATTGCTTTGAGGGAATCTCGGGCTGGAGGTGATGTGCTTGAAAGACCATTCCTTCGAAAATCTTGAAAATTCGGACCCAAGAACCTTTTGGAATTGGGGTCCATTATCGCTTCTGTCTCAGGCGTTCCGTGCCTAGCAAATATAGATTTAAGACGGTTTATCACTTCTTGAGCAGTTAGATTTTGTAAAAGTGATATTTCTGGGTACCTGGAATAGTAATCACAAACAATTAGGTACCATCTCCCATTTAGGTAAAAGAGGTCCATTCCGACTTTTTGCCAAGGTCTGATCGGGAATTCAGAGGGCATCAAAGCTTCATGCTTGGGTGATAATTGCTGAATCATTCTCACAATATTTAATTTCTCGCTTGTCTCCCTAGAGAGAAGGGGTTGTTTCAGTTTATCAACAATGTATATTTTCGAGTTTAAGTGCTGGCCTTTATTTTGAAGTATCACGTGGATCATTCCAACTGTTTTCAAGGGTATTCCATTCGGACCTTGTAATATTTTATCCGATTTTTCTAATTTTATTCTTTGGAAACTTTGACAATATTGTTGAAAGGGGAGCACGTTCACATCAGCTCCCGTGTCAATTTTAAAATTAATTTGTCTATTGTTTACCTTAATTGGTACTACCCATTTCTTAGACGATTCAATTTCTACAGATCCCAGAAAAGTTATCTCTGATTTTACTTCATTTATGGCTACTGATCTGCAAACTTTGGCATAATGGCCTTTTCTCTTGCATTTATTACAATACGAGTTCATGGCTGGGCAATTTTTCCAATCATGGCTATTTGCATTGCCACAACTGGTGCATCCACGTGATTATCTTCCTGACTGGTTTGACTTAAATTGTCTTATTTCTGACTCTTGCTTTTTGGATTATTTTATGTGATTAGGCATTTTCTTTATTTGATCTACAAAATTTTGTTGGTAAAGGCTAAACTGCTGTTCTTTGACACTTTCTGATTGTTTTGCCATCTGTGTGGCTTTCACTAAGGTCAAGTCTGTATCAAGTTGCATTCTTTCAGACAACGCTCTATCTCTTACTCCAACAACTATCCTGTCCCTAATCAACTCATCATATAACGCCCCAAAATTGCAGTGCTCGGCTAGGCTATGCAGTGCTGTGATAAAGTCATTCACCCTTTCTCCTTCCTGTTGACATCTTTGATTAAATCTTGCCCTTTCATAAATTATATTCCGTCTTGGAATAAAGTGACTTTCAAAACATTTGATAACTTCATATTTCTCGAGTTGGTCACTTGCTATTTTACATGACAACAATATATCATCTGCATTATCGCCCATGCAATATACAAGCATGTTAACTTGCTCATTTTCTGGGTTGTTAATAACCCACTTGCCTGCCTAAAGCGTTCAAACCTCCTAATCCATTAAGGCCAATCTCCTGGATTTGAGAAATTAAAAGGTTCTGGTGCTACGCGATTATATTTTTGAGCCATTTTAGATTTGTATTTATAATTATTTTTATTAATATTATATTATATATATTATTATTAATATATTTTTATTAATAATTATTTTATTATA
>CP092879.1:39947205-40018925 GCA_030710605.1 Cordylochernes scorpioides | reverse complement strand
TATGCAATTCTTCACCTAAAATAGTTCTAACAAATTCTAATCCTCTCCTCTCCAATCAAAAATAGACATTTTCACCTACAAAAATAGCTCATTTCAACCAAAAATAACCTACTTTAAAAATACATAGCCCAATTCAAGCAAACATAGCCATCTCCACAATCAAACATAGCCTTCTCCACAAACAAACATAGCCATCTCCACAATCAAACATAGCCTTCTCCACAAACAAACATAGCCATCTCCACAAGCAAACATAGCCATCATCATCTCAAAAAGTTTCAAGCAGCCTTCTCCTTTTCATCTCCAGCCATCACACCTTCCGTTCAGCGCCAGTCATCTCCCGGAGATCAACTCCAGCCAGCATCAGCCATTTCAAGGTACTTTATACTTTGTTTCTGCCATTTACCCCATTTTAACCTTATTTATAATTTAATTCTCAATCATGTTTTATATAGTTTTCAATAGCCTATTTATTCAAAATTATATTTACCTTTTCTCAAATCATTTTTGTGTAACAATTCTGCTATAGCTCTTTTTGCCCTTTTAATATTATCACACCTTTCAATCCTTTTAAACTTTATTTTTCTTTATTTAATTAGTTTCTATAATATATCACCTATTCCATATTTTACCTTTAAATCTTTGCATTTTAAGCTAAATCGATTTTTAACACAACACCATATGTAAAGCAGTCGGCCGGGAACACAACAACAAAATATTATATCTATTTCTCTCACATCTTCAATCTTTAATATAAATTAATCTTTGTTGATCATATTTCCACTATATATTTTTTCGTTAATGATCACAATACCTTATAGTTTCACATTTCTATCTTATATTTGAAATTGCCAAACCTTTAATATTTGATATTTTTTTAATTTAATCTTATTACTTAATGTTATTTTAAAAATTTGCATTTTTATCCCCATTGCTTATTTCCTGTGTTAATATCTAAAAGCGTTTCTGCAAATATGTAAATTTAGCGCTACCAACATATGTAAATTTTAGCTCTTATTTTTAACCACCTTGATTCTTTTTTCTTCAAGTGACCATTCTCTATTCTTACCATTAATTCATTAATATTTACATTTTCATACCTTGTTTTCACATTTGCCTTTTGTACATATATATAAACTCTGTCTCGACTTGTTGCTTTTTTTTCATAAATGCCTTTTCTTATTATCATTAAATGTTGCTACCTATCCTTTACAAATGTAATTAATTTCATATTGCTTTCATTTTCTTCATATTTTCATTTTTATACTTTTTTAATACCCATTATATTTTTCTTCCTCATTATGTGCATTTTTCGTCTATTTCCAATCTATTGGTTCACAACAAGCCAATACGATTATGGAAAACCACCTTCTAATTTCACTTTTGTATTTTCATTCATTTAATTTTTCTTCATCATTTTAAATATTATTTGTGTATTTTTTGTCAATTTCCAATCTATTGGTTCACAATAAGCCAATGCGATTATGGAACACCTCTCTTTTCTCTCTTTAACAATCATTACATCATTTTCTACTTTCCTGTCTATTGGTTATCATATAAAAAAACAATATGATAAGTGAATATCACCTCTCACCTTTCTTTCTAATCATTTTATCTTTTTTTTAACTATATTTTTTTCAATTTTCTCTCTACCCATATCATTCTCTTCACAGGGGGGAAATGTTATATAAAGGTATTTAAAATTTTGTATTAAAATATTATTTTATTTAAAAATATATTTCATAGATACAAATATTCTGTTAAATCGACCGCCAGAGGTCACGCTTTGCATATAAAAACTAATTGTTGTTTTACCCCGTTGGCCGGCTACAATCTTTGTACATTATGTAAATAATCTTTTGTTTTCTTTATTCTTCTCGCCTTAAGCCAGGCATTACTTTTATCAAATTATGTTTTCTTATATATTTTATAAGCTCAATTAAAGCTATTTTCAATATTTACTATTTTTATTATCATAATTTCAAGATTTTAACCACGACTGCACCACCATTACCATAGTTTATTCCTCACAACAATTCTAAAATACAACAGAATATATATTTTTTTCTTTATATAAGATATATATATATATATTGAAAATAGAGCAATCCATTAATAAATCTTTAATTAAAAAGGCATATATGTTGGTGTTTTTGGTGGTAAAAAAGAGAAAATGTTACTTAAATATATTTTTTAATATGATCTTTATGCATAGAAACTACAAAAGTAAAATATAAGAATTAAGAAGAAATACAAAAAATAAGAAAGGATAAAGAAGGCACTAACTGTGTTGCCAAATTGTTAATTAACATATGCTAGCTAATATTATCATCATCAATTTATATTTATTCATATATCTATATAATTTATTTACACAGAGAAAAATTACTTGAATTAATATTCCTAACAAATCCCCCCTTTAATTCAATCTCAATTTTTCTTAAGAAATATAAACAGTTTTAAAAATCAAACATAGATGGCGTTACCTCCCCATGCTTTCACTTATATACAAGCTTTTGTTTGGCATAAGCCACATTTTACATAAAGTGAAAACATATATCAAAAAACATATTTTAAAAATATAACAAGTTAATTTATGTACATATATATTTAATAAAGCTATATATATCTTTCCATATTTAAAGAATGTATAAACATATGATGTTTTTTCCCCTGTTAAGGCTCTAGTAAAAATATCTGAAACATTTTCATTGGTGGGCACAAAATTTAAGCTATATACAACCTTATTCAAATTAGAATGTAAAAATGAAATATTTCTAGTCATATGATTTGATTTATCATTTGTCATTCCTCTGATTTACAAAGAAATATTGTTGATTGGTGTGTGTGTTATCACAAAACAAATTAATTTTATATTTTACACTAGTAAGTTCTTCAATAAGGTATTGTAAATATATGCCTCTTTTTAAACATTGCACAAGAGAAAAAAGTTCACTTTCACATGTAAACATACTGTAGGGATTGTTTTTGCTTGCCAGCTGATTATATTATTTCCAAAATAAAAGGTCATACCACTTGTTGATTTTTGTGTTCCTCTACCACATTTCCATGATGCATCACTATAGCCATTTAAAATATTTTCTCCCTTAGAGTAAACTAATCCAAGGTCTTTTGTTCCTTTAAGATATCTTATAATTCTTTTTGCTGAACTAAAATGGATTTCTCTTGGATCCTGACTAAATCTGCTTAAAAGTGAAGTGGTATATGAAATGTCAGGCCTAGTTTTAGTAGCAAGGTAAACTAAAGATCCAATAATTTCCTGATATTTCTTTTTATCAATTACCTTTGAATTATTAAAATTTTCCAAATCAGTATATACATCAAGGGGTGTATGAACAGTTTTACAATCTAATATATTATATTTTAATAAAAGTTTTTCAATATATTTTTGTTGTTTTAGAATTATTTTGTCATTATATTTTAATATTTCAATTCATAAAACATTTAAAAGATTAGCATTTTTCTTTATTTTAAGACAAAGAGTTAACTTATTTAAAATATCATTTAAAATTTTAGAATCAGTATTACAAATAATGATATCATCAACATAAAGTCCCAAAAGAAGAATTGAGTCATTAATTTGGTATGAAAATAAGCATTAATCTGAATTAAAAATTTTAAATCCTATCTGAAGAAGATATTTAGTAAAGGTTTCATAAAAGACTCTGCCTGCTTGTTTAAGTCCATAAATGGCCTGATTAAGTTTACAAACAAATTTCTTACCTTCTTCTTGATATTCAAATCCTTTAGGCTATGACATGTATATAGTCTCTTCCAACTTACCATACAAAAAGGCAGTTTCTATATCAAAATGATGAATATGCAAATTTTTCATTACTGCAAAAGCAATTAAAGTCCTTAGAGAATCTGATTTTATCACAGGTGAATAAGTTTCTGAATAGTCTAATCCTAATTTTTGTGTGCATCCTACAGCAACCAATCTTGCCTTACATATGGTATTTAAAGGATCATGGCTATTTTTAATGGAAAACACCCATTTTGATTTGATAGGCTTAATGGTTTTAGTTATAGGTAAAACATCCCACACCTTGTGAGTTTTTAAAGAAACTATTTCCCCCCTCATGGCCTGAAGCCATTTCTCTTTATCTGGAGAGTTTATGGCCTCTTCATAATTAGTTGGTATAATTGGTAATGAATCAACCTTCATTACACTATCTGTTGGATGGTAGGTAGGATCAGAAGTGGTGTCATCTTGTGATGTGTCTTCATCAGATAATGATGATTCATAGTAAAATCCTTGTTCAGGGGTAGGTCTCAAGTTGTAGACATTTTTATCTTCATCTGGCTCTGTGGATTCTGGAACATTTCCTTGGTGAATAGGAATTGGTTCTTCTTCTTTTTGACCATTTTTATGACAAAAATTTAGGTCAATTAATACATGATCTGGCAATTCAGGTTTTACTTCATTACTAAGTAGTTCAGCTCCCTTTTCTTTTTCAATAAAGCTTACATCCCTTGTTTCAGTAATTGCATAATTTTAGGGTCACAGATTCTATATGATTTTCTTTTATTTGAGTTTTCAACAAATATACCTGATTTTGTGATTTTTTCAAATTTGTATCTTTTGAATTTAGGAATCCAGTATTCAGCTCTGCATCCAAAAACTTTTAAATGTTTTATAGTAGGTTTCTTTCTTGTAAATAGTTCTTCAGGGGTGGTTTTATCATTCCTTTTATGTGGAATTCTATTTTTTATATAAGAATAAGTGTTCATGGCTACTGCCCAGAATTTTGGTGGCAATTGTGATTCTATCAATAGTGCTCTTGTACCTTCAATTAAACTTCTATTTGCTCTCTCCACTATTCCATTTTAAGAGGGTGAATAAAAGGTTGTAAATTGATGTTCTATTACCTTTTCTATCAAATAAGAGCTTAATTGTCTATTTGTAAATTCCCCTCCATTATCAGACCTTATTCTTTTGATTTTTGTACCTTTTATGTTTTCTATAAGTTCAATAAATTCCTTTAGTTTGGCAAAGGTTTCTGATTTGCTTTTAAGGAACTTTGGGAATATTTTCCTTGAAAAGTCATCAACTATGTTCAGCACATATATTGCTCTGCCAATGGATTCATGCTGAAATGGACCTATTAAATCCATATGAATGAGATCAAGGGGTTTGGTTGATTGCTTTTAATCAATCTCTTTAAATGGCAATCTAGTAAACTTTGATTGAATGCATGTGATACATGGTTCTAAGTTATTAATTGGTGAACAACTGAATCCATATACCATGGAGTCTTTTAGCATCATATTCATATAATTTTCATTTATATGTGCAAGGCGTTTGTGCCAAATTTTCCAACTATTTTCTTGTGTTTTGAACACATTTTCTTCTAGTTTAATGTTTGCACATGCATCAATTGTATAAATGTTATCTTCCCTTTTTGCAGTTATAATGGTGGATCCATTGTTATCTATTATCCTTGCACCTTTCTCATCAAATATAATCTGTTTTTCATCTTCAGTTATTTTACTTACTCATATTAAATTATTGTTGAGTTCAGGTACATATAGAACTTCTTTTAGTGTTAAAAGATGATTATCATCCTTATAAATTTCAACAGTGCCAATACCATTTGATTTGATGAATCTATCATCAGGAAGAGTGATTTTTCTGCTATCATCTTGAAGATCATCCATTAGATTAATGTCTTTAGACATATGGCTTGTTGCTCCACTGTCTAGTATCCACTCGCATTTATTGTTGAACTCTGGGGATCATAAGTTCAAGGCAGTTTCTTGATTATGATTTTATCCAATCAAAGAAGCCCTAGTAGGATATTGTTTATTTTTTGAAAATGTTTGTTTGGGGATTGTTTGTATATAATTCCCTTGACTGTTTTATTTTCTTTTGTTAACTGGGTTGAACCAGCATACTGCTGCTTTATGTCCAAACTTTTGACAAATGAAGCATTTGGGGTTTCTTTCTCTATTAGAATCACTTGAATTTTTCTTAAAATGAATGAATTTTTCATCCTTGTTGTTCTTGTTTCTTTCTTGATGGAGCTCAAAAATTCTTCTTATATCAGAAATAGTAGCATCTGGGTAATTGTCAAATTGCATTGAGACAAGATTGTATTTTGGGGGTAGTCCTCTAATAAAAGCTGTGATGAATTCTTCATCTTCTATTGATCCACCCAAAATCCTTGCTTCTTGCAATAATTTCTCTGCTCTAAGCAAATATTGTTCCCAGGTTTCCTCTTTTTTTCATTGTTAATCTAGATACATTGTTTTTAGCCTCTTTGCATTTTCTCTTTATGTTACCCTCATATCTAGAATGCAAAGCAGTCCAAATTTCTTTACTTGTTTTGCATGTTAAAATTAAACTTACTTGTGTGTCATCCATTGCACAAGTTATTATCCCTCTAGCTTGAGCATCTTTTCCAATCGACAGTTATTTTTCATCTTTTGGAGGATCTTCTTTTATAAAGCCATCTAGATCTTTGCCTTCCAAAATACAAATGATGCGAAATTTCCAACTTGTGAAATTATTTCCATCGAATTTTTGGATATTCATCGATGATTCAGCCATTTTGAATTTTTACTTAATATGTTCTTTTCGAACCTTAAAGAAATGTTCTATCTTTCTTTTTTCAAAATGGCGTTTGTTTACCTTTTTTTGCGTAAGCCGCGATCTGCTACCAATTGTTGGTGTTTTTGGGGGTAAAAAAGAGAAAATGTTACTTAAATATATTTTTTAATATTATCTTTATGCATAGAAACTACAAAAGTAAAATTTAAGAATTAGGAAGAAATACAAAAAATAAGAAAGGATCAAGAAGGCACTAACTATGTTGCCAAATTGTTAATTAACATATGCTAGCTAATATTATCATAATCAATTTATATTTATTCATATATCTATGTAATTTATTTACACAGAGAAAAATTACTTGAATTAATATTCCTAACAATATATTGGATCAAAATATCATTTATTTGACCAATATTTCAGTTGGCTGAACGCCAACCTTTTAAAAGGTAGTATAACATTTTAAAGTGTGTCAACAACAAACTCAGGGCTACATAACGTCAACAGAATTAAGTTTTAAAAATTATTTTGTTATATTCAATGGGAAGAATATTTTTATATATAAATGTGATGAGGTTCTGTTAGCCTCTTGTAGAATCCTGTCGACTAAATCTATGATGAGGTATCCAGTCGACTTAAACTGTGGTGTGAGTCCCGTTGACTCTCGCTATACTGTGTTGACCGAGAGGAACAGTCAGGATAAAGAGTTTTCCAGTACCTCTCTGCACCTTGGAAGACCTTTTAAAGTTCTCACAAAGTACAAGCAGTCGTGGTCGAGGCAGAGTGGAAAGCTTGGGAATGTCCATACACAAAAACGAAGACACAGTTGCACTAAGAAAGTTCCGTGAACAGATAAAAGTTGAGCTAGGAGCGAAAGATGGAGATAGAAGAGTTCTTACTGGTCTACATGGTTGATGAGGTGGACCTGGGGTACAACGACGAGGGCTCACGCAGATGTTGAAGTAACTGTCAAGTGACTGTAAAGTGACTATATTTATAGGTTAAGACGGGAGCCTTATGCGACAGGAAGTGGATCGTCTGGGTAAATTGGACACTGGTGCCGTGGCAGTTTCCATTTTTAGACCTTGTTGTGGGAATTCTAAATCTATCTCGATTTTAGACGTTATAACTTCTATCTCTTGCTTCAGCTCAACTCTCAATCTATTACAGAGTTTTATTTATTTATCCTCAGTTTGTACAAAGTACAATACATATGATGATGTAATGGCACATGTCAATCATGCGTATAATCATTTACAGATGTGTTTCTATTATACAACATGAAAATCTTGTTATAAGTTATATACAATATGGGGTTGTTGGTTTAAATTACCATATATATTTTTATTTTGGACAAAATAAAATTTGTAAAATATAGGTGTGAATATTTTGAAAAATTAACAATAACGCCTATTTTATATTTAAAATTATTTTTACTATGTGTAAAAAGATTTTTCGTATAAAAAATAAATAAAAATAACAAAATATATATAAAAGAATTTTGCACTTTGTGTTTTCGGTAAATAAAATTAGTTTAACAATTTCTTTTATATATATTTTGTTATTTTTATTTATTTTTATACAAAAATCTTTTTTTTACACATAGTAAAAATAATTTTAAATATAAAATAGGTGGCATTGTTAATTTTCAAAATATTCACATCTATATTTTACAAATTTTATTTTGTCTAAAATAAAAAATATATATATAAAATTTTATTTCCATTGAATATAAGCAAAAATATTTTTTAACTTAATTCTATTGACGTTATATAGCTCTTAGTTTGTTGTTGACACACTTTAAAATGTTATAATACCTTGATAAAGGTTGGCGTTCAGCCAACTGAAATATTGGTAAAATAAATGATATTTTGATCAAAAATATGCCTTTTTAATTATATATATATTATATATATATATAATGAAATGATTTAAAAGCACGAATAATTTTCTTTTATACACAATACAAACTTCTACTGGCCTTACTGCGATGAAAAAATATATTGGGAGGGCTTGGCTCATCAGTGGTGAACACTCCCAGCGGTTTCGCCAATTTAATCCACCAGACCGCTTCTCAGAGCTCCAATACTGTATTGGACGATTCTGCTTATATATGCTGCACTGAAGGGTGGAATCTCATAAATGGTTTTCTAGAAAACTATGGACATAAGCTTATAGGGCAGTAGAATTACATTTTTATATTTTATATTATGTATAAAAGAAACATTCGTGCTTTTAAATCCTTTCATTTTGTGTGTATAGATGGCGCATTATTGCTTAGTATTAATAATTATATATATTGAACTCTTATAATTTTTCAAGAATATAACTAAAATGCATTCTTTCTTTTTTTTGTTTATTCCTAGTACACGTGGTACAGGCCATGATAATCATGGTGGGTAGTTAGCGACTGCTTTTACTGTAAGCGCACCACATGTCTACACATGTGAAAAGCAGTTTGACTTTCCATTACAAATGTGCCAGAGCCTCGTTTGGTTACTTGCACTCGCTGGTGGGGTTGGACTTTTGCAAGAATCGGGGGGGGGGGGGGGGGGGGGGGGGGGAGGGGGGCTATTGGAGCATTTTTTTTATCAGAAAAAAGTGCCCAATGCGGGAATTGCATCCGGGTCTTAGTGGTCGGAAACCAACGGTTTAGATCATCCTTCCATCGACCCCCTTAGCTAATTCTTATAAATATCGAGGATTATACCTAAAATGCATTCATATGGATAATAAAAGATAATGATACACACACGGGATATTCACAAGGTCTGTTCGCAAAGTCAAAAAACAATACTAGAGAATAATTTTGTATTTTTTACCCAAGTGTTGACAAGTTTCTCTCTTTCAGCCAAGTACTGCTCATTGAAAAGTTATAAAAATATTATAAAAATATTTGCTAAATAAAAAGTGTGTTTTCTTTTTATAAAGAAAATTTGGTAAGACACAAGGATAATTTTCTATATAATGCGTTCGTTATAGTGATTTTTCTCTATTAGGGGTTGGTTTTAGAGAGAGTCTTTCTTTACATAGAGCTTTATAATGGAGGTTTCAAATAAAGTGCTTAGTTATAAGGATATTTCTTTGTGAAAGGTTTGGCTATAGAGAGATTTTTTATAAGAAGAGAGTTGAAGAGAACAAAGAAAGTTTTTATTAATAGTTTGGTCAAAAATATATATATTTTATTGTTTAAAAGCACTTGGTTTTTGAAGTATTACTCTTTCAGGCAGATCCACATACAAAAAATAAGTATATAATTCATCAAAAAATACAATGACGTAAACCTTATTTAGAGAATGAAAACTATATGTTTAAAATTAATTATAGAATCACGATTTTTGGTAAAATTAGCTTTTGCATTTTCATTAATATAATATATTGACACGTTTCTGAATTTTGTAATTAATTTTGTAATTAATTTTTCATTGATTTCTAATATGTAATCAATAACTTTTATCATCATTAAAAAAAGAACAAATAATAAACAGAAGAACAACAACATGGTAAATTTGCCTCTTTATTTAAAACAAACAAACAAATTAGATAAAGATTTAAAATAACATATTTTTAAAAAGTTAAAGCAAAAATAAAACGTTACATAAAATATTTGGCGCAGCTACGAAAGGATTAAAATATAAATAAAAAAAAGGCTTCGACGAAAGAAAAAGTAAGTACAATGGCAGCGAATGTAAACAAATTAGAGAAATTTAGCGGTGATAAAGGTTCAATTCGGCCTGAATCATGGCTTAAACTATATGAATTGGAAACTAATAAACTAGATGAAGTTGATAGAATCAATAATCTAATTTATTATTTATCAAAAGATGCTTTAGAATGGTTTGCTGATGAAATATTGAGCAACGCATCCATTAAAAAATGGGATACTGTTAAACTCAAATTAATTCAGCGCTTTGGTTATAAAGTTGAAAGCCCTATAGTTGCAGCATCAAAAAGAAGACTTAAAAAAGAAGAAACCGTTGAAGATTATTTTAGAGATAAAATTAGATTATTAAATCAAACAAGCCTCAATAATGTCGAGAAGCTAAAAATGTTAACGGATGGATTGCCATTAGATTGAAAAAATTATCTCGTAACAGCCCAGCCTAAAGATACATCACATTGGATGCAGATTGCCGTGGAGATTGAACAAAACAATAATCAAATAAGGCAACAACAGAGAAGTAAAACCAAGGTTTTTAATATAACTACACCTACAATCTCAAAAAATTGCCCATATTGGTGTCCTATTTGTAAGAAAAAAGGATTGTATTTTAAACATTGGATAAGTGATTGCAAAGATTATGATCCTAATTATAAAGACAAGCTTAAACACCAAGCAACTAATATCACCACAGATGTTAAACAAACAATAGCTGATTCACTTTGCATAGCAAATACCAATTTTCCTTATAGATTTGTTAATGTTGAAGTTTTACTTAATAATATTCCAGTTTCATCTTTTATTGATACTGGGTCAACTACAGGGTGATCCAAAAGTCCCGCACAACTTTAAAAATTAATAACTCCGCGAATATTTGCGCTAGAGCAATGCGGTAAACACCATTGTGTTCAGGATGCAATGGGAATTTTATATTGCAAATAATGAAAAATTCGAAATTGATTTTAGTTACAACTTTATTCGCTAGACGGCGCTCTACCAGAATCAGCTATTCAGCGGCCAAATTGTTTGATAAATTGAAAATATAACTGAACGACACGTATTTTTTCTTTTTGAATACCAGGAAAGAACCCAAATAATATCAAATGATAAATTAATAAAACACCATTTCGCCAAAAGTTAGAAGAAATGGTTAACGATTTTTAAATACAATCTGAGATATGTAAAATAGGTATATGCAAATTAAAACATGTAGCAAAAATATTTATATTTTAGATGGAGTTTTGAGAAATAGATTGAATGTTTGAAAATAAATACTGATATCAATACACGATTTTTGAAATGTTAATATAGTACCAAAAATTATGATGGCATTACTAATAGGATTTCGTGCTATAAGGAATGTATAGTTTCTTGACTAATTGGCGACACTTGACTATTTAACTGGATATTTGTCATGATCCAAAGATGAAATATAGAGGGGAGTGACAAAATATATTTGTCGTACTTTATTCCAAATATCCTATGGGTTTGTCAAATGTTATCATTGTTTATTATACTGTACATAATTTTGAAAATGTATCCCCTAAAAAAAATCATTTTTAAATCGACCTTTTGCGTTGAAAACGTGGTAGTAAAATCATTTTGTATTATTTTTTGAGCAAATTATCTAAAGTAGGGGGGGGGGGGGGGATACAGAGATTATTCCTTATGCTATTTCTTCTAATGAGCGAAAAGCGATAAACTAAACATAAGGGGTAAAATTGTGTATACCAGTGTTATTCGAGAAATTATAACACTTTGGCCTGCACGACATAATATAAGATGTGGGCAAATGACAAACAAAAAAAAAATACTGTTCACAGAAAAAAAAAAGAGTCAAGATGTGAGGACAGCATTTAATATTTCCATAACCCAAAACAAAGAGCTGCAAAATATAACACATGAGGTAACTGCCTTCTCTCTTGTATTAGGTCACAATCCTTGCTCAATGTGGCGCCCTTCATTCTCAAACACCGCCTGCAGGACGATAGATGACAGAATGGTCACAATTAAATAGTTGAAATTTATAAAACGTGCCATCTGATAGAAGCCTTCAACATGGCCATGTGGTAGGCCGGCATCGATAAAAACGCGAATTAATGTACCCCCATAACCGAAATTGTGAGGCGTCAAGTTTGGGGATATTGGAGGCCACTGGTATATAAAGTGGCGACTTACCAACGAATTTCACCGAACGTATCCTTCAGCAATTGTTTGGCATCGCGGGAGATATGAGGAGGTCCTCCATCTTGCATGAATGTTATTTCCGCTTAGTGATTGTCTGTCCTGCAATATGGGAATAACCTTTCCTCTCAAAAGTTGAACATAACGTTCACCAGTTACAAAAACGGTTTTAAAAGTTCTTCCATTGAATTTTTCAAAGAAAAATGGCCCAAAAATAAAAGAAGAGGTGAACCCACACAAAACTGTAACTCTGGGCTGATGAAGTGGTATTTCTATAAAATTCCTAGGGTTTTCTGTTGCCAAAATGAGGCAGTTTTGAATGTTAAATTCTCCCTTTAGATAAAAGTTAGCATCATCTGTTCTTAGAACACTTGACAGCCAGTTTTCATCAATATCAATTTGCCGGAAAACCATGCTGCGAATTCTTGACGCTTCTCAAATCGCTGACTTTCAACTCGTGAAAACTTCGAATTTTGTTAGGGCATTTTTATAGAAAAATGCTAAATGTGTGTTCTCTCCAAACCCTTCCATACGAAATCCCCGTTTGTCGAGAAACTTGTCTAGCACTTACTTCCCCATACGTGAATAACGTTTCAATAGCTTCAGCATTCTGCAAAACCGTAACAGCCACTGACTTGCATGTCGATGGTCTTCCACTTCGAGGTTTTGTTTCCAGAGATCCAGTTTCCTCAAAACTTTTAATCAATCGCTTTAGAGAGTAGCAACTCATTGGTTCTTTATCGCTTCGAATACCTTTAAAGGAACGAAACGCTCGCAAAGCTTCAGTGGCAGATTCTGAATCACAATTAAAAGAATTCACCAAGAGTACTTTATCCTGTAGTGACGGCATTCCAGGGGGAAGGGAAGAAGTCCGACCACACCTCCTTGCGGTCCCCCCTGGACCCTTGGAATATTTGACCAAATTCTGGTTCGTTTCCAAGATGACTAACGTTGCAACGGCACCCATTTTCAAATGAAGAGCAAAACTGATATCTCCAGTAATGCTACCGCGTCTGGGGTAACCGCCGCGTCAGGAGCTGCAGCTCGAGCTCATGATGAGAAATCTACTACGAGGACACAATTCAATCTACTACAGAGCTGACTTGTCTTCTCTGTGACAACAATGTACATATTACTTGTCCTCAGGAGACAAAATTGAATCAGAATCTGAGATTCAATATCAAAGATTATACAACACTACGAAAGGACAGACCGGGAAAATTCGGAGGAGAACTTGCCGTTTTGATTAAATCTCTAGAAATCAAATTTAAGGAAATCGCCTATAATCAGAGTAAGCCTAGAGAAAGCACGACAGAAGCTCAGGCAATAGAAATCTATCTTACAGATAAAACAATTCCAATTATAAATGTTTATGACCACGATAATACTAGCATCAATACAGGCCAGATAGAGACATTAAGTGAAGCGTCTTCGGATATCGCAATCATACTTGGTGATTTTAACGCCGAAAGACTAACTTGGGGATCACCTTTCCAGGATAACAAAGGTCATCAGGTTGAGGACATGCTAACCGACCTCGACCTTAAACCGTTATATAACGAAAAGAACACCTATCTATCCAAGTCCACAGGCACAGAATCCGCAATAGACATCACAGCGATAAATTACAACATCACACCCACAACACAATGGAAAATTCTGAGAAGTGCAATTAGTGACCACAGACCAATTTTAACAACCATAAAATTCAAAATTGAGAATTTCCAACAGAATAAAAGAACACTGGAAAAAATCACAGAAAAGCTTGAAGAACTGTGCAACGAAGAATTAAATCACAAAACGATTGACAAAAAATTGGAAAAAATTCTCTTCGAACATATCCAAAGCTGCAAAAGTATCGATACCTAGAGGTAGACGTATAGACCTGTGAATACTTTACTGGAAGGACCACAATATCGAGGCAATGATTGCAGAGAGAGACAATATCAATCAACTTCTTAAAACAAATAAAACAGAAGAAATCATAAAGGAACTCATTGAAATTAGTCACAAAATAGAACAAGAAATTTGGATATTCAAACAAGAGAGAGAGAGAAAAATGGGCAGAATTCTGCGAAAAAAAAAATGGATACAAAAAAAAGGAAAGCCATCACTGGAATTTAATTAGTGTTATAAAACAATCAAAACCAACACTAATCCTCCAATACTCTAACCGTTATGAATAGCGAGAACGAACAAACAGATGGCTGAAATAATTGCTGAATATCTTTCAAGCACTTCCAGACTCAGCTATACGAATGAAGGCAGGACTCTAAAAAATAATGTGAACAGGTTAGTTAAACAAGCAAGAAATTACCATCAACAATATTTACTCGAGAGACTTCACACTGAATGAGCTAAACTCGTCAATAGGAAAGTTAAATCCAAGATGTCACCTGGAGATGCTCTAATCTTTGTTCAAATGATTAAACACTTTGGAGACAAAGCTAAAAAGCAACTCCTACGAATACTGAACATTTCATGGCAAATTGGTAAACTACCAAAGAATTGGAAGATGTCAATTATTTTGCCAATACTGAAACCAAATAAAGATGCTAAGGAATGCAAGAACTATCGGCCAATTGCTCTTACCAGCATACTTTGTAAAATAACAGAATGAATTATCCACTCTAGGCTCATAGTCTGGCTCACTAACAATAATAAAATAAACTTCACCAAACTGACTAAAGATCCAGACACTGTACAACTGATAAACTGTTCTACTTCTGTCAATCAATAATAGATTTCTAGGAAAAACCGCCAAAGAAGGCAACGGCCGTATTCCTGGATATAATCTCAGCTTTTGATCGAGTGTAGAAATCGATTCCATCGATCGATGAGATCTTTTCAAAATTATCTACAAGCACCGTAATTTCGACTCTAGACCTATCACAGGCTTACTTACAAGTAATGTTAGCGGTAGAAGCCAAAGCGGTTATTGATATAAACACAACAAAGAGGTTGTTTTCTTATAAAAGACTACCATATGACGTAGCGGTAGCACCAAATAAATTTCAGAGGATCATGGAAGGTCTATTTGCTGATTTGCCAGGTGTGGCCTGCTACATAGATGATACTTTGGTTGCAGGAAAATACTTTGAAGATCATGAACAAAAGTTGGATCTAGTGTTTAGATGATTGCTAGAAAAAGGTTTAAAGTTAAACAGATATAAATGTAAATTTAAAAAGAAATCGGTGGAATATTTAAGGTTTAAAATTAATAAATATGGACTGCATCCCTTAGAAAATAAAATTAAAGCAGTGATAGAGACGCGTGAACCTAAAGAATGTTTCGCAATTGAGATCTTTCATAGGACTCTTAATTTATTATTATAGATTCATAAAGAATATAGCAAACATTTTAGCGCTATTTTATCAACTTTTGAATGAAAATTGTAGATGGAATTGGACGAAAGAATATCGAATGTTATTTAAAAAATGTAAATCATGGCCTATGGACTAGGCGTAATTCTGAGTCATAGAAATGATAGAAAGGAAGAATGCCCTATAGCTTTTGCTTCTAGAACATTAACTGAAGCGGAAAAACGTTTCTCTCAACTAGAAAAGAAAGCGTTGAGCATAACTTTTGGCGTTGAGAAATTCAGACAATACTTACTGGGACGAAAATTTGAATTGGTCACAGACAACCGACCCTTAATTCATATATTTTCACCTTATAAACCAATTCCCATATGTGCATCATCCAGAATTAAAAGATGGTCCTCAAAATTAGCTGCATTTAATTATACTGTGGAATTTCGAAAAACTAGTGATAATTCCAATGTTGACGCATTGTCACGTCTTCCTTTAGAATCAAGTGTCAGGGAGTCTCTTGATGAAGACCAGGTACTTCTTCTCAGGAGGTTGAATGAGGTACCATTCTCTTTTATGGAGGTAGCATATGAGACGCCCCAAGATAAAAAACTGTCTATAGTATTAAGGAATGTTAGAGAAGGCAACTGTGTGTGGAAATTCACAAGGGTACCGAAAGAAAACCCACTAGCTCCTCATTATAAGATCAATGAGGAATTAAGTTTGGAGTTTGGTTGTCTTCAATGGCGTGAAAGAGTGGTAATTCCCCAAAAATTAAGATCTTTAATTTTAAATGACTTGCATGAAATACACATGGGGATTGTTAAAATGAAGATGATTGCCAGGCGATATTTTCTGGTGGCCAGGCATAGACAGTAACATCGAGGAGTTACCTAGAGAATGTAGAGTATGCTAAGAATCGGCAAGCATGCCCCCGGCTACCATCTCGGAATGGACTTGGCCCGAAAAACCGTGGCATCGACTTCATCTTGATCTAGCGGGTCCGTTCATGGGAAGAAATTTTTTGGTTCTCGTGGACGCATACTCAAAGTGGATAGAAATTTTTATCATCAAAGATAATTACCAGCAAAACGATTATAAATCATCTTAGATAATTTTTTGCCAGATTTAGATTGCCCTAATTTTTGGTTACAGATAACGGAAGACAGTTTGTCTCCGGTGAATTCAAGCTATTTTCCAAAATGAATGGTATACGGCACCCCAAAACCAGTCCGTATAATCCTAGTACAAATGGTTTAGCTGAGAGATATGTAAGAGAGTTTAAAAACCTTTTGAGAAAGAATAATGGGAAGGATGATTTAGAGACGAATCTACAAAGATTCCTATTTGCTCATAGAGCATTCCCCCAAACTGTAATAAAGGAATTCCCCCGCGGAACTGCTAATGAAGAGAAGTTTAAGATCAAGATTCTCGAATTTAATACCAAGATGGGAAATCCACGAGAGGTATTTCATGAGGCCGTAAGAAGGCAGGAGCAGTTTACTACAGTTTATTTCCGCAACTATGCAACTGGACCTAAACGCTAAAAAGGTACCATTTTGAAATTATTGAGCTACCGTCACTACCTTATAAGTTGCGAGGGCGTCGTGTATAAGAGTCATATCAATCAATTGCGACCTGTGAGAAAGAAAAAAGTGGAGACAAGAAATTTGATACTTCCTCGAACATCAGGAGAGAAGCCTGTAGGTGGAAGTCAGAAATAAAGTGAAGAGGAGGTTTCAGGGTTACATCAGGAAACAAGGAGGAGACTGCTTCTGTGCACGTACCCTCTTGCACTCCTAGACCAGGGCCTGTTGCTGTGCACGTGCCCTCTTGCACTCCTAAACCGGAGCCTGCCGCTGTGCAAGTGCACGTCCGCAGTCCTAGACCTCAGAGAGTCAGGAAACCCCCAGAACGACTGGAGTATTATTAAGGGGGGGAGATGTGTTGTGTATGTAAATATATGAAGATTATTTGCATTCTTTAAAGTCTCATTATGTAAGAATATATGTGTATATAAATTGGACATTTTTTGTTGGCCAAACGAAAAGAATAAGAGCTAAAAAAAATAGTCATGGTCAAGTTTGAGTTGTTGTACATCTAATTACGACACAACCTTAACAACATCCATCCTTACCTTACTGAAGACACAAAAGTTGCCTGTTATGCAGATTATATAGCCATATGGCACACAAGTAGCAGTATAGAAATATCAGAAAAATACTGAACACATCAATGAGAAGTGGGCAATGAAACTCAAAATGACAAAAAAAAAACAATAGACACAAACCTATAGGTCTCCTTCACTGACAGGGAAAAGGGCATGAATTTAACTCCAAAATAAGCATAAACAACCAAATAATTGATAAAATTTGTTCTCCAAATTACCTAGGTGTGATACTTGATGAGGAATTGCGATTTACAGAACACATAATTAGCACCTCAAATAGAGCTACCAGAAACCTAAAAATTCTGAGAAGGCTATGTGGCACAAATTGGGGAGCAAAACCCAAAATTCTCAGAACAACATATATCACCTTAATAAGGCCAATAATGGAATATGCAACACCCGTCTGGGCTCCCTCAAGTTCATCACTAAAAAGAAGACTAGACAGTGAGGTGGCCGGACAATAAACAGCACGTGCAGCACCGCTCCGGTAAATATAGTTATATTACTAATATTTCAGTGTATTTTTGCCTTATACTATGAAAGGGATAATACGGTTACTCTTAATACTTGTGGTATGCAACACTAAATATGTAAATTTACTCAAGGTAACGCACTATGCAAAAATCTCAGTACGAAGGGATAATGATGGACAATGTGGTCAAAATATAAACTTACCATCTGGGAATATATCTGGTAACCAAAAAAAGACTGCTATGTATCATTCTGGCTCTATTATTTATCTCAGGCATTGAACAAAACCCGGGCCCCCCAACCAAAAGGCAAACTACATTGACTGCGCCAGTACACTCAGGAGAGAGAGAATCAATAGATGGCGAGCTAAAAATGCTAATCTTAAACATGGCGGCGGAAATAAAGAGTCTAGGAGAGAGAATTGACATCAGACTTACCAAAATAGAGACTCGAATGGACGATTGGGATATGCGATTCTGCAATATGGAGGAGAAGCTAACTAAATGTACAGAGTCTCAACAAGCTACCGAAAAATTGGCTTCATGTAATTCGTTAAAGGTAAATGAACTGGAGGCTAGAGTCGAATTTTTTGAGACGAGACTGCGTGAGCCCAATCTAGTGTTCTATGGTATTGAGAGGGAGGGTGACGAAAACCAGGCAGATTGTAACTTAAAGATTCAAAACGTAATTAGAGATAAAATGGAAATCGGAGATGATTTAAAAATAACAAAATGTCACCGACTTTCACGCGGATCCAATGCACCAGTTCTTGTTGTGGTGCCTGATTATGCTGATAGAGCAAAAATATTTAAAAATGCCTACAAACTCAGAGATACTAAAATTTCGATAAGTAAAGATTATAGTAAAAATGTTAGAGAGCAGCGGCGCATCCTAATTGCAAAAAGGAAAGAATTGGGTGAAAGGGGAATAAAATCGAAGTTGAGAGATAACAAGCTTTTTGTAAAAGATAAAGTCTGTAAAGTGATGAATGGCCAAGTTGTTGATAGCACAGGAGCTGCTATATAGCAACAACCTCGTAGAAACAATTGTGTAAATAGAAGAAATACGACATCAAAATCACAAATTAATTCTCCACCCAACAATCAAATAACGGAAAGTTACTTCGACACAAATAATGTAAATTCGATTTTCAAGACGCTGACAATGCAATTTTTTCTGAAAATTCGCGAGACATCGCGGAAAAAATAATATGATGGAATATAAATGATTTCTATAGGATTCTTTCGATATTTCCACTCCTCTAGCATATAAAGAATTACGAAATTTTTGCTCTACTCGAAACATGGTGCCTGAAAATTCAGAAAAGGATGGCACTTGGTTATCTATTTTCTTATCAACAAACACAAGAGCCCTCCAACATGTTATCTGTTTGATATTTGTATACCTTCCTCCAAACCAAATACAGCTGCATAACTTAGATAAACTGTCTCCATATATTCAAAAGCAAATAGCAGATGAAAATTTTTTAGAGAAAACCACACCAAGATGCTCTGCGGTGAGGACCCGATTTGTACCTTCTGTAATTCAAAACTAAAAAATGAAATCACTCACTATATTTTTGATTGCTATGCTCTGAAAGAAGAAAGAAGAACCCTTATGCTCAAAACTGGGCAACTCTGTGCTTCACTTCCATCAATAATTGACAATATGACCCAGAATAAGTATATTGCTACGGCGTTTTATGGTTTCCACAAGTCCATATCTCAGAAGAAGGCCAAGTGACACTCACTCCTCACTTTCTTACTGCTACTCTTTTTGTGTTGTTTTTCTTGCTTCCCTCTTTCTCTTTCTTGTTTTTTTTTTCCTTTTCTTCTGTATATATCGCTATTTCCTTTGTCTCACTGCTTTGTTCTTATGCATACCTCTGGTGAATCCTGTATAGGGTCAGTGACCCTGAATAAAGGCTTTTTTGTTGTTGTTTTTGTTGTTGACTAGACAGTGTTCAAGCAAAAGCGGCCAAATTAATCACTGGTTCTGTTTCAAATACCAACAATTAGAAAATTCAGAGAGAATGTGGTCTAAACCTACTTGAAAGCCGAAGACAATTAAAAACAATAAAATTCACCAATAGCTTAAAAACTAAAGAAACTGAACACATATCCCATAGAACCTATTTAAACTGGACACAAAAGGAAAGGCTCGAAAGATCTTCAACACTTCAGTACGACAACAATATTAGAAAAAGCATAAATATGAAACATAATGAATTTTAAATTCGAGAATAACCAATATTTCCTACCCCATTGCCATCAAATGTAATCATCAATCTTAACCTGAATGAACCCTGCAATAAAAAAAAGAGAACAAAAACATTCTTAAAAAGAAAGGACTTGACACAATTGGTTTATGCGATCAGATAAATTATTTAACAGCATATACAGATGGATAATTAGACCTTACCAAGGGTAATGGAGGGGCTGGAATTAACATAATACTGCAAGATGGAACATACATCAAAATCAAAGAAGGAGCAAGAAAGGTTTCGTCAAACTTCACTTGTGAACTGACAGCTATCTGGAAAGCTCTTGATGTATGCCTTAACCAACCATCCCTGCATCAAGCAGAAGGAATTATAATATACCGTACAACGACTTCATATCCGATCTAGAAGCAATTCAGAAGGGCAATACTATAATCACACAGAAAATACATTCGTTACTTACTCAACTGATATCATTGGAGAATAACTGCATTCTACAATGGATTCCTGCCTGTGTTGGGATCGGGGGTAATGAAATGGCAGTTGAATTTGCAAAGGAAGCCAGAAAGTTGAGCCAAAGGAAAGAACAAATGTCATTATTTGACGCTAATGCTTTTGCAAAATACAAGCTAATTAAACAAAAAATAAGAAAAGATCAAAATGTGAAATAAACTCCGAGAGAAAAATGACAAAACTATAACAAGATTTAGAACAAAACATTATAAAGGATGACATATGTTTTAATAGAACACGGGAACTGTCTAATGCTTCGGGCACACCCATCGGTTTCATTAAAAAGCTCACCAATCTGCTTAACAATAATGGATCCCCTGCACTTGTTTCCTGTGATGATCCTGAAACGCTGAGGAGCGCGATTACAGGGCTCTTAAAAACAGCGGCAGACCAATCTATACAAAACGACCTTACAAGAATGGATAAATCTAAGCTATACTCTCACTACAAAGACATTCACATATCTTTCATGACGGAGGGATACCTTTTAGGGGATTTTCCTTTCCCGGTTGTAAGACTACTCGCACAAGTTAGAATACTTTCAAGTTTTTTTTAGAGAAAACCACACCAAGATGATCTGCGGTGAGGACCCGATTTGTACCTTCTGTAATTCAAAACTAAAAAATGAAATCACTCACTATATTTTTGATTGCTATGCTCTGAAAGAAGAAAGAAGAACCCTTATGCTCAAAACTGGGCAACTCTGTGCTTCACTTCCATCAATAATTGACAATATGACCCATTTACTTAGGCACATTGAATATCACATGAGTGAAGGTAACGAAGTGCTAATAGCCGGTGATATCAATATAAGAATAGGCAATGCTGGAGGCTTCCATAACCCACTGAAACTAAATTCATCCCTCATAAAATATAGAAAATCTAAAGACCTAATATCTCCGAAACTATCTGAAAAACTAATTTTCTTCACAGATTCAAATTCTATAACAATAGCTAACGGCAGAACTAAAGGAGATACGTAGGGCTCATTCACTTTTATTTCAGAAAGAGGTTCATCGGTTTTGGATTATTTTATGTACACACACGGTTTAACACAGATCATATCGGATATGTGGATTGAAGAACTTTCATATTCAGACCACTTACCAATTGTTTTACAAATTAATACTGGGTATGAAGCTCTTAAATCCTCGTATAATAATGAAATACTAACACGAAAATTCATTTGGACGAAAGAAAATATGGAGATGCTAAAACATAATTTAAGTGATATAGAAGATGGAAATGAAACCGATATTAACACAAAAACAGTAAATTTTACTAAACAGATCTACACGGCAATGGAATCGGCAAATATAATTAAATTCGCAAAACGACGACATCAACTTTCAAAACCTTGGTATGACAAAGATTGTTACATTATGAAAAAAACGACCAAAGTAAGTTTACAAAGATGTAGGAACTCAAATAACATACACGACCGCCAAAAATATATTGAGGCTAGGAGGGAATATTTTAAGCTCCTGCAAAGAAAAAGAGATGAATTTAATAAGGACAAGAATGAAATGATAAAAAACGCCAAAGATCCCAAATCCTTCTGGAATGCCATTGCAGCCTTTAGAAAAAAAAAAACAATAATACAAGGAGAGATTGATATCAAAGAATGGTTTTTATTTTATAAAAAATTTACTGAACAAAGAAAATAATGAAGCTACTTTTACGTTAAACCAGATGATCGGTTGGAAAGTTCCAGATTTAGACGCGGAAATAACCCTTGAAGAGATCTATGATGTAGTAAAAAAACTAGCGAATGGCAAAGCAGTGGGACTCGATGGTATACCAAATGAGTTGTTAAAGAATTTACCGATACCGACTTTAACTAAATTGAAAAACCTATTCAACAAAATAATGTCCACAGAAAAATACCCGCAACTCTGGACGAACTCAATAGTACACCCCATATATAAAAGCGGTGATAAGAATAACCCAACAAATTATAGAGGGATTGCCCTCTGCAGTAATATATCTAAATTATTTACTACAATACTAAGAAACAGATTAAACAACTGGATAGAAAAAAGAGAGATTATTTTAGAAAATCAAGCAGGTTTCCGTAAGAACAGATCATGCACTGACCACATACTACTACTGAATTCACTCATCCAATTATCTTTGAGAAGAAAACGAGGCAAGCTATATGTCTTCTTCGTCGATTTGACTGAAGCTTTCGACACAGTACCACATGATTTACTTTGGCAAAAATTGCATAAAATGGGCATTAGCAATAAATTTGTAATGCTGATAAAAAAAACTTTTACCAAGAAGCTAAGATTACTATCCGATGGAAAGGGCAATATTCAAGTAATGTGAAAATTAATTCTGGAGTGTTGCAGGGAGAATCACTTTCCCCACTTTTATTTATATTATATATGGCCGACCTAATATAACTTTATAATAACTCAGCACTTACAGGATTTCATCTCCCTGATTTTGGTGTTTTACACCTACTTCTGTATGCGGATGACATAGCTATAATTGGAGAATCGAAAATTAATCTACAAATTAAAATCAATTTACTAAAGTCTTACCTGGATAATAACAAATTAGTTTTAAATGAAAATAAGTCCAAAATAATGGTATTTAGAAATGGAGGAAGACCGGCAAGACACGAAAACTGGTACTGGGGGGACATCCCACTGACTGTTGCGTCCAATATTATATATTTGGGATATCCATTCACTACCACTAATAATAGCAAAAAGGTAGCCCTCTTTTATAAAGCCAAAGAAAATACTGCAATAAATGCAACTATTAGACTGATAAAAAAGGAAAAAATTAATTCATTAAAAGTTGCACTGAATTTATTTGACTCAGTTATTAAATCAATACTACTCTATGCGGCCCCCGTGTGGGCTTGGGACAATACTGATATTATAGACCAAATACAGAATACGTTTATCAAAAACTTTCTGAATCTACCAAGATATATACCAGGGTATATTGTAAGGCTGGAAACAGGCAGAATATCTCTGACTTTTACAACGATCAAATTAATTATGAAATATTTCATTAGATTACAAAAAAATGGAAGACAATAGACTACCTAAGCTATGCTGGAATAGATTGAAGGAAATTTCCTTAATGACAAAAAAAACCTATAGGATTCTGTAAAAATATCATGGATATCATCAATCATTGTGAACTCACACGGCAAAACTATAGGTTAAATTATGATGACATACAGATCGAATTTCCGAATATACTAAAAATTAAAATTGAACAGCTAATGCAGCAAGATCTGGCAAAAATATCTCTTACGAAAACATACTCAAACTATAGGTTACTTTATGATTCATTCATTCCAGAACATTATTTTTCATGCAATCTGTCCTCAGCTTTAGTGAGTTTTATTGCACAGATCAGATTAATATCAACATTGATCAAAGAAAATCATATTTACGTAATTAAGAAAGAAGATTTGTACTGTAGGTTATGCGGAAGTCAGATAACCAATGAAATATACCATTTTACTGCTGAGTGCGGGGATCTGGAAGGAGAGAGAAAAAAGATCCTGAAAAGTCTTCCTAGACGGCATTTGAACTCAATAAAGATAATAAAAACTGTTTCTGATAAGAAAAGTTGGGCAATAGAACTGTTCAACTATCAAAAAGCGGTTGTAAATAAAATTGCACTCGTGGAAGAGAGAAGAACAGGGGCACAATAAAAAAGTCACCCTGTTTACCATACCTTAATTGTAAATACTCTATCTCTCCCTTTTCTCTTGTGTTGAATATTGTCTGTAATTCCACGGCGAATCTGTACAGGGCAAGACGCCCTAATAAAGTTGTTTTGTTGTTGTTGTTGACAATATGACCCAGAATAAGTATATTGCTACGGCGTTTTATGGTTTCCACAAGTCCATATCTCAGAAGAAGGCCAAGTGACACTCACTCCTCACTTTCTTATTGCTACTCTTTTTGTGTTGTTTTTCTTGCTTCCCTCTTTCTCTTTCTTGTTTTTTTTTTTTTACTTTTTCTTCTGTATATATCGTTATTTCCTTTGTCTCACTGCTTTGTTCTTATGCATACCTCTGGTGAATCCTGTATAGGATCAGTTACCCTGAATAAAGGCTTTTTTTTGTTGTTGTTGTATAAAGGATGACAATACATCCAGATGGCACAAGAACCTATAGAACATGCAACAACTGTCCTGGTGTGGAACTAACACCTACCCACATATTCTCATGCCCGCAGCCTTGCAGAAAATTGACATAGTGGACAATGCTGCTGCTGCTGTGATAGAGATGCATGGAGACATCTGAGGCTCTTTATTGGACACGACAAAAACAACAACGGCATTCCAGAGTAAAATAAATCATCAGAGATAGATAAATATTTTTCAAATGAATTAAAATAAATATAATCGATACTGAGATCTCTGAATTAAAAAAAAATAGAAATTTATTATTTTCGAAATATAAATATCTGAGAGGATTCCTGCAAACCGCATCTAAAATATCATTTTTTTTTGCTACATGTTTCAATTTGCATATACCTATTTTACATATCTCAGATTGTATTTAAAAATCGTTAACCATTTATTCTAACTTTTGGCGAAATGGTGTTTTATTAATTTATCATTTGATATTATTTGAGTTCTTTCCTGGTATTCAAAAAGGAAAAATACGTGTCGTTCAGTTATATTTTTGAATTTATCAAACAATTTGGCCGCTGAATCGCTGATTCTGGTAGAGCGCCATCTAGCGAATAAAGTTGTGACTAAAATCAATTTCGAATTTTTCATTATTTGCCATAAAAAATCCCATTGCGTCCTGAACACAATGGTGTTTACCGCATTGCTCTAGCGCAAATATTCGCGGAGTTATTAATTTTTAAAGTTGTGCGGGACTTTTGGATCACCCTGTATTTCATTAATGAGCTGTTCGCTTTTAAAACAACATAAGTTAAAATTGAATGTAAACGATAGAATCAAAATTAAACAAGTAGATAGTTTTGCATATACTTTAGGATCAGTAGAAGTATTTTTGAAAATCCATTCTAAACTTGTCGGGTGTAAGCTTCATGTAGTGAAAAACTTTAGCTATCCATTGCTTATTGGACTTGATGTAGCAGGAAAAATTGGATTAATAATTGACACAAAAGACAAAGCGGTGTATGTTAAAGGAAATGAATGTTTTTATATATCTCCTGAAACGCATCTTCCATCTGCTCAGCAAAAAGAGCTTAATCAATTACTTAAAGAAAATCAAGCATTGTTCAGCCAGCATGAAACTGACATCGGAAGGATTGCTGTTCAACACAAGATCCATACAATTGAACATCCACCCATCAGTTGTAGACCATATAGAAGACCACTTGCCGAATATGATGAAATAAAAAGACAAGTTGAAGAATTGAGTAAAAAGGGACTAATAAGAGAATCTCAGTCACCTTGGGCCTTCCCCGTAGTGTTGGTCTCTAAAAAGGATGGTTCACAAAGGATGTGCATTGATTACCGAAAACTGAATGCAATTACAATTGATGACAAGCAGCCTCTTCCATACATCCAAGATATGTTTGATCGCTTACATAATGCGAAATACTTCACAACACTTGACATAGCATGGGGCTATTGGCATGTTGAAATACATCCAGACTCTGTTGAGAAAACTGCTTTCATTACAAATGACGGGCATTATGAATTTTTGGTTATGCCATTTGGCTTGAAAAATGCTCCAAGTACTTTTCAGCGAATAATTCAGCATATTATTGGAAATCTTCTTTGGAACGGTGTTTGTAATTATCAAGATGATATTCTAATTTACAGCAGTACTTTTAAAGATCATATTGAACTCATGAAGAAAATATTTGACAAGCTTAAAGAAAACAATATCAAACTCAAGTTGAAGAAATGCTCCTTTGCAAAACAAGAAATAAGATATTTAGGTCATATCATAGGACATAACAAGATTAAACCTGACCCTGAAAAAACAAAGGCAATAAATGAGTTCCCTCAACCTAAAACAGTGAAGCAAGTAAGGCAGTTTTTGGGTTTAGCAGGTTACTACAGGAAATTTATTCCTAAATTTAGTGAAATTGCAGATCCTTTAACAAGCCTCACAAGAAAAAAATAAGTTATTCAAATGGACTACTGAAGTTAACAAATCATTTCAGGAACTAAAGTCTCATTTATCCACAGATCCAGTTCTTTCTACATATGATCCTTCATTACCATGTAAGCTTTATACAGATGCATCTAAACTGGGAATTGGTGCTATTTTAGCTCAAATTGGAAATGATAATCAAGAACATGTAATTTCCTATTATTCAAGGAAACTTCTACCACATCAACAGAACTATTCTGCATTTGAGTTGGAATGCTTTGCTGTAGTTCAATCAGTTGAATACTTTGAAGTTTATCTTGAGAACAATACATTTGAAGTCATTACAGATCATTCGGCTTTGGAATGGCTCTTCAACGTAAAGAAACCAAAGGCAAAATATCTCCGATGGATAATTGAATTATCAACCAAGTCAATGAAAATAGTTCACAGATCAGGATCAAAGCAAACGCATGTTGATGCATTGTCAAGATCACCAGTGTCATTTCATATATCAATCCACACTCTTCGACTACACCAACAAAAAGCGGATCTCAGTTTTGTAAAGAACTCTCATATTCATCGAGATCTTATTATGGTGAAACATAATGGAATTCTAAAAACAGTTGTTCCAGAATCATTCCAAGAAGAAATTCTCAAAGAATCCCACGATAATCATTCTCACCCCTCAATTAACAAGACAGTAAGATTGATAACACCATTTTATTGGTGGCCGAACGCTATCAAATGCATCAAAGACTATGTTCGCTCATGTAAAATATGTCAAATAACTAAATGCAGTCATAAACCATTTATTGGAGAATATGTTGCACCAAACTCTGATCTGAAACCACTGGAATTAATATCAATGGATACTATTGTGCTAGGCTCTGCAGCAAATGAAACCAAGCACAAATACATTCAAGTAATAATTGACCACCTAACAAGATTTGTTTGGGTTTTCCTACTGTCACCAACACTTCTCAAGCAGTAATTCAATGTTTAGACAAAATCAACAAAACAGTTCCCCAAATCAAATGTATTTTAACCGACAACGGAAAGAATTTTACATCAAAATAATTTAACAAGTTTTTGAATGAGCATCAAGTTCAACACACCTATTCGACGCCATATCATCCGCAGAGTAATGGACTGTGTGAAAAGATGAATGACACTATACTCACCAAATTAAGAACAAACCTTCAAGAGAATCCAAGACTAAAATGGTCATCATTACTTGCCAAAATTGTGAAAGATTATAATAGCACACCCCATGATGTCACTGGGTTTTCTCCAAATTTCCTACTTTTTGGTGATTGTTCAATACCAGAATTTTCTGAATCACCACATTTCACCATAGAAAATGCAAGGAAGAAAGCAATAGAAAATAGCGCAAAGCATAGAGAAAAGTGGAAAGCACGACACGATGCAAAACATCCGCAGTCGTCATTCAAAGTTGGTGATCTGGTCCTTCGTAAAATAGCTAGTAATGATCCATGTATGGTCAAAACATCCCCAAAGTATGAGGGTCCTTTTCAAATAACAAAAATAATATCTAGTGTTACGTGTGAATTATTGAAAGATGATTCCTCCTTGGTTAAAGTTCATGTGTCACAATTGAAACCATTTATTTTGCGAAAATAAATCCTTCAAGCCGAGGGATATGACACGTTTCTGAATTTTGTAATTAATTTTGTAATTAATTTTTCATTGATTTCTAATATGTAATCAATAACTTTTATCATCATTAAAAAAAGAACAAATAATAAACAGAAGAACAACAAAATGGTAAATTTGCCTCTTTATTTAAAACAAACAAACAAATTAGATAAAGATTTAAAATAACATATTTTTAAAAAGTTAAAGCAAAAATAAAACGTTACAATATATTTTTATAATGTATAGACTATATGTTTTAGAATATATTTTATATTCGAATAATAACATTATGAACATGTTGGATTGCATATGTATATCTTACTTGAAATATATGATTGTATTCTCAACAATAAATACTAAAATGGTCCAAATAAAATCAGTATAGGTTTTGAACAGAAGTTGCTAGAAGCTAACGCGCAGACACACTGTGTGAATACTAACTAGAGAATTAGTAAAATAATCAACACTAAACTCATTGGAGATATGGAAATTCAAAGAATAAATTCACTATATATGTAAATTTAAATAAGTAAATATTATGTATATTAGCGAGATATGCAAAACACACACACCCTCTCTTAAACTTATTAATACAAATTTGTTCGAATTGGTGTATTAGCCCATTATTTCAAACGTCTGATTTACAACATGTTATATTTAAAGAATCTACAAAACAATGATCATATCTCATTGTCTGCTAAATTGATTATTTTTATTTATAGTTGTTAAAAGTCAACTATAAGCAATAATTTTTCTTTGGAGAGGAAGCGTTTATTTCATTTAGACATCTCAGGTTAAAGGTTTTCAAACAGTAGAATTCAAGTCTCTACTTTTAGCTTGAATTCTATGTATTTTTTTTGAAGGGCAAATATATCAGAAATCTTGTATGCTAACTAAATGAAAGAAACACACTCTCTCCTCTTCAGTCTTTACTTTTTATTACTATATATTATCGGGATTTATCGTCTGACCTATTAATATTTCTTTTATTAAAGTTTATCAGAAATATTAATGTTAGCTTTCAAAATTAAGATCTCTACGTCATGCGTTAAACAACAAAATATTTTATATAAAAGAGCTTTCAAAATATAGCTAGAGGTATAAGATAATGCACCTCGTATTGTCAGATTTTGATGGTCATATCACGAGAGGAGAACGAATTGCTTGGAAGAATCTACTAATGACTCCATTGTTGAGAATAAATAATAAGGGCGATTCGGGGAATAATGAGCTGAAAACAAAAATCGAAATAACGCCTGGAAGAAACAAGCTAACTATTCGGGAATAGAAGAGGTTTTCCGAGTTTTTCAATGAGAACTTTCAATAATGGAAGAACCGGATATATATATATATATATATATATATATGAAATGTTATTAATAAAGTTTATCAAAATAAAATTTTTAATCTTAAATATAATTTAAATTAAGTTGATATTATATAGTAAGTTAACATGGATTTATATATTGATAGAACTATATTTAAAACCTTTAATAATAGTAATATTTTATATACTAGGTGGGATCAATAAATAAGGTGAATTATAATTCATTTAAAAAAATAAGAACGATATTAAAAATTAGGACTTGATTTATTCAAAATAATCACCTTGGCTTTCTATACATCGTCTCCATCGTTCTGGCAACTTGTAAATACCCTCTTTATAGGCACTCTTAGGAAGCGTGTGAAAAAAATCTTGCACCACTTTCTGGACATCTTCATCCGAGTCAAATCGCTTTCCCTTTAGCTCCTTCTTCAGTAGTCCAAAAAGGAAATAGTCAGTAGGGGCTAGGTCTGGACTATATGGAGGATGTTCTAAAACTTCAAAACCTATTTTAATGATTGTAGATACAGTTTTACATGATGTATGCGGCCTTGCATCATCATGAAGGAAGAGAACACCTTTACTAAGCTTCCCTCTTCTTTTGTTTCTTATACCGGGCTTTAGCTTATTTACAAGAATTCATAATAAAGGTCGCTGTTCATACGTTGCCTATGGTAAAAATGGATATTTTTCTATCCTCCAAAATTAAGTTTTCAACCGCATTTATCGTGCTTGGCGTCGCTGTAACACTTGGTCGTCCAGGTCGCCTCCATATCGGTACATGTAATTCGTCCATTTTTGAACTCGTTAACCCATTTATAAATGTCTTTTGAGACAAACAAGACTCACCATAGATAATATTCATTCTTTGGCATATTTGAGATGTTTGAATACCTTCTGCATTCAAGAAACGAATAACTGTACGTTGTTAAAGCGCGGTGCAATCCTTCAAGGGAGCTTCCATTTTAGTTTATTTATAAGTCTCGCGCCGCACGTGAGAAAAAAGAACAGAACACCTCAAATAGTCTCTCGATGTTATATTTTAATAATCTGTGGTTTAAATTATTATAGCTTTTTTAATTTTTAAGAAATAAGATAATTCACCTTATTTATTGATTCCCCCTTGTATAAATAGGAAATTCTCTTAGATTAGCAAGCTAAATATGAATTAAATATATACGCGTAAGATAAAAGTTGATAATTTTTTTGTGTTTAAGTTAGATGATTAAATAGTTGTTTATATGTATTATATTTATATCTTATTTAGGAGAGAAAAATGTAATAAAAGTAATTATATGTTAGAATAATATGTTTTTATTTTAAATAGAAAAACGTAACGTGTCTTTTAGCATCGGCTTTTACCCTTCATATAGACATACTCTAAAAATAAATAGTAATAAAGGAAGAGATTTATAATGATTATATATTTATTTTTTAGTAAAAGAGAGGAAAGAGATAAAGAAAGAACCATACACTTTTATTTCAAACAGGTAGAGAATTGAAAGGGTGTTAGTATTTTATAGTTAATTAATAGTTTTTGTAATTTTTTATATAATTTTTTTTCTATTTAATTTTTAATTTTTTTAAGAGTAAGAATAATATGATATAATGTTTTTGCATAGTTAAGGATATTTAAACATATTTTAAATCTTTGCCAATTAGAAATTATTTTTTGGAACCCTAATGGTAGACCAGGACATTACACAAAAGGAGATTGGAAAATCTATTGGAAAGAAAAATCTGTGGTATCAGGGCTCTTCAGATGAAAATACCACATCCCATTTCACCCTTACCTCATTATGGTTTGATTTCAAACCATAATGAAGTGGTGAGAAATCAAACCATAATGAAGAAAGAGTGAAATGGGATGTGGTATTTTCATCTGAAGAGCCCTGATACCACAGATTTCTCTTTCCAATAGATTTTCCAATCTCCTTTTGTGTAATGTCCTGGTCTACCATTAGGGTTCCAAAAAATAATTTCTAATTGGCAAAGATTTAAAATATGTTTAACTATCCTTAACTAGGCAAAAACATTATATCATATTATTCTTACTCTTTAAAAAAAATTGATAATTATATAGAAAAATATATATATATAAAAAATTACAAAAACTATTAATTAACTATAAAATACTAACACCCTTTCAATTCTCTACCTGTTTGAAATAAAAGTGTATGGTTCTTTCTTTATCTCTTTCCTCTCCTTTACTAAAAAATAAATATATAATCATTATAAATTGTGCAGAGTATTAGGCTCGGAGATTGGGAGCTCTGAGAAGAAAAGGAATAAGACTCTGCTATTATTATTCTATTCTATTCTATTTCTATTCCATATATTGAGATAGTTATTAAAAAGAATTTGTTTAGCCAAGCTGGTATTTTGTCCTGACTGACAACACATGGTGGCAGCGGTACACTAATTTCTTAAAGAAAGTCGTTGTTCGAAAAGAATTTGAAACTCGACATCAAGTAAACTGGCAGCGGTAAACTAATTTCTTAAAGAAAGTCGTTGTTCGAAGAGAATTTGAAACTCGACATCAAGTAAAATCGCAGCGGTAAACTAATTTCTTAAAGAAAGTCGTTGTTCGAAAAGAATTTGAAACTCGACATCAAGCTAACTCGCAGCGGTAAATAGAATTCTTAAAGAAGATCGTTGCTCGAAAAAAATAAAATTTGAAATTCGACAGTAAGCAAATTATAAAATAATTTAAATATAATTTCAAAATAATTATTTTCGGAAATTAAAAAAATAATATATATTAAAATAAATAAAAAATATATCAAGTATACATTTTTATATTTACATTTTAAACTATCAAAATAATTTATTTTAACGCCTAAAAACGACATATTATTAATTATAAATTTTAATATTTATAAATAAAATAATTATTAATAAAAATATATTAATAATAATATATATAATATAATATTAATAAAAATAATTATAAATACAAATCTAAAATGGCTCAAAAATATAATCGCGTAGCACCAGAACCTTTTAATTTCTCAAATCCAGGAGATTTGCCTAAATGGATGAGGAGGTTTGAACGCTTTAGGCAGGCAAGTGGGTTATTAACAACCCAGAAAATGAGCAAGTTAACATGCTTGTATATTGCATGGGCGATAATGCAGATGATATATTGTTGTCATGTAAAATAGCAAGTGACCAACTCGAGAAATATGAAGTTATCAAATGTTTTGAAAGTCACTTTATTCCAAGACGGAATATAATTTATGAAAGGGCAAGATTTAATCAAAGATGTCAACAGTGATGGGTTCCCCAGTTTGGATAGTTGAAAAGGGAGGGTACACGATGTATCTTATTAAAAGTTTCCTTACTTAAGTATATATATATAGCAAATTAGGCCAACAACCCCATGTATATAACCCGCAGGAAGACCTTAATGTTGTATAATAGCAGCACAGCTGTCAGTGATGCACTATCGGCATATGTCTTTACATCATCACATGTAATGCAATTTATGCAAACAGGATAAATAAAATAAATAAAAAAGAAAAGGGGGAAAAAACTCTGTAATTGATTAAGAGTTGAGCTAAAGCAAGGATCGAGCATATAATATTGTCAGAACAATGGTCTAAAGATGGAAACAGTCGCGACACTATTATACAATATTATCAGACAACCCATGAAATCGTTATTAAATTGGGCAATCTATAAAACACTGAAACACAGACACTCGCGGCAATGTATGTGGCCGGTAATTTATGGTAGACTTGATTATTAGTAACATTCCCTTCAAATAGGTAATAAACATACAACATTTCATTTAAACAGTTGGAATATCACCATAAAGCAAATTATGTATGAAATAGGTAACAGAGAACACAAGAAAATTTCTCTAGATATTTATTTAAATATCTTAAAATTTGGGAACATGTCTATACTGACGAGATATGCTATTTACATAGTAAAATTTAGATAGAGGTGACCTGAAGTTACTTTATAGCCCTTTAAGGCCCATGCGAAATCTAGGTTGGCTACTACACAAAAAGGGGGGGAAACCTAGATCTCCATCTATTCTAGCGGGACAAAATATACGAACCCTAACACTCCTTTTAAGTCACTTAAAGCCCTTTAGGGCCCATTCAGAATCTAAATAGATTAGCTTCTGTTCGAAAAATAAAAGGGGGGGCTAAGCCATAATGGCAAGGGGCTTACCTTCTCTCGAAAGCGGCGGCAAGGTCTGGTCTCCTCTACGTCTCAGGCCCGTCTAAAAATCGTCCTTCTCACTGAGCGACTCCGATCGAATCTCTTGCCTTTTGGCAAAGAACCTTCTTTTATATCATCTCATTCTCCATTTTCATTCGCCGAAAGAAACACCAATCAAAATGGCCAACGGCTCCAGTATCAATTTCATAGACGCCCCAGGCCTCTCCCCTTCAAAATAGAACATATAGTATTACAAAAACAAAAAAATCTAAGAGAGAAACAACCCCTGCGGTAGTGTAAGATTTCAGACTCCCTCCCCCCGTCCTTCCACATGGGTTGAAATACAACCCTCCCTTTTTCTCGGGATGGTATATATATCGCCCCCCCGTCTTGGCTAAAATTGACCCAGGCCCTTTTTACCTGGACTGTAATGTGATGCTTTCCTTTCTCTGGAAGGATATTTTATAAGTTTCAGTCTTTAGAGATCTTCCTTCTCCATTTTTCTCCTTTTTTTTTTTTTTTTTTTTTTCTGGTCACCTTTACCTAAATTTTTGGTGAGGGGGATATATGTACATATGAAACAACAGTTTCCAGCTCGGATGTCTCTGGATGTCTTCTTCTTTACCAGGCATCAGCTTTCAGCATGGAAGTCTGGTGTCACCAAGTGTCTAAGTTTCTGGGCAAAAAAATGGTCTGTAAGTCTATGTGGGAGGGAAGCCATGTATCCATTTGATTTGATTATACATACGCCTTCTGTTGGGGTATGGTTACAAAAACGTGCCCCAACAATCCTCCCCCTGCCAAGTAATGGACAAATGCGTTTGTGCTATTCATTATTCATCTGCCTTTCATCAGTTACTATGAAAGCAGGCCCATTTCTAGCAAAATGCATTTTCCATTACTAGGTGAAGTCAGGTGTACCGAAACCTATAGGGAAGATAAGGCTAATCAAAATGATGGTATGCTATTCTAGATGTTTATTATTCCGAACATTAGTGGGCATTGTGCATCCTGGCAAAGGGTTTTTTTATGTGCTATTATTCTGTCAGAACACTGTTATCAAAATAGGTTATTGGGGACAGTCATATCATATGTATGGAAGTAAGCAAGGTCATCTGTCTTACCATTCATGGGTATATATACCACCCTTCCACTTTCTTCTTTGGTCTTGAGGAGTAGGCCTTCCTAGTGGTAAGTCCTCTCAACCCCATCCTTGCCTTTTGGGGTACTGGATTCATTGCTACCTTCTTTCTGCTAACAATACAGTTAGGACATTTCCCTATTACATATTATATATAAAAAATTGGGCGCCAAGAAGTCGTTTAGAAATAACTGACTAGTCCAACTCCTAAAACATGCCAGCATCTTTATTTTCGTACCAATCAAGACATTCGTGTGGTATAGTTATATATATATACAATCAAAGGAAAGGATAATTATAGTTAGCTGAAAGAAATATCTTGGTACATAATGATTAGCCTATGACATGATGACTTTTGCTAAATAAAAATTACAGAAAACAAATTATGTAAGTAATCATTAAATAAGGCACGAAATATGTAATGATAAAATGAATCCTTCCATGTTACATGATGAGTATAACATATATATTGAAGTAAAAACATATCATGTAGATAGTGATTAAATATGTTAAGATATAAGTGATAAAATTCATCCCATGATAGATGACAAAAGAAAACTACTACAAGATTATATATGGTGACAAAATATATATAATTAAATATTTAATATAAATATGAATATCATGAATGTCAAAATAAAATTGTTGAAATGAATAGTATATGACTATAATATAATATATATAATATAAAAATAATAACATATTGAAAAAGAAAATGTAAACATAATGTATATTAGTGCGCTGAAGGTTCAAGGTTTAGTATCTCAGTTAAGTTTCGATCTTATCCAGTCTGGAATCACGAGTTGGTCACTGGGTAATATTCGTCTATCCCGATCCTACTGGAGGGTGGGTTCTCTCTTGTGTGTTAGATTCCTCAAATTCCAATACTCTCTCAACCCAGATGGGAACGTCATTTAGAATCTTGGTCAAATGGAACATAGCCCAGACCTCTATTAAACTACACAGTCCATTTAAATCTAGGGTGACAACCGTATGAAGAGAAATTTTCTGTTTTGGCAGAGCGACTAATCAATTTCTACTATTTTGTTTGTGGCTCCGTTTACCTTGCCTCTGGGGTGTGTACAGTTCAGCTACCTCCCCCTTCCAAGAAATTCACATTACTTTCATCTACTAATATACCCTCTATTCATTGACCTGAATCCTATAAATCTATATCTTATAAGTTTGAATTTTATCAATCTGAAATTTTGGTTCTTTTACAAATTCCTTCAGAATTCTACTCCCTGTATAACTGCTCTTAATTCTACTGTCCTCAATACAACACTTCTAAAACTCTGACTCATTGGCTCGTTCTGGCGTCTCGTTCGCGGTCCTTATAGTTAACTAATACTTTAAAATCTTATCCTATCATGAAACGAGTTTAAACTCGTTGAAGGTCCTAATAATTACTTATTTTGCCTCTCGAATCGGTCTTATACTCGAATTCATTCCAACAAAACGTATGGCAGGGCGAATCCTTTATTAGAAGAAACTTCCGCTAGCTATGGGGAATCAAACTGGTACCAAAAAAAATTCAGTAGACGGAAACACTTCGTCTAGAATAACTGGGCAATCTCTGCCTACATGCCAATCTTACAGGACCTCCCGTCTAGAACACCCTCACTCCAGCCACGCTAAAAGCGTCGAAACTACGGTGTCAGATCGGTTACCCAAGGTCGCGCCGTTATACCCCAGGTTATACGGCATGGCTAAAACAAATCCCCCATCCTGCATAAAATTCAATCTATACCTCTTCGTTTCCTCTTGCGAGGAGGAGGTGAGTGGGAAATTCGGCTTGATCCTTGCCTTCCACTATCTCCAAGTCTGAGGGTCGGGATAGGGATCATTTATCCACAATCCTTAGAATTCAAGCTAAGCTAAGATAAAAGAAAATCAAAGGAAAATTATACCCCCTAACGAGGGACCTAACAAAAGGGAGCGAATATTTTCTAACTAGATAGAGTTGTAGTTGTCCTGTTTGAGGCTTCTCGGTCCTAACAAAATTCGAAATAAAAAATAAAATAAAATAAAATAAAATCGATCCTATTAAAGTCCTTAATCCTAATCTAATGTATTTTGGGCTCACAGTATAATAGTTTTTAACCTTCTACACATTCATTATTCCAATTCTTTCATACACCCTCCCCCCTATCATTCGCGGAATGCACTCATACTAAAGTTAAAAGCTGCTACAAAGGCCAAAATACTCGTTTATCAATATCAATAGATCCTAACAAATAATAACATATTTCAGGACACAATGTGAAATCAAATAAAATAATAAAACTAAAACAAATTGGGAACTAAAGCCCTATGTTACTCAAAAGAGATGCCTCTGTACAAGCTCTATATATACTAATACTTTATACTCGATAAATGATTGTTAACAATAATTGTTAACAATTCTAAATAATCTGGAAGCTAACCTACCTAAAAAAAATCAGTGTAACTTCAAAAACTGCCCTTGCCTTGACACTAAGCGATTTTTCACGACAATTCTATAAAGACATACACAAATTATAATGGCGAATAAAGGACCATTAAACGTGACACCTCATAAAAGCGGGATTGAGTCACTCCCCTAGCCACCGTGGGTGAAGTCACTTTCTTCTTACTTCCTCGTGCGTCTGCCCCCTTTGCAGTAGTCCGACCTCAACACTCTATTGAAAGATGGATTTATAGGGTTTATGATTCACTACCCAACACTAACATTCTCAAGTGCTTTCCAAGGATCGACTACGGTCTGGGCCTACTTAACTTCTACCCCTGGCTTAGGGTCCCTACACTTCACAACTTTACTCTGAAAGATTGACCTTTCATGTCCTCATTAGAAACCTATTTCAAAGCTACTACCTGAAGGCCAGGGATTATAGGGTTTCTGAATTACCCAACACAAGCCATAGGATGCCTATTAGGTTTGTTGTTTTAGACATAGCCCCCCTCTAAGTTGTGATTTCCTACACCTTCCTTCACCTATTACTCCTGATAATAACTAAAATTTCAGATTTACACTAAATAGTTAATTCACAATGGTATACATTATTCTCATTGGTCTTTGAAACTCGGGTTTTAACAAGAAATAGTTTGTATTAAAAAAAAAAGGAATCCTAATGAAGTTCTACTTAAAAAAAAAAAAAAAAGGTTTTTAAATGAAAAAAAAAAAAAGGTTGAAATCTCTAAACTTCTCATTCTATCGAGCTGATTCTCCGTACACACTCCAAAATCCTAGTTAGTGGCGACAGTCTAAGCAGAATTTACACTGTGTGGGCCTTTTCACCCTTGTAGACCTGCGTAAGGTTAAACTGTTCACACTAACTCTGTCAACTTCCCCTCGTCTCATTACTTCTGGGTTCGCTCTGGTTCTATTGTTGGATAAAATTGTAACATAACAATAAAAAGAAACTAAAATTTTCCTAAATCATATCCTGACAGGAGCGATGTCAGGAGGACAGAGTTTCCTGGTATTCCCTCTTTTCTGGCACGACCGGTCGGGGTGAACAGTCGCGTCACGTGAAAGGAGGAAATATCTGAGTTCCTCCCTCTTGCTCTAACTGTTGGGTCGATTTGGCTCATGTAAATAGTAACTCTTATACTATATCTAAAATCTCTCATATAACTTATTAAATAGGACGGTGTAAAAATGGTGCTCTATACAAGGATAAGGTTGTGACAATTTTCTCTAAATGACACACTAATATTAAAACAAATTGTGAAGATCTTTAAAGATGGCAACAAACACTACAGTAAGGTTGTGAGACGGTATTCTGCACAAAGACAAGGTTGAGACAAATAACACACAAACCCTGAAACATGGTGTTAAAGCTCCTTTCAACACTTAGCACTAGAACACATGTTAAAAAAAAAAAACTGCAAACTGTTTAAAGTTCACCATAACACTAAGACCTATTTGCTATTTAATATATAACCTAATATTGTAATTAATAAAGACCTATCTATATTAAATAGTGTATACAATCGCTGAAACTTATGTAAACCAGCTTACACAAACCCCCAGTGCATAATATGTCTTATTTTAAAAGAAATAGTTCTATCGAGGCGATATTGCGGTCGACAGCTACGCTTTATACATTAAATGTACTTTCTTCTATCAACCTTTATCTACTATTTACAAAACTCTTTATCCAACCCTTTCCAATTCTTTCTCTTTCAACATTTTTCTGCATCTCTCTATCTCTTTCTCATCAACATTCAACGCTTTCTCACTCTTTTTTATCACTTTCAACACCTCTTTCATCACCTCTCTCTCATCTCTCTTCCATCATTTTCTACACATTTCACTGCCTTTTCATCCCTCTGGTGTTTCCTCGAAACCCGTCATCGGGATCTGGATCCCGATCTATTATCACTCTTAATTTTGAACTACTCTATTCCAACAGCCTATGACCCTTAAGCTTTATAACTCCATATACACTCGGCGGGGTAGTTACCTTGTTAAGAAAACCTATAATGTCATAGATCATTTAGAGAGAGAACATAACAAATTTGTGCGAATAGTTTGCTTCAACTATTGATTGTAAGCCTATTAAACTCGTTCTCTCTAGGTTGGCTCGCTCATTAATCTTCAATCTACGTTCAATAGTCATATTGAGTTCACATGGATGCTAAACGTAAACTGTATTAAAATGGTGTAGTTTTCTAGTTTTCGAATTATATGACAGTTAGAAAAAAAAAATCCTGGAAATATCTCGTACTGGCTACTATTAAAAAAATTGAATGGGGTACAACTCCGATCTTACAGGATACCTCATGGCTCATAGAATTGAATCGCTCATTTCTCACTAAAATATTCACACAGGTATGGAGGTCTCCAGTGGTTCTATAGCTATTGGTCAACTAAATTAATTGGTGGCAGAAATTGAAGTTAGTTTAAAGGCTCATGTGCTGTTTTGTCATGCGTCTTTATGTCATCTGCACAGGAAAGTGTCGCCTCAAGGACCTAATTCTGGGACTAACATCCGCTGCACATTTCAGGAAGGAGTGGTCGTCCATACAATAGCAAGATATCATTTTGCTGCCAATGTACAATGTTGAGCATTTTCCATGTCGTCATTTTGTCGATCCCCAATCTTCTAGGGTGTTTCTTTAAGCATTTCTCGATATCGTTTAATGCTTTATGCGATCCCGCCCGGCATTCAATAAGTATTATTTGATCGTACCATCTCCAGGAGACCATCCCATTGCGGCCGAACCATTTCCACCCAACTTATAACGCCGTCCATATCGCGTAATTGAAATTAGTGTAAAACTCAAAGAATAAGACCTTAATCTCTTAATTCTTTACTAATTTCAGTTGGCTCAACATAAATCTTCTCAATTATTATCTTAGTACAGTGGCGTGACATGTCACACTTCTTCTAGTTCTTTCGCAAGCTCGATTAATCCCAGTGAAAAGCCCGTCCAGGCGTCAATCCCGTGCTAACCCGTCATGCATGACTTCAAATTTGGAAATTATTAGACCTGAATATTTGCAGTGGCATCTGCTTCCACTGAAAGTTTTTAAGACACAAGGCTGCCTCTTATCTTGTTTAAATCACTGTCTTTACTCCCATATGCCTGTGTTAACTTTAACCATGACCTTATCAATTCTCAAAATTCTGCCTATCGAATATCCTGAGGATCAATGTTCTTCTTGTCTACGGCGGATTAACACAATAATTGTTCTCTAGAGTTATCTGCGTCGAGTGGTCAGTCTGTACTACTAATTCTCCACTCTAACTCCAGGATTCCTTTATCTACTCAGGCTGTTCAAAAATTTTCAAGACAGTTGTTCAAATCCCCAATGATAATCTGCTAAATTTCGATAATTATTGGAATTCTCATTAAACAGAATAACTACACCTTTCTGACACAGAAATATCCAGCATCAAGATATAGCGCACCGTCCAATTTCTTTATTTCAAGACGGTGTCAAATTACAACTGAAGGAACATACTAAACATATAACTGGTTTAAATTTCATGTAATCTCATCATGCCTTCTGCTGGCAAATGTATACTGCAGATTTAATACTATCAAGATGGTTTTATTTGTCCTCATCCAAAAAAAAATGTTTCAGAAATAGAGTCTTGGAAATCTCTACTAAAGACAAAAATTATACATTTGTCAATTCAGGATAACCTTCCCTTGTCAGAGTGTATACAGCTGCCAAGCCAAAATACGCAGGGGAGACAGGAAGGAGAGTCAGCAATAGAATATATGAACATAGACGCAACGTTATTAATCAAGACAATAGGTCTCTAATTTTCCAATACTGCAAAGGAACATGTCACACTTTCGCATTAGGAGAACCTAGAATACATTACAATAACATAAACAGCAAACACAATAGCATTAATAGAAATAGCCCCATAGACATTTTACTTTGATATCAGAAATCAATGATAATATTAAGGTTTTGCCACAAACAATGTGAATCGTAAAAGACAGCGGCGAGAGATGCGGTATACACCGCCTCAACATAACTTTCATTGCCTGATAAAATGCCAGTGAAACGGAAAGCATAAATTAAAATTCACGATTTATAATAGACTGTTAATCTCAGGATGCGTGGACTACTTCACCAATACTTAAAAATAGTATGGCTTTTCATTAGGTATATGTTTCTAAAGTATAGGGGAAGAAACATATACTAAATTCGAGCCCCGCGGCGGGCGACATTGATGGGTTCCCCGGGTTTGGATAGATGAAAAGGGAGGTTACACGATGTGACTTATTAAAGTCTCCTTACTTAAGTATATATATATATATATAGCAATTTAGGCCAACAACCCCATGTATATAACCCGCAGCAAGACCTTAATGTTGTATAATAGCAGCACAGTTGTCAGTGATGCACTATCGGCATATGTCTTTACATCATCACATGTAATGCAATTTATGCAAACAGGATAAATAAAATAAATAAAAAAGAAAAGGGGGAAAAAACTCTGTAATTGATTAAGAGTTGAGCTAAAGCAAGGATCGAGCATATAATATTGTCAGAACAATGGTCTAAAGATGGAAACAGTCGCGACACTATTATACAATATTATCAGACAACCCATGAAATCGTTATTAAATTGGGCAATCTATAAAACACTGAAACACAGACACTCGCGGCAATGTATGTGGCCGGTAATTTATGGTAGACTTGATTATTAGTAACATTCCCTTCAAATAGGTAATAAACATACAACATTTCATTTAAACAGTTGGAATATCACCATAAAGCAAATTATGTATGAAATAGGTAACAGAGAACACAAGAAAATTTCTCTAGATATTTATTTAAATATCTTAAAATTTGGGAACATGTCTATACTGACGAGATATGCTATTTACATAGTAAAATTTAGATAGAGGTGACCTGAAGTTACTTTATAGCCCTTTAAGGCCCATGCGAAATCTAGGTTGGCTACTACACAAAAAGGGGGGGAAACCTAGATCTCCATCTATTCTAGCGGGACAAAATATACGAACCCTAACACTCCTTTTAAGTCACTTAAAGCCCTTTAGGGCCCATTCAGAATCTAAATAGATTAGCTTCTGTTCGAAAAATAAAAGGGGGGGCTAAGCCATAATGGCAAGGGGCTTACCTTCTCTCGAAAGCGGCGGCAAGGTCTGGTCTCCTCTACGTCTCAGGCCCGTCTAAAAATCGTCCTTCTCACTGAGCGACTCCGATCGAATCTCTTGCCTTTTGGCAAAGAACCTTCTTTTATATCATCTCATTCTCCATTTTCATTCGCCGAAAGAAACACCAATCAAAATGGCCAACGGCTCCAGTATCAATTTCATAGACGCCCCAGGCCTCTCCCCTTCAAAATAGAACATATAGTATTACAAAAACAAAAAAATCTAAGAGAGAAACAACCCCTGCGGTAGTGTAAGATTTCAGACTCCCTCCCCCCGTCCTTCCACATGGGTTGAAATACAACCCTCCCTTTTTCTCGGGATGGTATATATATCGCCCCCCCCGTCTTGGCTAAAATTGACCCAGGCCCTTTTTACCTGGACTGTAATGTGATGCTTTCCTTTCTCTGGAAGGATATTTTATAAGTTTCAGTCTTTAGAGATCTTCCTTCTCCATTTTTCTCCTTTTTTTTTTTTTTTTTTTTTCTGGTCACCTTTACCTAAATTTTGGTGAGGGGGATATATGTACATATGAAACAACAGTTTCCAGCTCGGATGTCTCTGGATGTCTTCTTCTTTACCAGGCATCAGCTTTCAGCATGGAAGTCTGGTGTCACCAAGTGTCTAAGTTTCTGGGCAAAAAAATGGTCTGTAAGTCTATGTGGGAGGGAAGCCATGTATCCATTTGATTTGATTATACATACGCCTTCTGTTGGGGTATGGTTACAAAAAACGTGCCCCAACAACAGGAAGGAGAAAGGGTGAATGACTTTATCACAGCACTGCATAGCCTAGCCGAGCACTGCAATTTTGGGGCGTTATATGATGAGTTGATTAGGGACAGGATAGTTGTTGGAGTAAGAGATAGAGCGTTGTCTGAAAGAATGCAACTTGATACAGACTTGACCTTAGTGAAAGCCACACAGATGGCAAAACAATCAGAAAGTGTCAAAGAACAGCAGTTTAGCCTTTACCAACAAAATTTGTAGATCAAATAAAGAAAATGCCTAATCACATAAAATAATCCAAAAAGCAAGAGTCAGAAATAAGACAATTTAAGTCAAACCAGTCAGGAAGATCATCACGTGGATGCACCAGGTGTGGCAATGCAAATAGCCATGATTGGAAAAATTGCCCAGCCATGAACTCGTATTGTAATAAATGCAAGAGAAAAGGCCATTATGCCAAAGTTTGCAGATCAGTAGCCATAAATGAAGTAAAATCAGAGATAACTTTTCTGGGATCTGTAGAAATTGAATCGTCTAAGAAATGGGTAGTACCAATTAAGGTAAACAATAGACAAATTAATTTTAAAATTGACACGGGAGCTGATGTTAACGTGCTCCCCTTTCAACAATATTGTCAAAGTTTCCAAAGAATAAAATTAGAAAAATCGGATAAAATATTACAAGGTCCGAATGGAATACCCTTGAAAACAGTTGGAATGATCCACGTGATACTTCAAAATAAAGGCCAGCACTTAAACTCGAAAATATACATTGTTGATAAACTGAAACAACCCCTTCTCTCTAGGGAGACAAGCGAGAAATTAAATATTGTGAGAATGATTCAGCAATTATCACCCAAGCATGAAGCTTTGATGCCCTCTGAATTCCCGATCAGACCTCGGCAAAAGTCGGAATGGACCTCTTTTACCTAAATGGGAGATGGTACCTAATTGTTTGTGATTACTATTCCAGGTACCCAGAAATATCACTTTTACAAAATCTAACTGCTCAAGAAGTGATAAACCGTCTTAAATCTATATTTGCTAGGCACGGAACGCCTGAGACAGAAGCGATAATGGACCCCAATTCCAAAAGGTTCTTGGGTCCGAATTTTCAAGATTTTCGAAGGAATGGTCTTTCAAGCACATCACCTCCAGCCCGAGATTCCCTCAAAGCAATGGATTTATTGAAGCAATCATTAAGAAAATAAAACAAAGTCTTAAGAAAGAAGATGATTGCTACCTGACTCTTCAAGCATATAGAACGATGTCCCTGGAAATTGGGTATAGTCCAGCCGAACTATTAATGGGACGACGCCTTAGGACCTCGGTTCCCGCTATAGAGTCATCACTGATGCCAAGATACTTGGACTCCAAAGCCTTGCAAGAAAGAGAGAAAAGGAGGATGATCAACCAGAAGCGTCTATATGATAAACGACATGACGTACATAGCTTGCCTCAGCTTCAACAGGGAGACAGCGTTTGGATTAGAGATCAAAGGGTAGAAGGGAAAGTTCTACACAAATCCCAAGAACCTCGCTCCTATTGGGTACAAACTTCTCAAGGAAAAGTTAGGCGAAACAGGCTTCACCTCACACGCCTGCCAACTACGGAAAGTACCATGGATGCTCCTGAAGATAGTCGACGCCAGGAGCTGAGGAATGAGGAGGCCCCCCCTTCGACATTAACCGGGCAAGCAAGGAAATGCAAGGACAATCAGGACCAGGAGACCGAGGAGGATTGCCCGACATCAAAAACCTCACCTACAAGAGAAGGAAGGACGCGGAATGAAAACCAAGACCAGGATCAAGAGAGGAGCCTCCCTTCAACGTCAGTAGTGCAGACAAGATATGGAAGGGTGGTCAAGAAACCTCAAAGATTCTTGTAAAAGTAAGAGAGGAGATGTGCAGAGTATTAGGCTCGGAAATTGGGAGCTCTGAGAAGAAAAGGAATAAGACTCTGTGTGCTATTATTATTCTATTCTATTCTATTTCTATTCCATATATTGAGATAGTTATTAAAAAGAATTTGTTTAGCCAAGCTCTCTGGTATTTTGTCCTGACTGACAACACATAAATCTCTTCCTTTATTCCTATTTATTTTTAGAATATGTCTATATGAAGGGTAAAAGCCGATGCTAAAAGACGTTACGTTGTTGAATCTTCTTTTCTTGTTAAATTTTTTTTTCAATTTTTTTCTATTTAAAATAAAAACATATTATTCTAACATATAATTACTTTTATTACATTTTTCTCTCCTAAATAAGATATAAATATAATACATATAAACAACTATTTAATCATCTAACTTAAACACAAAAAAATATATTAACTTTTATCTTATATATATATATATATATATGAGAAAACAATAGAAAAAATAAAAGATAAGTGGGTCAGGTGTTGATATTAAAAATAAAGAAGGCATCTCCTGACCACGAGCACATGTGCTTTTTAGATGGCAGAGCGCCATCTAGTGGAGCAAGAATAAACTAAACGTTTATTTAGCTTGCTCCGTAATATTTGGCCAACCCAATTTCTTGATAAATCAAGAAAAGCCATCCACGAATATATATATCCTTATATCTATAAAAATGAAATCCAGAATCGATGTTTGTTATCGCGTTGCGCAAAATCTACAGAATATATCATTATGAAATTTCGCATGTAGGTGGCTGAAGATTTCTTTTAACATATAGGCTATTCAAAAAACTAAAAAGGTTAATGTGCTTTTTTTTTAATGTGAAACTAAAAAGCGTTAGTTCCAGCCTTTTACCGCTTGGGCGCAGCACTGGTCGCGACGATAAATGAATTTGATTGGTTAATAATTTTACACGTTGTTTGTTTATACGATGAATTTTAGTTGGTTTACACGATTAATATTTTTAAAAGGCAAGATTATATATATGTCATAATATATGCTCTTCCAGGAATAATAAAGTAAACCTACAGTCAACGAGAGAGAGACTCGATAGAACGCGGCTAAGTTACGGCCATTTTAAACCACTGGCCACATGCCGGAGGGGGCTTTGTTTGTAACCCTGCAGGACTATTTTGAGACAATAGTCGGGGGGTGGTGACCACACAAGACGGTGGTTAGACAGTGACAGCCCCACGCGCTAACTCTCTCTCTCGGTTTTGCTGGGTCCCATCTTCCAAACTTGTTGTTTCCTTATTTCTCTCTCCCCACATTATTATCATAATGCCACACTGAAAGTCAACAGGATCATATCACAGAAAAGTCGACAGGATCATATCGCAGAAGAGTCGACAGGATCATATCACAGAAAGAGTCGACAGGATCATATCACATATATATATTTAAACTCTTTGGAGATAATAGTAATCGATCGTTATCAAATTTATACGCCCCGGAACCTGTGTTAATTAAAACTGTATTGTGAAATTTCGCCCGTAGTTAGCTGAGGTTTGCTTTAGCATTTAGGCTAAAAGTGCAAAAATTGCATTTCGAATAACTTTTTTTTTCCTTTTTAGAAGGTAAGATTTTATTTAGTAATATTATTTATTTAGTAATATTTTTCAAATTAAATTAATTGGATATATTATTTATTTCGCAGCTTATTCATATCTTTTTGTGACGATGCAATTTTTGCTTTGTTTAATTTTAATTAGTGTAAATATAGCGATTTACATTTTTTAAGCTAAGGTTTACTATTTGATTCTCAAAAGGAATATTCCTATTTTAAGACAAATTGAGATTTAGAACAATATTCTAATTTTTTTTCTTTAGAGTAAGAATAAATTTTATTGAAGTTGTAAAAAGTATATTTATTGAAAAAAAAAATATGTTTTTTTATATAACTTGCTAGATATATTTTACTATATGTTTGTTCCATGTAATATGTTTATGCTCTAATAGCATTTATATTGTAAGCAGCAGTTATGCATTTTCAGTAACTGCTTTTTTTTAAGGGTAGGCTCAATTTTTTTTTGCTGTCATTTGTTTAGGTAGGGTTTATATTTATCTGCTTCACAATATATAACTGCTCATATATATCTATATGGTACAACCATATTTTTGAATATATGTATTTAGAAATATAGATGAAAATAGACTCATATTTAAATAAAGAAATATACAATCAGCAATCTGACCAATTAGGGAGCCAGAATATGTTCTTCTCATATTTGTTGTGGCGATATTTTCAGCAAATTATACTTTTTTTTTTAAATCTTCTTCCTTTTGATTTTAGTCAGTTCTTCTAATTTTTACATTTTTTTCCACTTCACTGAATTTTATGCATTTTTTCCCACATTTCTGAGTTTTGCATATATATATATATTACATTTATAAAAGTTGATTAACTATTCAGAGATGTAAGTACCGGATTATGTGCCCTTAAAAATGTTTAATCTGGCTGTTTCTTCTTGAACAGCCAAGAGTGAAGTGGAGAAAGTGAAATTTTCAGGTTGCGAGGACCATTTTCCTTAATTCACACTAATCATTAGAATTTTTACACATATAAATTTACTGGCAATGCGCTTCTTTTAAATATCATCAAAACTATCTCTACAGTAAGGTCTGTAGAGATAATATTTGATGATATTCAAAAGAAGCGCATTGCCAGTAAATTTATATGTGTAAAATTTTACCGATAGATGGCAATTAAATTTTAATTTACTAATCATTAGATTTTTTAATTTTTTTTTTTAGATACCAAAGCCCAGTTTGGTTACTTGCACTCACTGGAGGGGTTGGACTTTTTCAAGAATCAGGGGCCATTGAGAATTTTTTTTTTTTCAGAACAAAGTGCCCAAAGCTGGATTCGATGATCCCGGGTCGTGGTTTTTAAAAATCAACAGTTTAGACCACTCCTCCAAAACTGCACTCTATTCATTAGATGTGTTTTTAAAATTGATCTTATATTTCAGATTATTTTTACCAGAATTTTCAATTTTGCTATTTGCAGTTTATCTTTATTGTGCTGAAATAAAATTCATTGCTATATGTTTTAAAACAGTTGGGGGCTTTATTCATTCATGAGTAAACCCCACTCGAACAATACCCGGGCGAAGCCGGGTCCAGTCGGCTAGTATATATATATATATATATATATGTCATAATATATGCTCTTCCAGGATTAATAAAGTAAACCTACAGACAACGAGAGCGAGACGTCGATAGAAGACAACTAACTTACGACCATTTTGGCCACATTCCTGAGGGGGCCGCCCGTCAACACCTAGTGATATTTCTGGATAGCCCCCCGGTTGTGTACACAGGGAAAACGTTCGTTCAGCGGATCGGTCGCCCGTCGATCCGCTCTCTCTCGCTGATTGCCTGGAATTCCTTCCAAACTTGTTGTTTCATTATTTCTCACCTCACCACATCATTACCACTATATTGTCACATCGAAAGTCGACAGGATAAGACCTGGCCGGGAAGCAAATCCCTCATATACCAGAGCATATGAAGAAACAAGAAGCCAAGCCACGATGATCGGCCAAACCCAACTCAACTGTAACCACTCCTTTTCGAGCCCTCAACCCCTTCCTCGCCAACTTTTGAGCCGTTACCCTGAAGAAGTGATCGCCTACGACGGAGATGAAGCTGCCGCCCACTTCTTCCAGCACTAGACCTGCCCAAGAACGATCGCCGCGCCAGAGCAGGACACCTTCCATCATCATGGACAAGACTCCGCCATATCCCTGCCGCTACTGTGATGTACAACACTGGTACGCACAGTGTCACAGACAGAACTTTCCCGAATCTCAATGAACTTACCTGCTCTCTAAACCAGCATAACCTGTAAGTGAAATTGTTTTACCCCTCCCATTCATTCTTTAAAGAACTCACTCCTTGTAAACTCTGATGCCAATCTTTACATAATTAGCTCCATTTATTTTCTCCACGCCTATTAACAATGGTTTTATTCTCCATACTATTTATCTAGATATTTGTAACTCAATCAATTAGTTACCTTACCAGTATAATTTAACAATCGTCATTTTAATTGAATAATTTCCATTTTAACGTAACTCTTTGAAAAAAAAAGAATTCTACCTATTAATGCTTTACGATTTTTACTATTAACAATAGATTTTTCATAATCAATTTATTTATAAAAATATGCCTCCAGCACCTAAACTTTTGTATACCTATTTGTATATGACCTCTCCTACTTGTAAGCACGGCTCACGAAAAATAATTTCTTTCCCTAAACGACTCAAAATTCACCCTGTAAGTCAGACGTCGAAGAATTTCAACCATCACGTGAGCCTTGCTTACAACCAACCCTTGGTGACTCTTATCTATCTTCCCCTGAATGCCCCTCTCATTCTTACAACTTTGTTAACCCTATACCAGCTCAGTACCTTTTATAGAGAATTATTGATTAATCAATTATCGAACTTCAATATTGTCATTTCAAAATCCTAACCTTCGCCCTTCATTTATGATAATATATTTCGCAGTTCATCTCTAGCATATCCACCGACCCACACCATCTAGCCAATGGTGTGTTCGTCACAGGATGCAGATTGACTAACTGTTAGATATTTATCAACTCCTTTTTGTTCGCACTTGAACAATCTGCATCGAGCGACACAGTTCGCCCCTTCTTCTCGCGCCACACGTTCGCCACACGGACCCTGTCTTCAAATCTATGTTTGTCCATTGTCCAAACCAGCACTATATAGCCTTCCTCCGATATTTCCCACGGAGGTACGTTGATCATCGTCGCTGATTCTGTCCGGTCCGTCATCATTTCGCGCAGACATGGGTTTTACGTTCAACCCACCGCGAAATCATCGCCTTGCACAAGCTCCCATGACGGTTCAAACACCTCGTGTCCGAGCAGCTTGTCACTTGTAACGGACAACGCAGTCCTCGTCCCAATTTTTGGCACTGTGCGCGCATAGTTTCCGCAAATTAAATATAAGTCCATTCGACTTCCTCACCTACACACGGGACTTTTCCCCTCGGACTCGCTACAGAAGTAACTACATAGATAAGGTAGATTGGCCCAGGGCAAGTTTCCCCTCGCCCTGTTCGCAAAGGTTCTAACATTGTATGTAGTTTTATATTTACCTCAGTCCTGAGCTCACACAATTGCCAACCTCAATCTCATTTCTCGTACTCTACACTTATAGCATAGAAAGCCCATGACAAGTTTCCCCTTGCCATGTCCGCCTGAAAAATATCTTAAAGTGTAGAGTTCCACAGTCTTAATGATCTTCAGAATTCCATCATATGTATGTGACTCTTCTTCCCCTTGTTCACACTCCTCAATAACATTTCCCTTATAGTACATTAGATTTTGTTGTATATAGCCTTTTATAACCTTGATATTTTCAAAGATTTCCTTAAGTGTCAAACTCTCCGGTGTTGTAAAACTGCTTGTAAATAATATTTACTTGTGTACTATAAAATATTTTATTTACATAAAATTATGTCACCATTACCTTAACTAATTTCAACTGTAAATTATTTTCTCTATTCCTGGATTCTCCAGCTTTAAGTATACTCAAACCATGTTCAGCCTTCTTCAACGGGGGCAATATGTCATAATATATGCTCTTCCATGATTAATAAAGTAAACCTACAGACAACGAGAGAGAGACGTCGATAGAAGACAACTAACTTACGACCATTTTGGCCACATTCCTGAGGGGGCCGCCCGTCAACACCTGGTGACATTTCTGGATAGCCCCCCGGTTGTGTGCCCAGGGAAAACGTTCGTTCAGCGGGTCGGTCGCCCGTCGATCCGCTCTCTCTCGCTGATTGCCTGGAATTCCTTCCAAACTTGTTGTTTCATTATTTCTCACCTCACCACATCATTACCACTATATTGTCCCATATACAGGGTGATCCAAAAGTCCCGCACAACTTTAAAAATTAATAACTCCGCGAATATTTGCGCTAGAGCAATGCGGTAAACACCATTGTGTTCAGGATGCAATGGGATTTTTTACGGCAAATAATGAAAATTTCGAAATCGATTTTAGTTACAACTTTATTCGCTAGATGGCGCTCTACCAGAATCAGCGATTCAGCGGCCAAATTGTTTGATAAATTGAAAAATATAACTGAACGACACGTATTTTTCTTTTTTGAATACCAGGAAAGAACCCTAATAATATCAAATGATGATTTAATAAAACACCATTTCGCCAAAAGTTAGAAGAAATGGTTAACGATTTTTAAATACAATCTGAGATATGTAAAATAGGTATATGCAAATTAAAACATGTAGCAAAAAAAAAAACTTATATTTTAAATGCGGTTTGCTGGAATCCTCTCAGGTATTTAAATTTCGAAAATAATAAAATTTCTATTTTTTTTTTTAAATTCAACTCTCTCTCTGTATCGATTATATATATTTTAATTCATTTGAAAAATATTTATCTATCTCTGATGATTTATTTTACTCTGGTATGCCGTTGTTGTTTTTTTTCGTGTCCAATAAAGAGCCTCAGATGTCTCCATGCATCTCTCTATCACAGCAGCAGCAGCATTGTCCACTATCTTGGGTGTGTGAAGCAGCTGCTCTGGGTCTATGTCAATTTTCTGCAAGGCTGCGGGCATGAGAATATGTGGGTAGGTGTTAGCTCCACACCAGGACAGTTGTTGCATGTTCTATAGGTTCTTGTGCCATCTGGATGTATTGTCATCCTTTATAATGTTTTGTTCTAAATCTTGTTATAGTTTGGTCATTTTTCTCTCGGAGTTTATTTCACATTTTGATCTTTTCTTATTTTTTGTTTAATTATCTTGTATTTTGCTAAGCATTAGCCTCAAATAATGACATTTGTTCTTCCCTTTGGCTCAACTTTCTGGCTTCCTTTGCAAATTCAACTGCCATTTCATTACCCCCAATCCAAACACTGGCTGGAATCCAATGTAGAATGCAGTTATTCTCCAATGATATCAGTTGAGTAAGTAACGAATGTATTTTCTGTGTGATTATAGTATTGCCCTTCTGAATTGCTTCTAGATCGGATATGAAGTCGCTGTACGGTATATTACTATATAATTACTTCTGCTTGATGCAGGGATGGTTGGTTAAGGCACACATCAAGAGCTTTCCGGATAGCTGTCAGTTCACAAGTGAAGTTTGACGAAATCTTTCTTGCTCCTTCTTTGATTTTGATGTATGTTCCATCTTGCAGTATTATGTTAATTCCAGCCCCCCTCCATTACTTATGGTAAGGTCTGATGATCCATCTGTATATGCTGTTAAATAATTTATCTGATGGCATAAACCAATTATGCCAAGTCCTTTCTTTTTAAGTATGTTTTTGTTCTCTTTTTTATTGCAGGGTTCATTCAGGTTAAGATTGATGATTATATTTGATGGCAATGGGGTAGGAATTATTGTTTTTTCTCGAATTTGAAATTCATTATGTTTCATATTTATGCTCTTTCTAATATTGTTGTTGTACTGAAGTGTTGAAGATCTATTGAGCCTTTCTTTTTGTGTCCAGTTTAAATAGGTTCTATGGGATATGTGTTCGGTTTCTTTAGTTTTTAAGCTATAGGTGATTTTTATTGTTTTTAATTGTCTTCTGCTTTCGAGTAGGTCTAGACCACTATCTCTCTGAATTTTCTAATTGTTGGTATTTGAAACAGAACCAGTGATTAATTTGGCCGCTTTTGCTTGAACACTGTCTAGTCTTCTTTTTAGTGATGAATTTGAGGGAGCCCAAACAGGTGTTGCATATTCCATTATTGGCCTTATTAAGGTGATATATGTTGTTCTGAGAATTTTGGGTTTTGCTCCCCAATTTGTTCCACATAGCCTTCTCAGAATGTTTAGGTTTCTGGTAGCTCTATTTGAGGTGCTAATTATGTGTTGTGTAAATCGCAATTCCTCATCAAGTATCACACCTAGGTATTTTGGAGATCTAATTTTATCAAATATATGGTTGTTCATGCTTATTTTGGAGTAAAATTCATGCCTTTTTTCCTGTCAGTGAAGGAGACCTAGAGGTTTGTAAAACAACACTTAAAGTTTCAACGCATAAGTTTCTTTTCTGTGAAAAATCAATATTTATTTCAAAGAGAAATATTTACTATTTCTAACTTTTTTGGATGAAGTATGAAAGGGTGAAAATATGAAGAGTAATGGCGAACGGAAAAATAAAAGTGTCCAGGGGCGGGAATCGAACCCACAACCTTCCGCTTACCGGGCAGATGCCATGTCCACTAGGCTACCCTGGACTTATTCTTCCGTTCGTAAATAATACTTAAAGTAACTTATAATACATTATAAAGGACTGCCGCAGGACTGGCTCTGTAGATCGCGCATCCTCGTCGCCACTTTTGTTGTGTCATAATTAGACGTACAAGAGCTCAAACTTGACCATAGCCAACAACAAATGTCCAATTTATATGCACATATATTTTTACATAATGAGGCTTTAAAGAATGCAAATAATCTTCATCTATTTACATACACAACAGTTAATATATAGCGAGAAGAGTAGAGGACTGAGCACAGATCCCTTAGAAACACCAGCCCATGTTCTTCGGTCCTTGGAAAATGTTCCATTGACCCGAACCTTTATCCTTCTTCCCCTTAAGGAGTCTGCAATCCAGATTCGATCAAAAGCTGAGGTCATATCCAGGAATACGGCCGTTGTCTTCTTTGGCGGTTTTTCTAGAAATCTATTATTGGTTGACAGAAGTAGAACAGTTGATCAGTTGTACAGTGTCTGGATCTATAGGCAGTTTGGTATAAGTTTATTTTATTATTGTTAGTGAGCCAGACTATGAGCCTAGAGTGGATAATTCATTCTGTTATTTTACATAGTATGCTGGTGAGAGCAATTGACCATAGTTATTGCATTCCTTGGCATCTTTGTTTGGTTACAGTATTGGCACTATAATTGATATCTTCCAATTCTTTGGTAGTTTACCAGTTTGCCATGAAATCTTCAGTATTCGTAGTAGTTGATTTTTAGCTTTGTCTCCAAAGTGTTTAATCATTTGACCAAAGATTAGACCATCTCCTGGTGACTTCTTGGATTTAACTTTCCTATTGATGAGTTTAGCTCATTCAGTGTGAAGTCTCTCGAGTAAATATCTTGTTGATGGTCATTTCTTGCGCCTTTAACTAACCTGTTTACATTATTTTTTAGAGTCCTGTCTTCATTCGTATAGCTGAGTCTGGAAGTGCTTGAAATATATTCAGCAATTATTTCAGCCATCTGTTTGTTCGTTCTCGCTATTCATATCGGTTAGAGTATTGAAGGATTAGTGTTGGTTTTGATTGTTTTATAACACTAATTATATTCCAGTGATGGCTTTCCTTTTTTGGATCCATTTTTTCGCAGAATTCTGCCCATTTTTCTCTCTCTCTTGTTTGAATATCCAAATTTCTTGTTCTATTTTTTTTTGCTTATCCCTAGAACACGTGGTACAGGCCATGATAATCATGGTGGGTAGTTAGCGACTGCTTTTACTGTAAGCGCACCACATGTCTACACATGTAAAAAAACAGTACGACTTTGCACTTACAAATGTGCCAGAGCCCCGTTTGTTTACTTGCACTCGCTGGTGGGGTTGGACTTTTGCAAGAATCGGGGGCCATTGGAACATTTTTTTATTTGTTTTAAGAAGTTCATTGATATTGTCTCTCTCTGCAATCGATATCGTGGTCCTTCCAGTAAAGTTTTCACAGGTCTTTACGTCTACCTCTAGGTATCAATACTTTTGGAGTTTTGGATATGTTCGAAGAGAATTTCTCCAATTTTTGTCAATCGTTCTGCGATTTAATTCTTCGTTGCACAGTTCTTCAAGCTTTTCTGTGAATTTTTTTGCAGTGTTCTTTTATTCTGTTGGAAATTCTCAATTTTGAATTTTAGGGTTGTTAAAATTGGTCTGGGGTCACTGATTGCACTTTTCAGAATTTTCCATTGTGTTGTGGGTGCGATGTTGTAATTTATCGCTGTAATGTCTATTGCGGATTCTGTGCCTGTGGACTTGGATAGATAGGTGTTCTTTTCGTTATTTAACGGTGTAAGGTCGAGGTCGGTTAGCATGTCCTCAACCTGCTGACCTTTGTTATCCTGGACAGGTGATCCCCAAGTTTGTCTTTCGGCGTTAAAATCACCAAGTATGATTGCGATATCCGAAGACGCTTCACTTAATGTCTCTATCAGGCCTGTATTGATGCTTGTATTATCGTGGTGATAAACATTTATGATTGGAATTGTTTATCTGTAAGAAAGATTTCTATTGTCTGAGCTTCTGTCGTGCTTTCTCTAGGCTTACTCTGAATATAGGCAATTTCCTTAAATTTGATTTCTAGAGTTTTAATCAAAACGGCAAGTCCTCCTCCGAATTTTCCCGGTCTGTCCTTTCGTAGTGTTGTATAATCTTTGATATTGAATCTCAGATTCTGATTCAATTTGTCTCCTGAGGACAAGAAATATGTACATTGTTGTCACAGAGAAGACAAGTCAGCTCTTTATTTTCCTCTGGGTACCATTTATATTGAGTTGTAGTAGATTGAATTGTGTCCTCGTAGTAGATTTCTCATCATGAGCTCGAGCTGCAGCGCCTGACGCGGCGATTACCCCGGGCGCGGTAGCATTACTGGAGATATCAGTTTTGCTCTCCATTTGAAAATATGTGCCGTTGCAACGTTAGTCAACTTGGAAACGAACCAGAATTTGATCAAATATTCCAAGGGTCCAGGGGGGACCGCAAAGAGGTGTGGTCGGACTTCTCCCCTTCCTCCTGAAATGCCGTCACTACAGGATAAAGCACTCTTGGTGAATTATTTTAATTATGATTCAGAATCTGCCACTGAAGCTTCACGAGCGTTTCATTCCTTTAAAGGTATTCGAGGCGGTAAAGGACCAATGAGTTGCTACTCTCTGAAGCGATTGATTAAAAGTTTTGAGGAAACTGGATCTCTGGAAGCAAAACCTCGGAACGCTTCACGATTTTGCGTGTCATCCTTGCGCAGGGGCCATGCTAATCTTCTCTGTATCGTTCCAATTTTGAAACCTCGGAGTGGAAGACCATCGACATGCAAGCCAGTGGCTGTTCTGGTTTTGCAGAATGCTGAAGCTATTGAAACTTTATCCACGTATGGAGAAGTAAGTGCTAGACAAGTTTCTCGACAAACGGGGATTTCGTATGGAACAGTTTGGAGAGAACACACATTTAGAATTTTTCTAGAAAAATACCCTAACAAAATTCAAAGTTTTCACGAGTTGAAAGTCAGCGATTTTGAGAAGCGTCAATATTTCGCTGCATGGGTTTTCCGGCAAATTGATATTGATGAAAACTGGCTGTTAAATTTTCTAAGAACAGATGATGCTCACTTTTATCTAAAGGGAGAATGTAACATTCAAAACTGCCTCATTTAGGCAACTGAAAACCCTAGGATTTTTACAGAAATACCACTTCATCAGCCCAGAGTTACAGTTTTGTGTGGGTTCACTTCTTCTTTTATTATTGGGCTATTTTTCTTTGAAAAAATCAATGGAAGAACTTTTAACACCGTTTTTGTAACTGGTGAACGTGAGAAAAAAATTATTCCCATATTGCAGGACACACAAGCACTAAGTGAAATAACATTCATGCAAGATGGAGGACCTTCTCATATCTCCCGCGGTGCCAAACAATTGCTAAAGGTTAGGTTCGGTGAAATTCGTTGATAAGTCGCCACTTTATATACCAGTGGTCTCCAATATTACCAGATTTGACGCCTTACAATTTCGGTTATGGGGGTACATTCAGTCGCGTTTTTATCGATGCCGGCCTACCACATTGGCCATGTTGAAGGCTTCTATCAGATGGCACGTTTTATAAATTCCAACTATTTAATTGTGACCATTCTGTCATCTATCGACTGCAGGCGGTGTTTGAGAATGAAGGGCGCCACATTGAGCAAGGATTGTGACCTAATACAAGAGAGAAGGCAGTTACCTCATGTGTTATATTTTGCAGCTCTTTGTTCCGGGTTATGGGAATAATAAATGCTGTCCTCACATCTTGACTCTTTTTTTTTTTTCTGTGAACAGTAATTTTTTTGTTTGTCATTTGCCCACATCTTATATTATGTCGTGCAGGCCAAAGTGTTATAACTTCTCGAATAACACTGGTATACACAATTTTAGCCCTTATGTTTAGTTTATCGCTTTTCGCTCATTAGAAGAAATAGCATAAGGAATATTCTCTTTATCCCCCTCCCCACCAACTTTAGAAATTTTGCGCAAAAAATAATACAAAATGATTTTATTACCACGTTCTTCAACGCAAAAGGTCGATTTAAAAAAGATTTTTTTTTTGAGGGGATACATTTTCAAAATTATGTACAGTATAATAAACAATGATAACATTTGACAAGCCCATAGCATATTTGGAATAAAGTACGACAAATATATTTTGTCACTCTTCTCTAAATTTCATTTTTGGATCATGACAACTAACCAGTTAAATAGTCAAGTGTCGCCAATTAGTCAAGAAACTACACATTCCTTATAGCAAGATGTCCTATTAGTAGTGCCATCATAATTTTTGGTACTATATTAACATTTCAAAAATCGTGTATTGATATCAGTAGTTATTTTCGAACAATTAATCTATTTCACAAAACTCCATCTAAAATATAAACATTTTTTGCTACATGTTTTAATTTGCATATACCTATTTTACATATATTAGATTGTATTTAAAAATCGTTAACCATTTCTTCTAAATTTTGGCGAAATGGTGTTTTATTAATTTATCATTTGATATTTTTAGGGTTCTTTCCTGGCATTCAAAAAGGAAAAATACGTGTCGTTCAGTTATATTTTTCAATTTATCAAACAATTTGGCCGCTGAATCGCTGATTCTAGTAGAGCGCCATCTAGCAAATAAAGTTGTAACTAAAATCGATTTCGAATTTTTCATTATTTGCCATAAAAAATTCCCATTGCATCCTGAACACAATGGTGTTTACCGCATTTCTCTAGCTCAAATAATCGCGGAGTTATTAATTTTTAAAGTTGTGCGGGACTTTTGGATCACCCTGTATATATTCTGAATATAGAGCAATCCATAATATATGTATATTTTGAAAATAAGGCTTATTTTGGATTGTAATAAGATTATTTATTAATCCGATATTTCGATGGACCAATCTTCCATCTTTTACGAGGTATTTTGCTATGAAGCACGCAGCAGGTCGCGTGCTTCAGGTGAGCCACGGACTTCTTGCAAGCCTATTGGGCGATAAACCATCTAATATATATGTGGCGACTACACTTTGCTTCAGGGAGCCGAACTAAGACGGCCTCGGCATCGGCGGGCGTCAACACTTCACTACGCATGGGCGTGGGACGTCATCAGAGACGCTGGCCACTTAGTGGTAAACAACAAGGCTAGTGCGGCGGCCGTTATTTCAACCGTTGCTTCTTTTCTCTTTATAATTTCTTGCTTTAAATAAATTAATTTTATCAGCAGCCTTTCCACAAGCCACACCAACACAGCACATCAACAACCATCCTACAAATTGGTGAGCCGGACGTGATGCAAAAGTTATTTTAATCACACTTCTATATATTTTTTTTTATTTCATCCACGAAACTTTCAACAGCCCCAGAAGGCAAGACGCAACTACGGAACATCCGGAAGGGCCAACATCCACGGCACCCTCCCAAATATCAAGATTGGCTTTCCGTGCACCACCATTCTGGCCCAACAACGTTGAACTGTGGTTAAGCCAGCTAGAAGCCGCTTTCGGTCTAGCCGAGATCTCCCGCGACGAAACTAAATTCCAAGCAACGGTAACGAGCCTAGACCAGCCAACCCTTACTTATGTCGCGGACATCGTAACGGCCCCCCCACCCTCTGGTAAATACGATGCGCTGAAGGCAGGCCTTCTCCAACGACTCGGTCAATCAAAACAAACTAAAATCTTACAGGTTCTGGATGGGCGTCCCATGGGAGATCAGAAGCCATCAACAGTCCTTGCCGCGATGCAACATCAGGCAGGAAGAAATTTCTCCGATACAGCACTGAAAATGCTGTGGACTCGACGCCTACCTCAGGACATAAGGGCCGCTCTCGCAGCATCCTCTGAAACAAGTTTGAGTAAGCTGGCGGAAATGGCAGACAACATACACGAAGCCATACTGCCAACGGTCTCAGCAGTGGACCAACCAAGCACAGGTCATAGCGCGGAAGCCCACCAACAGCTGATGACGCAAATCCAAGACCTGCATACGCAAATCGAAGCTTTGAAGTCATCCATGGACACCCCACACAATCGCTATCCGAACGCTAGGTACCCGACCCACAACAAAAAAGGAAACGCAGGAACTTGCTGGTACCATATGAAGTTTGGAGCGCAAGCTAGGAAGTGCCTTCAACCATGCAACTTCAAGGTCCAGGGAAACGAATACGCCCGCCGTCAGTAGGAGCCACTGACGGCGCAGGCCTTACTCGCCGGCTCTTCATTACGGACCGACGCAGCGCCTATTTGTTTTTGGTCGACACTGGAGCCGAAGTCTCAGTGATTCCACCACCAGTAAAAAAACGCTAGGCCCTCGCACAGGCAGCTTTTCGCAGCTAACGGATCTATCATCCACATTTACGGGGAACGACATCTTGAGCTTGACCTCGGTCTCGGACGATTATTCCGTTGGCCTTTCATCATAGCCGAAGTCGGCGTGTCCATCATCGGCGCAGACTTTCTCCGACATTACGGGCTGACAGTAGACCTGCGTAATCACCGGCTGAGCGACCCAGTATCTTCCCTTCACTCCATTGGACAAGTTTCCCCTTCCCCCGCTGTTAGCATTCACCTTACAATCGCCAATTCGCCTTACTCCAGAATACTCAGACTATTCCCAGAGCTCACTAGTCAGAATCTTGTAAAAAGCCCTCCCCGTCACTCAGTCACTCATCATATCGTCACAAAGGGCCCCCCGATTGCAGCAAAACCGCGACGACTCCCCACGGACAAACTCGCCGCGGCAAAGAAAGAATTCGCCTTCATGATGGAGAAAGGCATCTGTCGTCCATCCAAATCACCGTGGGCCAGCCCTCTCCACCTAGTACCCAAAAAAGACGGCTCGCTACGACCATGTGGAGACTACAGGAAACTGAATGCCGCTACCGTCCCCGACCGATATCCAGTCCCTAACATTATGGACTTTGCATCGCATCTGCATGGTAAGAAAATATTTTCTACTATCGATCTGGTTAGAGCGTACCACCATGTGCCCGTGGAATCTAGAGATATCACTAAGACTGCCGTTATTACGTCTTTCGGCCTTTTCGAGTTTCCCCGCATGTCCTTTGGCCTATGTAACGCAGCCCAAACCTTTCAAAGGCTCATCAACGAAGTACTCCAAGGTTTGGATTTTGCATATGCCTACATTGACGACGTGCTTATCGCATCCGATTCAGAAAATCAACATGTATCCCATCTTCAACAACTTTTTGGTCGCCTTCGAGACTACGGCCTGACGATCAACGAAACCAAATGCACCTTCGGCCAACCTTCAGTCAAATTCTTGGGGTTTATCATCACTAACGCTGGAATCTCGCCGGACCCTCAGCGAGTACAAGCAATTAAAGACATCCCAATCTCTGATACTGTCGGAAAACTTCGACGTTTTCTGGGTATGTTAAATTTCTATCGGCGCTGTCTCCCCAATGTCGCTAGTACTCAGGCACCACTCCACGCCATGGTCGAAGGGCGCAAGAACGCATCCTGCCAATGGACCCCAACAGCACTCCAGGCTTTCGACCAGTGCAAATTTCAACTAGCCAACGCTGCCCTCTTGCACCATCCTTTTCCAGAAGCGCCTCTCTGTCTTACGGTAGATGCCTCGGATTTTGCTGTGGGCGCCGCGCTTCACCAGCAAGTTGGCAACAATTTCCAACCAATAGCGTTTTTCTCAAGGAAACTAGACGCTGCACAAAGAAAATACAGCGCATACGACAGAGAACTCCTGGCGGTATACTTGGCTATCAAGCATTTCAGGCATTTATTGGAAGGGCGGCAATTTCCGGTCTATACGGACCACAAACCTCTCACATACGCCTTTCAACAAAATCTGGACAAGGCCTCACCGCGCCAATGTCGACACCTCGATTTCATCGGGCAATTCACAACCGACAGACGCCACATCGCGGGCTGTGAAAATGTACCTGCAGATTTCCTGTCACGCGTGGAACCCATCTCCCATCACCAACCTTATGACCCGAAATCCCTCGCCGAAGCGCAAGCTGTAGACCAGGAGCTACAAGCTCTCTTGACATCGGAAAACCGCAGCTCACTACAACTGGAAAAAGTACAAATCCCAGAAACTAACATTTCCCTGTACTATATGACGTTTCTACAGCAAAACCCAGACCATTCGTACCCGCACCCTGTCGCCGCATAATTTTTTCTGCATACCACAACTTGTCTCACCCGGAGTACGAGCTACTACAAGGATGGTCACCGCCCATTACGTCTGGCCGGCCGTCAAGAAGGATTGCGCACTTTGGACTCGCGCCTGCCACCGCTGCCAAGTCTCCAAAACCGCTAGACACACAAGAACGCCCCTTCAGTCGTTTATTCCCCCAGACGGAAGGTTCAGTCATGTTCACATTGACCTGGTCGGACCATTACCACCGAGTGAAAACTATCGGTACATATTCACCTGCGTCGACCGATTCACTAGGTGGCCCGAAGCCCTACCCATACAGGACATCACCGCCAAAACAGTAGCAAATGCCTTCCTATCGGTCTGGATATCTCGTTTTGGCGTGCCAGCAAAAGTGACTACAGACCAAGGCAGGCAGTTTGAATCAGCACTTTTCGGTGAGTTGACACGGCTTCTGGGAATCAACAGAATAAGGACATCACCCTACCACCCAGCAGCAAACGGCCTGGTAGAAAGATTCCACAGACAGCTGAAAGACTCCCTTCGCTGTCACGATTCCACGAGCTGGTCCTTGAAACTTCCCCTGGTGCTCCTAGGGATTCGTTCGTCGCTAAGGGAAGATCTCAACACCACAACCGCTGAGCTGGTCTATGGGAAGCCCCTACCCCTTCCAGGAACATTTTTCGAGGACCCCCCCTCTGCAAGCTCGCCTACCAAACCGTGGCTGGAGGACTTCAAGCGCGCCATGGCATCTCTGAAACCTCCACCAAGCAAACCACATGGGAACCGCCACGTTTACGTGCCCAAACCACTCGAGACATGTTCCCATGTCTATCTACTTCGCGACCTGATATTGCCACCGCTAGCTCCCCCATACGACGGTCCATATGAAGTCCTTTTTAGGAAACCCAAAATTTACAAACTGAAAATTAAAAAGAGATCCACGTGGGAGTCAATCGACCGCCTCAAGCCTGCTTTCACATCAGAAGGACCGATGTTTTCCCAAGACCCGAACTTGGCAAGCCAATAAGATTGCATAGGATCGCTGGAAAGATCACACTGGAGGGGGAGTAGTGTGGCGACTACACTTTGCTTCAGCGAGCCGAACTAAGACGGCCTCGGCATCGGCGGGCGTCAACACTTCACTACGCATGCGCGTGGGACGTCATCAGAGACGCTGGCCACTTAGCGGTAAACAACAAGGCTAGTGCGGCGGCCGTTATTTCAACCGTTGCTTCTTTTCTCTTTATAATTTCTTGCTTTAAATAAATTAATTTTATCAGCAGCCTTTCCACAAGCCACACCAACACAGCACATCAACAACCATCCTACATATACATTTTAAACAAAGTAAATATAATCAAAAGAAAAATAATGTGATATATGTAAATAAATATTGAAAATTAAGAAATATCGAATTAATTGAACAAGTAAAATATCATAAAAATTTAAATAACTGTGAAATAAATATACAAATAATAGTAATAAATATCTGATTTAAAAATGAAATATAATAAACATGTAAATAGCATAATCATCTAAGAGGTTCTAAACTGAGTATATACATCTGGCAAGTCAATCTTTCTATTGATACTATTTTTATTTTTTAATGAGCTCCAGCTTTCTAAAAATAATCGGCAATGTTTTTCTTTGATATTTTGATGTATTATAGATGTTGCCGCTAGGTGGCCGAATTGACTGGACGTGCTTCGCATCGCTCTTCCAATCCGGTAAATATTGATTTTTATTATTATTATATATTTGGAGTTTATCATATTTCTATTTAATTTTTTTATATATAATATTGCATCAAGTAAAATGACATTTTTTCTTAGTTAAGTAAATAAAAAAAATGGATTCTATCTCAAAGTCAATAAGTGCTAAACTTGACGAAATAAAAAATTATTTTGATAACAAGTTCAAAACCAATCGAAAAAATTCAACAAAAAATGATATTGCTTACTTGTCGTCTATGATAGATCAGGCAAAAAGTGGAATTGAATCTTTAGAAGATTTAAATAAACAAAATACAATAGAAAATTTGACTGAAATTATTGACAAAACAATAGATAGAAAATTTCAAAATATACTTAAAGAACTGCCAAAACCTAAATCCTATTCTCAAGCAGTACAGCAAGATAGCGAACTTATTAAAAATATACAGCAAGCACATAAAGATGAATCGACATTGATAGTAGTTTCAAACAACGTTGAAATTAATTCCGATTTAATTAATACTATTTCCAATAATATAAAAGTTTTAAGAGAAAGTGGCAAGAAAGTTAAGATAAATAAAATAATTAACACTAAAAAATCAGTAATAATAAAATCTTCAAGTCTTCTGGATACCAATATATTGCGAGAAGAATTGGAAAAGTCAGAAGAACTGTAAGCAAAATTTACATGCCCAGGCCAAGAGATCCGACAATAGTAATTAAAAATGTATGTAAATTAACCGAATCATCGTCATTGGTACAAACGTTATGTAGAATGAATTTGGAATTGGAGGGAATGGAAAATGAAATGAAATTTCTTTTTGCAATGAAATCTAACACACCGTATCAAAATTTAGTTCTAAGAGTTTCTCCGAAAGTTTATCAAAAATTAAGAAAAATGAATAATGTAATATATACCGAATTCGAGAGGTGTTATGTACAGGATAAAATTTTTGTTAAACAATGTCAAAATTGCTTTGAATATAACCCGAATCATAAATTAGGGGATTGTCCCAAAGTTAGAGTTTGTAAAAACTGTGGAATACAGGGCGATCATTGCTGCGCTGGAGAGCTTAGATGTTTCAATTGCTTGAATCACCCTAAATATAAAAATAGATCAACAAATCATAGGCTAAATTCTAATCTGTGCCCGCTTTATAAAATTCAAACTGATTGAATAATCCAAAGAAAACAATATTTTCCCATAAATGAAGAATAAAAAACATCCAGTCTCTAAATTATTTCATTGAACATTTTAAGTATAAATATTCAAATTAATGAAAATATTAAGTGTATATATGCAACAAAACGCCAGGAAGAGTGTAATAGCAACCAATGAACTACAATCCAATATTATATCTAACCCACCGGATACTCTTTTGATTCAAGAACCATATGTTTTTCACAATGGTAGCAACTAAACAAGGAATAAAATGTATTCAACAAAATATAAGGAAAAGTGTCATAGCATTAGATGAACTTCGAGCCTCTGTTCTGTCCAACCCTCCTGACCTATTATTTATTCAAGAGCCTTATACAGTATGTTAGGGAATGATGTGATATACAATAATGACTCGCAAATTGTTTACTCTAAAACCGATAAAACAGTCTACACAGCAACGATTATCCTTAACAGTAGCATTAAATATTCGACAATTGATAGATTCACTAATTCTTTTTGTACCACTATTTCTATTTATTCAGAGATAATTCAAACATTATTATTTCAAACTTCTACATCCACCCTAACAACTTCGGTAACACTCACCAAATATTTATTAAAGAACTTTTGGAGACTTTTGGACTACAGCCAATAATCCTCTGTGGTGATTTTAACTCTCGACACCCTGTATGGTACAACCGTATAATTAACTCTAATGGCTATAAATTCCACTCTATTGTGGATGAATACAACTTGTTTATCCATAACCTTAAAACGCCTACATGTCGAAATGCCAGTATAATTGATTTAACAATATCAAACAAAAATTCTATAAAGCTGATTCAGAATTGGAGCACATCAACTTTTACAAGTATTTCCGATCATGTTGCAATAACCTTTGACATTCGATATAATTTTAAAATGCAGAGGATTGGACAAAAGTCAACATGGAAATTTATTGGAAAAAATGCCAACTGGGAAAAATTTACTGAAGAGATATCATTTCAAAATGTAAATAACTTGTCTAATGAAATAAATCAGGCATCTAATACTACAGATGTTGACAGGATCGTGATGAAACTTACGAACATAATTAATGAGGCAGCTTATTCGTCTCTGGAAATCAAATCAAACTCTTTCAAGCATACATCTAATATTAAGTGGTGGAATGGGAATCTTGAAAAAATGAAAAATGATTTTCATTATATTAGAAACCTATACTATCGGCATAGAGTTATCAATAAAATAACTTTTAAAATTGCGAGAAACAAGTACATTAACGCTATCGAAAGAGCTAAGAAAAAAAGTTGGAGAATATTCATTGAAGAAAATGAATCAAACAACCCATTTGGAAACGCCTATAAAATATTTAAATCTCTGAGATCATCCAACAACAATAGAGGACTTCCTATGATAGATAATATACTGGATACTTTAAAGAAAGAAAAAATGAAAAGTCTCTTGAATGATTTATTTCCAGATGATGATGTACACTCAGATAAAGAGGAACATGCTATTATTAGAAACTATAAACCTGAATATAACAACCAAAATAACATTTTTATAGAAATAAAAGATGTTGAAAATATTATTTCAAAATTAAATATCAAGAAAGCTCCAGGTCCAGATTTTATCAGTAATAATATGATCAAACAGGCAGGTACACTTTTAATCCCGATTTTACAACAATTTTTCAACAAATGTATTGAATTAGGTTATTATCCGGATGTATGGAAAGGCTCTACTGTAAAGATCATTCCAAAACCTAATAAAATGAACTATGAAACAAGCAAAAGCTACTGTTAGCCGATCTTCTTCTGGCCTGTTCTCTGAAGCTCACTCTTCTGCCTAGAGGTATAGTCAGCGCCGAGGTCTTGTCCTAAAAATGACGCGGGCTTTCCGAGCTCTAACTATTGTGAAATCACCAGTCTCACAAAGCTCAACTTAACACACACTTTATTTCCAAACACACTATATATACAATAAAACACACACACGTGACCAGGCACTCCTGGTCAAATATAATAAAATATTTACCCAGAGTAATAATAAAATTAAACTCCAACAGCTACAGACCTATATCATTGACATCAAACATTTCAAAATTTTTGAAAACATAATTAAAAATAAAATCAATAAATATTATGAAGAGAACAATCTAATAAGTCCAAGGCAACATGGATTTACTAAACATAAATCAACGAAAAGTGCAATGGAAGATATAATGGAAATCATATTGAAACACAGACAAGGAGAACTGACTTCTTTGATTACAGTGGATATAGCAGGCGCATTCGACAACGCATGGTGGCCAGCAATTATTAGAAGACTCGATTTGGATAACATTCCCTCCAAATTGATAAGAATTATACAATCTTATTTAATCAGTGAAAGAAGGGCAAATTTCTCATATGAAGACACAAATGTTACAAAAAATCTGACTAAAGGATGCCCTCAAGGCGGCCCTATATCCCCAATATTATTGAATACTAGCGGACGTACCCGGCTTCGCCCGAGGTTTTACCCGAGTGAATGTTTGTCTAACGAACATTTGTTAAAACAATTCTCTATAAACTTATAAAACATACTCGGCTTCGCCCGGGGTTTTACCCGAGTAAAGGTTTGTCTAGCGAACATTTGTTAAAACAATTCTCTAAAAACTTATTAAAAAAAAGATATATTTTGATAATTTGATACTCGTAAATTTGAATCTCTCGATAAAGTGAACATTTTTTCCCGGTCCCTGTGTGCCGTGTCATCCTGAATTTTGTCTTTCCTAATGCATTGGGGGGCAAATAATATTGCCAAAGATATATATAGCTAAATAAATTTTTCTAATATTTTTTGTTTACTAAAAAATACAACAAAAAAAAATTCTTATATATTTAAATTTTTTTGAAAAATTTTGAAAAAATCAATATTTTGTGTTTACTAAATTAATTTTTATATAATTTAAAAAATCTATTATTTAATTTAAAAAAAAACATATTATTTGACTATTGAACACCATATTGAATACACATATTGTTTGTAAAAAAACCATTTACTTTTGATAAATAATCAATTCTCCCAATATATATGTTGTAGATTAATGATAAAACTAACTTTGACTTGTGCGCATTTAATAGGTAGAAATCTTACTTTTGATAAATAATATTTAAGATAATAAACTTATAAAAAAAGAGATATATTTTGATAATTTGAAACTCTTAAATTTGAATCTCTCGATAAATTGAAAATTTTTTCCCGGTCCCTTGAAAAATACTCGATAAGTTGAATAAAATCAATATTAATTATCATTATTCTTGTCTCAAATAAATTGCCGTGTCATCCTGAATTTTGTCTTTTCTAATTGTCTACATTAAAAAATCATCATTTTATCTATTCTCCCAATATATATGTTGTAGATAAATGATAAAACTAACTTTGACTTGTAAGAATTATTAGGTAGAAAATCTTACTTTTGATAAATTATCTTTAAGATAACAAACTTATCTCAAATAAATGGCCGTGTCATCCTGAATTTTGTCTTTACTAATTTTCTACATTACAAAATCATCATTTTATCTATTCTCCCATTATATATGTTGTAGATAAATGATAAAACTAACTTTGACTTGTAAGAATTATTAGGTAGAAAAATCTTACTTTTGATAAAGTATCTTTGAGATAACAAACTTATCTCAAATAAATTGCCGTGTCATCCTGAATTTTGTCTTTTCTAATTTTCTACATTACAAAATCATCATTTTATCTATTCTCCCAATATATATGTTGTAGATAAATGATAAAACTAACTCTGACTTGTAAGAATTATTAGGTAGAAAATCTTACTTTTGATAAATTATCTTTAAGATAACAAACTTAGTGATAATAAAACTTATAGATAAAAAAAACTTGTTTTCATCGTCGCAATGGGGGCGCTGCTTGGGAGTTAAATATACAAATCTGCAAATAACTCTAAATATATTCAAGATATTCATGAAATTATTTTTCAAAAACCTTCCCGGGGATATACCTAATAATATCCCAAAATTTCACGGCGATTGGATGTATGGTTTTTGAATCTATAGAGTACAGACAGACAGACATTCAATTATATATATATAGATTTTGTTAAACGACTTGCTGAAGAGTTTTAAACATCCGAACTCAGAAATAATTTGCTACGCAGACGACGTTTCTATCATTTGCTGGAGCAAGTCTGTCGAGGATCTCAAAATATTAAGCGAATATTTTCTATGCTACGTGATGCAATGGTGTAATAGGAATAAATTATCAATAAGCCCAGAGAAAACGAATTTACTTTACTTACATAATAAATCTAAAGTTCCAATTGAAATATCGAATATTATTTTAAACCCAGTAGATCAAATTAAGATATTAGGCATAAAATTTTCAAATCATAGAATAAAAAAGAAGATTAATTTTACCCCTCATATCAACGACATTTTGTGCAGGATCGTAAGAATGAAACATTTTCTGTTTTCACTATGAGGAAAGATTTGGGGATTAAATACTAAAAAAAGAATAATTTTGTATAAAACAATTATCAGGCCAGTTCTTACATATGGTTAAGAAATATGGTACAGGTTTATAAATAGTCGATGCAAAGAAAAACTAAATTCTACTCAATATCAAATTCTTCTTTGGGTGAGTAGAGCCTACAAAACTACATCTTCCAACTGTGTCCATAGTCTTGCGAACATCCCCCTTCTCACAGATTATATTGAATTTAAAATTATTAAATATGATTTGGCTCATCTTTCAATAGAGGATCAAAATACTTATAGACCACATTCTCCAAGTATAATTGGATCATTTTTAAGTGCAAAAATAAATGAATTATTTCTAAAAACAAATGAAACATTCCAAAGCTTTTTCCCGTTTGGAATTCCAACATATTTCCGCTCCAATTTTTATAATACCCAGTTTATGACGAACCATGGAAATTTTAATGGATTTTTATCAAGAATTGTGCGATTGAAGACTCTAGCTGTCATTGTGGCAACGAATTCCAGGACTCGAGACACCTACTTCTGGAATGCCCACTCTTCTTCACCGCTAGACAACAGACAATAAATAATGTTGTAGATCTATATCAATTTGTAAATAGCAGAGAGAATTATCATAAGTTTAACTATTTTTGTAAATATATTCATGATTTTCTTTCAAACCTGAAAGGTTCAGGTTCCTAATATATATATATATCAAAACATAATATCCAAACTTATAACAAATGTTAATTCATACTATAGATATATTACTAAATACAACTATTTATAATCATATTATAAAATAAAAAAACCTTTAAAAATCTTTAAAAAAAAAAGGATAAAATATAAAATCATAAAAAAAAAATATATATATATACTAACAATCTTATCTACCTTCTTTATAAAACTCTTTTTTTTTTTTTTTCCTTATTATTAGTTTGATTAAAAGTGCATGGTTCTGTCTTTCTCTCTTTTTTCTAACTATTATATATATTCTCTCTTCGATTATTCTATATATAGGATTAGAGTATGTCTGAATGACGTGTAAAAGCCGATGTAATAGACGTTACTTTGTTAATTTTTATTGTTATTAATTATAAATATATAATTAACTTGAGGATGTAGTAGAAGTAAAGGATTTTTTTTTTTTTTTTCTCTCTCTATCTACAAATTAATAACATTTTACAAATTTTATAATTTGAATTTAAATGATCATAATAGTGAAGATAATATTAATACAAAACTGGACTATAAAATTAAATAACTATTTATTATTATATATATAACTACCCGTTTCATGATTTTTCAGGATGCCTTAATGACCAATTTTTTTGGTCTTTGAGGTACAGCTTGCACCACGCTGATGAGGGCCAACAGCCCGAAACGCGTCCGTGGTTAGCTTTTCTTGATTAATCAAGAATGGGTATTTGGCCAATTATGGAATAAAAAAATCAACGAGAATAGTTGATATTTATTCCGATAGATGGCGCTCAGCCATCAGCAACTTTCAGTTGCACGATAAGGAGATGCCTTTTTCTTTTTTCATGATTTATGCACCTTATCCCAGTACAATGTTATATTTGTACTATTTTTTCACATTGTGTAGAGTCCTCACGCAATTCTGGCCTTAACTACCCGTTTCATGATTTTTCAGGATGCCTTAATGACCAATTTTTTTGGTCTTTGAGGTACAGCTTGCACCACGCTGATGAGGGCCAACAGCCCGAAACGCGTCCGTGGTTAGCTTTTCTTGATTAATCAAGAATGGGTATTTGGCCAATTATGGAATAAAAAAATCAACGAGAATAGTTGATATTTATTCCGATAGATGGCGCTCAGCCATCAGCAACTTTCAGTTGCACGATAAGGAGATGCCTTTTTCTTTTTTCATATATATATATATATTCTCTTTTTGTTTCGATTACTTTTTTTTTGTAAAAATTTTATAACTGTTTCTGTTTAAAAAAAATGTAAATCGACGCAATTATCCCTAGCCGGGATATCGCGTTTGTGTGTTGAAATAAATAAATAAATAGATGTGTAATCGAAGTTTGGAGTGTGACTATTGTTGAACGCGTGATCTACCAGTAGGGATGTCGGGTTATGGTGCTTTAGTGCGGATTTATAAACTCCCACCCAGACTTACCCCTCCCTATCCCAAAGGAGGCTCTTATAGAACT
>CP092879.1:39926686-39947105 GCA_030710605.1 Cordylochernes scorpioides | reverse complement strand
GATCAAACTCTGTCTATCATTTAATTACTTCATCTATAAGGACAGATATTTCAAACAGGTCAAGGGACTTCCAATGGGATATCCTATATCATCTGCATTAGCCAATATCTCCATGGACAAAATTGATAAGTTAATCGTTGAATCTCTCTCTCTCTCTCTCTACACAACTACAAATTTTGTTGTGGAAACGCTACATTGATGATGTATTATGCATTATAGAGGTGGATGTTTCCATAATTCTAAATTTTCTAAATAGTCTTAGACCCTTTCTGAAATTCACTTATGAATTAGAAGTAAATGGGTCTCTACCATTTTTGGACTTACAACTGACCAGAAATCAAAATAAAATTGAAACGAGAATTTATCGAAAACCAACCCACACAAGAAGTTACCTGAATTTCAATTCTTTTGGTCCTTTCTATCATAGAATTGCGGTGGTCAAAATACTTTCCAAGAAGCTGAATACACATCTTACAAATAAAAACGATGAAAAAATTGAAAGAGCAAGATTATCTCAAGAACTACAGAGCAATAAATATCCTAAAGAATTCATCAAAAAGCAATTATATGCACCAAATAATTCAATCAACGAACAATAGACAGATCTCAACCCCGAACATATTTTGCTCCTTACCTTACAGCTATGGCTGTGAAAGAATAACCAGAAGTTAAAAAAAAAACATAATATAACAACAAAATATCAACCCAACCAAAGTTTAAGAAGCATCTTCCGTCACCCTGACACAAAACAAATCTATAAGCCAGAAGATAGAACCAATGTAATTTATAAAATGCCAGGCAATATATATAGGAGAAACCAGCAAACCTTTAACTGAAAGAATTAACCAGCACAAATCCGCACTAAAGCACCATAACCCGACATCCCTACTGGTAGATCACGCGTTCAACAATAGTCACACTCCAGACTTCGATCACACATCTATAATACATCAAAATATCAAAGAAAAACATTGCCGATTATTTTTAGAAAGCTGGGGCTCATTAAAAAATAAAAATAGTATCAATAGAAAGATTGACTTGCCAGATGTATATACTCAGTTTAGAACCTCTTAGATGGTTATGCTTTTTACATGTTTATTATATTTCATTTTTAAATCAGATATTTATTACTATTATTTGTATATTTATTTCACAGTTATTTTAATTTTTATGATATTTTATTTGTTTAATTAATTCGATATCTCTTAATTATCAATATTTATTTACATATATCACTTTTTTTTTCTTTTGATTATATTTACTTTATAAAGCTATAAAAACAGTTTAACCGCATAAGTTTCTTTTTTATTTATGAAAAATCATTTTTAATTTCAAAGAGAAATATTTAATATATCTAACTTTTGGATGACGTATGAAAAGGTTGAATAAATGAAGAGTGATGGTCTATATATGAATGGATGACGTATGGAAGGGTGAAAAATATGAAGAGTAATGGCGAACGGAAAATTAAAAGTGTCCAGGAGCGGGAATCGAACCCACAACCTTCTGCTTACCGGGCAGGTGCCATGTCCACTAGGCAATCCTGGACGTATTTCTCCGTTCGTAACTAATATTTAAACTGACTAATAATACTTATAAATGACTGCGGCGTATAATTATAAAGCTATACAAACAGTTTAACCGCATAAGTTTCTTTTTTATTTGTGAAAAATCATTTTTAATTTCAAAGAAAAATATTTAATATTTCTCTAACTTTTGGATGACGTATGAAAAGGTTGAATATATGAAGAGTGATGGTCTATATATGAATGGATGACGTATGGAAGGGTGAAAAATATGAAGAGTAATGGCGAACGGAAAAAACATGGCACCTGCCCGGTAAGCAGAAGGTTGTGGGTTCGATTCCCGCTCCTGGACACTTTTATTTTTCCGTTCGCCATTACTCTTCATATTTTTCACCCTTCCATACGTCATCCCTTCATATATAGACCATCACTCTTCATGTATTCAACCTTTTCATACGTCATCCAAAAGTTAGAAATATTAAATATTTCTCTTTGAAATTAAAAATGATTTTTCATAAATAAAAAAGAAACTTATGCGGTTAAACTGTTTGTATAGCTTTATAATTATACGCCGCAGTCATTTATAAGTATATTTACTTTGTTTAAAATGTATATATTAGATGGTTTATCGCCCAATAAGCTTGCAAGACGTCTAGTGGCTCACCTGAAGCACGTAACCTGCTGCGTGCTTCAGAGCAAAATACCTCGTAAAAGATGGAAGATTGTCCATCGAAATATCGGATTAATAAATAATCTTATTACAATCCAAAATAAGCCTTATTTTAAATATATCCTTATATCTATAAAAATGAAATGAAAAATCGATGTTTGTTATCTCGTTGCGCAAAATCTACAGACTCAATCATTATGAAATTTCGCATGTAGGTAGCTGAGGATTTCGTTTAAAATATAGGCTATTCAAAAACCTACAAAGGTTAATGTGCTTTTTTTTAAATGTTAAACTAAAATGGATTAGTTCCCGCCTTTTGCCGCTTGGCGCCGCACTGGTCGCGACGATAAATGAATTTGATTGGTTAATAATTTTAAACTTATTTTGTTTACACTCTGTTAGTTTACACGCTGGATTTTTCAAAAGGTAAAATTATATATATTTATTTAAACTCTTTGAAAATAATATTTTTTAGTAATATTTTTCTAATTTAATTGATTGAAAATATTGTTTATTTCGTAGCTTATATATTTTTGCTTCGTTTAAATTTAATTAGTGCAAATATAACATCTACATTTTTTTAGATAAGGTTTACTATTTGATTCTCATAAGGAATATTCATATTTTAAGACAAATTGAGATTTAGAGCAGTGTATTCTATATTTTTTTTCTTTCTTATATTTATTGAAAAAATTATGTTTTTTCTTTATAGCTTGCTACATATATTTTACTATATGTTTGTTCCATGTAATAGGTTTATACTTATTAGCATTTATATTTTAAGCAGCTGCTATGAATTTTTAGTAACTGCTTTTTTTAAGGGTAGGCTCAAATTTTTATTTTGCTGTAATTTGTTTAGGTAGGATTTATATTTATCTGCTTCATAATATACACTGCGTGACATTGAAAATGGAACAACAAGAAATAGTGGCCAGAAAATTATGCAAATTTCAGGGTAGACGCGCCTAACCGAGTTATGCAAATGATGTAAAATGCGCAGCTCTCGTGCGCACATGGAGTAAGATATAAGGGAAGGAACTTGCAGAAAGGACAGTATTCGTGTCGTTATTTCTTCAAGGAAAATCATTGTAGAAATTTTGTTCTTGTGTCAAAAGACACGTGTAATAACAGGGAATGCCAGGTCATCGTAAACGGAGGCAGTTCAAGCAGACAGACGCTTTTACGAGGGGCATGGTGATCGGACTGAAAAGGGCAGGTTGGTCCATACGTCAAATCGCAGCTGATACACACCTTGGTGCGTCCACGGTGCACCGACTGTGGAGAAGATGGTTGGAACAAGGAAATGTGGCAATTTATAGGAATGTCGGTGCAACCAGAGTGACGTCAGCACGTGTGGATCGGCGTATCCTTCGACAAGCAGTGGCGGCCCCACAATCCACTTGTACCGCCATCCTGCAACATGTGCAAAACACCCTAGATCATTCCATCTCGACCAGAACCATTTCCCGTCGATTGGTTGCTAATGGCTTGCACTCATGCCGTCCGCTAAGAAGACTGCCATTGACCCCACCGAATAGGCGCCAACGTTTGGAATGGTGCCGGGCTAGATCGACGTGGATGACGGAATGGCACAGGGTCGTGTTCTCAGATGAGTCGCGTTTCTGCTTGTCCAGTGATAGTCGCCGTGTACGCGTGTGGCGTCGACGTGGAGAAAGGTCCAATCCGGCAGCAATTGTGGAACGCCCCACCGTGCGACAACGTGGAATCGTGGTTTGGGGCGCAATCGCGTATGATTCCAGGTCACCTTTACTTCGTATTCAGGGCACTATGACGGCCCAACGATACGTTGATGATGTGCTGCGACCGGTGACACTCCCCTACCTTCAGGGGGTACCCAATGCCCTTAATCATCAGGATAACGCCCGACCGCACACTGCTCGCATTAGCCAACAAGCTCTGCAAGATGTACAGATGCTTCCCTGGCCACCGTACTCTCCTGATCTCTCACCAATCGAGCACGTCTGGGACATCATTGGACGCCGTTTGCATGCCTTGCCACAGCCGCGTTCAGAAGACGAACTGTGGCAAATGGTTTAGAGGGAATGGAGAGCCATCCCTCAGGACGCCATCCGTTCTCTGATTGACTCTCTACCTAGACGTGTTGCTGCGTGCATCGCCGTCCGCGGTGGTCCTACTTGCTACTAAGCCGACGCCGTTCTCGCTCTGTATTATGACTATCATTTTGAAATAAAGATCACTTATTGTTCGTCCCTGTCTCTCTCTGTCTGCCGAGTTTCATCACTTTCTGGCCACTATTTCTTGGTGTTCCATTTTCAATGTCACGCAGTGTATAACTGCTCATATATATTTATAGGGTACAAACATATTTTTGAATATATAGATGCAATTAAATTTAAGTAAAGAAATGTACAATCAGCAATCTGACCAATGAGGGAGCCAGAATGTGTTCTACTCATATTTATTGTGCAGATTTTTTCAGCCAAATCATACTTTTTTTTTAAAGTCTTCTTCCATTTGATTTTTTTTGTCAGTTGTTTTAAGTTTTTAATTTTTTTCCGCTTCACTGAATTTTATGCATTTTCCCCCTCATTTCAGATTATTTCTATGCATTTTTGATTTTGGACTTAGTCATAAGTCGAGCTTATTTTAATACACTATTTTTTCATTTTTATTCTTTCTTAGCCCTTGATGTTTTACATTATTCGATTATCCTTATTTTTATTTTTACTAATGCTTTATGCTTGTAGGTATGCCAAGCCATCGGAGAAGCAATCTTTCTCAGCGTTCCAATATCTCTAGGGTTCAGCATGCTTACAGACTGCGCGAAACTAGAGCGCAGAATATTCGAAGATTGCGTGAACAGGCAGAGCGTCAAGCCACTCTGCGGTCGTTAGAGACACCTGATCACACCCATTCTCGAATACAGGCGCATTCAGAGAGATATTCTTCTACTCGGAGGAATACTAGAACAAATATTTTTTTCAGAAGCGTTTGGTCTTCTATGGAAAATGCTGGTTTTAATTATTTCTTGCTGTTGACTACTTTAAGCACCCTTTAATATACCTTGGGGTGTGCTGGAATGTGCTGTTAAAACGGGAAAGTCCGTTTGCCATTAATTGACCTACCTCCCGAGCCACTTCGCAGTCTATTATCTGGAGAGAATTCTGATTCAGTCCATTTTTTGCGTAATATTCGCAAATATAATTCCTGCTTTCAAATGACATAATTTGGAGATGAAAACCAAACCCACTCTGTTACTTTTCCAACCACATTTTCTATCCAAGGCCAGGTCTACCACAGAATAGGTTCACTTATGCCATCTGAGAACCAGCCAAGTAGATTTCTTCAGATCTATTTTATGGGCAATGATGATGATGATGATGATGATGATATTCAGACTGATTGAAGATGTCAGCAAATACAGGGAGTACGTCGTTATATTGTACAGGGTTTGCAGCGCATGTTTCACCAGCACCATCTACTGGTTCAACAGTTTAAAACTGCACTTGAAAATCTCCCCAGTGATGCATACAGAGTTGTTGTAAATGCAGATCGGACACCTCCTGGTTAACATCCTAGACGGTATAATGCTCCTACAGCTAATGAGGTTGCAGTTGTCTTAGCTGGTAATCAATTTGGCTCACGTGCCATTGTTTTACGTCAGCGAGATAATGTACCTCAACATGTGAGCGACACACATCGCTTTTATGATGCCCTTCAATATCCTTTAATTTTCTGGAAAGGCCAGGAAGGATATTCTTTTCATATTCCTCAGATCGACCCAAACACTAGACAGCCTTTGTCAAGTAAAGTGTCTTCTATGGATTTTTATGGCTATTTTATTATGGTTCGACGAAATAGTCCAAATGTCATTGTTCAATTTGGCCAGCTCTTTCTTCAATTCCTGTTCGATATGTATGCTAAGGTAGAAAGTGAACGTTTGCGCTATATTACGCTGCACCAGAGAAACTTGCGTGCAGAGAGTTATATTCATTTGCGCGATGCCCTGTCAACTGATACAAATATTGACCCTAATAGCTTGGGTCAAAGGATCATTTTACCATCAAGTTTTGTCAATAGTCTCAGGTATTTGGCAGAATATACGCAGGATGTTTTTTTTTATGTTCGAAAATTTGGGCGTCCAGATCTTTTTATTACTTTTACAAGTAACCCCTCTTGGGAAGAGATATCTGCAGCGTTGCTACCAGGACAAAAACAGCTGGATAGGCACGATATCACAGCTCGGGGTATTCGGCAAAAATTAGTTAAATTTATTGGGGCTCAAACAAAAGGCCAATTGTATGGAACAACAGTTGCGTGAATGTATTCTGTTGAATGGCAGAAAAGGGGACTTCCTCATGCGCACATATTAGTTTGGCTAGCAAATAAGCTCCGTCCCACTCAGATAGACACTGTTATATGTGCTGAGTTTCCAGATCCTATTCAAGACCCACTATTGTATAACATTGTGGTTAAGAATATGATCCATGGGCCTTGCGGTGAGTTCAACCCCGTGTCCCCCTGCATGAAGAATAGTAGACGTTCTAAAAATAATCCTAAACAGTTTTTTTCTGGAAACCCAGACTAATGAGAATGGTTATCCTTTATATAGGAGTCGCGCACCTGAAGCAGGTGGCTTTACTGCAAAGGTTAAAATACGTGGAAGCGAAGAGGTCACAATTGACAATCGTTGGGTGGTGCCTTATTCTCCATTGCTATCGAAGATGTTTTGTGCGCATATCAATGTTGAGAACTGTAGTTCTGTTAAGGCAATAAATTGTATTTGCAAATATATTGATAAGGGCAGTGATCAAGCTATTATTGATTTACGCAGAGAAGGTAGAGGGCCTGACCCTCAAAATGAGGTGCGAATGTATCAGTGTGCCAGATACATAAGCAGCAATGAAGCTGTTTGGCGTCTTCTCAGCTTCCCTTTACACCAACGCCATCCAGCTGTAATCCATTTAGCTGTGCATCTTGAGAATGGAGAACGGATAAATTCAATCAAAACACTCTCGCTAATCAAATGCGTAATCCACCAAGGACAACCCTGACTGCATTTTTTTCATTATGCCAAACTGATTCCTTTGTTAGGACCCTGCTCTATCCAGATGTTCCCCAATACTACACTTGGAATTCTTCTGCCCATGAATGGAGAAGGCGAGTTCAAGGCAAGCTGGTTGAAGGATGGCCTGGAGTGAAGAGATCAGACACTATTGGACGGGTTTACGCTGTGCATGTCAGTAACTTTGAATGCTTTTGTTTACGTATGTTACTACATAACATCAAGGGACCGCCTTCCTTCGCATATTTGAAGATTGTTAATGGCAGTCAATACGAAACATTTAGAGATACATGCGCAGCTCTTGGATTATTGGAGAATGATAACCATTGGGTTGTCACAATGGATGAGGCCATTCTTTGTCAGGCTCCTACAAGAGTAAGGCAATTGTTTGCCATATTAATTTCTACGTGCACAATTCCGAGCCCTCAGCAGTTATGGATTACATATAGAGATGAGATGGCAAGTGATATTCTTCATCGTTATCAGCTTCTAGATTCCTCCATCAGGTATAATGATCTGATATATAATGAAACATTGTGTAACATTGAGGATCGTGTCGTATCTATATGTGGGAAGAAACTGCAGGAATTAGGCTTAGGAACACCCAGGATAAATGTGGTTACCAATTCTGACATTTTGAGAGAACTTGCGTATGGTACGGCAGAACTTGAAGACAATGTTGCATCCATGATTGCCAAACTCTTGCCAGAACAAAGATGAGTTTTTGATGCTGTTTTAGCAAGAATTAATTTGTCACAACCCATAATTATATTTTTAGATGCGCCGGGGGGAACAGGTAAAACATTTATTTTGAATCTTCTATTAGCAATGGTTAGGAAGGAACAAAATATTGTCATTACTGTTGCTTCCTCAGGGATAGCTGCGACATTGCTTGCGGGCGGAAGAACTACACATTCAGTGCTGAAATTACCTCTGACTTTTGCAGAGGGCCAGACTGCTGTTTGCAATATACGAAAAAAAATAGTAATAAAGCTTCACTCTTACGTAGTTGTAAGTTGCTGGTTTGGGATGAGTGCACCATGGCCCATAAAATTGCCTTGGAAGCCCTTGATCGGACATTACAGGATATCCGTGATGATCTACAACCCATGGGTGGTTTAGTAGTGCTTTTGGCCGGTGATATCCGACAGACTCTTCCAGTAGTCACTAGAGGTACACCTGCTGATGAGCTGAATGCCTGTTTAAAGTCTTCTTATCTTTGGAGCCATATTGTGAAAAATGCATCTCACAGTCAACATGAGAGTTCAACTCCATAATGATACCACTGCTGCACAATTCGCAGACTAACTCTTAAAGATAGGAGAAGGGCAACTAGAAACTGATTCCGAGGGTAATATCCAGTTTTCAAATACTTTTTGCAAAGTGGTGGAATCTCCTGAAAGTGTGTATGAAAAGTTTTCCTTAATATATGTGTAAACTATCTATCTGAAGAATGGTTATGTGCCCGCACTATTTTAGCCCCCAAAAATAGCACTGTGATATAAATAAATAATAAAATATTAAATTTAATCCCGGGTGAAAGCAAAGTCTGTAGATCAATTGATACAATGGTTGATCCTGATGAATCTGTGTCATATCCCCCTGAATTTTTAAATTCACTGGAATTGCCTGGTACACCTTCACACAAAATTGTACTAAAAGTTGGTGTGCCAGTAATTTTAATACGAAACCTTGATCCACCCCGTTTCTGCAATGGCACTAGATTATGCATCACTCGATTGGGCACTAATGTTCTCCAGGCTCGAATTTTAACTGGCTCTTTTCGAGGGGAAAAGGTCCTGATTCCTAGAATACCTATTATTCCAAATGATCTGCCTTTCAAGTTTAGACGCTTGCAATTCCCAGTTATGGTTGCCTTTGCTAAGACATTTAATAAATCTCAGAGTCAAACATTGCAAGTAGTTGGTGTGCATCTTGAGACTCCCTGTTTCTTGCATGGGCAACTCTATGTAGCATGCTCCCGTGTTTCCAGCCCAAAAAATGTATTTGTCTTTAGTTCTACTTTTAGCAAGACACGTAATATTGTTTATCAGGGGGCTTTGATCTAGATTTTGACAATTTTGAAAGAGATTTCTTCGAATAAGGATTTTGGGAAGCTTGACATTTGTGAATATATTTTGTCAAAATTTTTCATCATTATTGCTCTACTGTAGTTTCATCAATTAAGCATTTTTTACTTTATTTATTATTTTTTTCACATTTAATTCATTTACATAACTCTATTCTTGAGAATTGTTATTTTTATGGTGTCAACATTTCTGGTTCAATTAAGGTTTTTGTTAGCCTGCAACACACCTTATCATAGCTCATTGCATTTATCAGGATAACCTTGCTGTTTTGAATTTTACACCATTAGTATTTTTATGACTCTACAATATTGAACAGAAAGTTAATTCTGCATACTCATAATATATACACAATTGTATTATAGTTGTTTCTATACAATTATTCATTCCATATTTTTTTATTATATTAGTTTGCAGAATTTATAAACAATATGGTTTGGGTTATGTACATTAAGAATTTGTTAAAATATAGAAGTCAAAGTTTTACAACAACAACAAAAAAAAAATTGGAACACCATTTCTCTCTCATTTAATTTAATGATGCTTCATTTATGATTTTTAGAATTGCATTATTTTTATGCATATTATTTTTAAAAAATTATGTTAGCAAGACATGGAATATTGTTAAGTTATTGTAATATTAAAAAAATTACCAACCCATGAAGCGTTAGCTCCAGTCTTTTACCGCTGGGGGCAGCACTGTTAGAGCTAATAAATGCTTTCGATTGGTGCATACTTTTACATGATGTTTGTTTTTAGACTAAATTTATTCAAATCAAGTCAGCATTTTTTTCATGCTTCAAAAGTTAAGATTATATTTTTAACGTTTCATAATACTTTTCAAATTAAAGTCTGGAAATAATATTGCTTTTTTTCTCATCCTGCAGGTCTACATTACACTGCCAACATGCTATCATAACTCTGGCTTTTGGCATTGATATTTATGTATTGTAAACAATACTTAAAATTATGCCGCATAAGTTTCTTTTCTATGAAAAATCAATATGCGGTATAATTTTAAGTATTGTTTATAATCAAACGCCGCAGTCCTTTAAAATTCATGTATTGTGAAAGTACTGTTTTCTACCATAATATACCCTGATCGACACGTATTTTTCCTTTTTGTATACCAGGAAAGAATCCTAATAATATCAAATGATAAATTAATAAAACACTATTTCGCCAATAATAAAATAATTGGTTGACGATTTTTAAATACAATCTGAGATATGTAAAATAGGTATATGCAAATTAAAACATGTAGCAAAAAATATTTATATTTTAGATGGAGTTTTGTGAAATAGATTGAATGTTTGAAAATAACTACTGATATCAAAACACGATTTTTGAAATGTTAATATAGTACCAAAAATTATGATGGCACTACTAATAGGATTTCGTGCTATAAGGAATGTATAGTTTCTTGACTAATTGGCGACACTTGACTATTTAACTGGATATTTGTCATGATCCAAAAATGAAATATAGAGGGGAGTGACAAAATATATTTGTCGTGATTTACTCCAAATAACCTATGGGTTTGTCAAATGTTATCATTGTTTATTATACTGTACATAATTTTGAAAATGTATCCCCTAAAAAAAAACATTTTTAAATCAACTTTTGCGTTGAAAAACGTGGTAGTGAAATCATTTTGTATTATTTTTTGCGCAAATTTCTAAAGTTAAGGGGGAGGATACAGAAAATATTCCTTATGCTATTTCTTCTAATGAGCGAAAAGCGATAAACTAAACATAAGGGGTAAAATTGTGTATACCAGTGTTATTCGAGAAGTTATAACACTTTGGCCTGCACGACATAATATAAGATGTGGGCAAATGACAAACAAAAAAATTACTGTTCACAGAAAAAAAAAAAGAGTCAACATGTGAGGACAGCATTTATTATTCCCATAACCCAAAACAAAGAGCTGCAAAATATAACACATGAGGTAACTGCCTTCTCTTTTGTATTAGGTCACAATCCTTGCTCAATGTGGCGCCCTTAATTCTCAAACACCGCCTGCAGACGATAGATGACAGAATGGTCACAATTAAAGAGTTGAAATTTATAAAACGTGCCATCTGATAGAAGCCTTCAATATGGCCAATGTGGTAGGCCGGCATCGATAAAAACGCGACTTAATGTACCCCCATAACCGAAATTGTAGGCATCAAGTCTGGTGATATTGGAGGCCACTGGTATATAAAGTAGCGACTTATCAACGAATTTCACCGAACGTATCCTTCAGCAATTGTTTGGCACCGCGGGAGATATGAGGAGGTTCTCAATCTTGCATGAATGTTATTTCGCTTAGTACTTGTCTGTCCTGCAATATGGGAATAACCTTTTCTCTCAAAAGTTGAACGTAACGTTCACCAGTTACAGAAACGGTTTCAAAAGTTCTTCCATTGATTTTTTCAAAGAAAAATGGCCCAATAATGAAAGAAGAAGTGAACCCACACAAAACTGTAACTTTGTGCTGATGAAGTGGTATTTCTGTAAATATCCTAGGGTTTTCTGGTGCCACAAAATGAGGCAGTTTTAAATGTTAAATTCTCCCTTTAGATAAAGGTGAGCATCATCTGTTCTTAGAACATTTGACAACCAGTTTTCATCAATATCAATTTGCCGGAAAACCCATGCAGCGAATTCTTGACGCTTCTCAAAATCGCTGACTTTCAACTCGTGAAAACATTGAATTTTGTTAGGGTATTTTTATAGAAAAATTCTAAATGTGTGTTCACTCCAAACTGTTCCATACGAAATCGCCGTTTGTCGAGAAACTTGTCTAGCACTTACTTCTCCATACGTGGATAACGTTTCAATAGCTTCAGCATTCTGCAAAACCGTAACAGCCACTGACTTGCACGTCGATGGTCTTCCACTCCGAGGTTTTGCTTCCAGAGATCCAGTTTCCTCAAAACCTTTAATCAATTCCTTTAGAGAGTAGCAACTCATTGGTCATTTACCGCTTCGAATATCTTTAAAGGAACGAAACGCTCGTAAAGCTTCAGTGGCAGATTCTGAACCACAATTAAAAAATTCCACCAAGAGTGCTTTATCCTGTAGTGACGGCATTCCAAGGGGAAGGAGAGAAGTCCGACCACACCTCCTTGCGGTCACCCCTGGACCCTTGAAATATTTGACCAAATTCTTGTTCGTTTCCAAGATGACTAAGGTTGCAACGGCACCCATTTTCAAATTACTGATATCTCCAGTAATGCTACCGCGTCCAGGGTAACCGCCGCGTCAGGAGCTTCAGCTCGAGCTCATGATGAGAAATCTACTACGAGGACACAATTCAATCAACTACAACTCAATATAAATGGTACCCAGAGGAAAATAAAGAGCTGACTTGTCTTCTCTGTGACAACAATGTACATATTACTTGTCCTCAGGAGACAAAATTGAATCAGAATCTGAGATTCAATATCAAAAATTATACAAAACTACGAATGGACAGACCGGGAAAATTCGGAGGAGGACTTGCCGTTTTGATTAAAACTCTAGAAATCAAATTTAAGGAAATCGCCTATAATCAGAGAAGGCCTAGAGAAAGCACGACAGAAGCTCAAGCAATAGAAATCTATCTTACAGATAAAACAATTCAAATCATAAATGTTTATCACCACGATAATACTAGCATCAATACAGGCCTGATAGAGACATTAAGTGAAGCGTCTTCGAATATCGCAATCATACTTGGTGATTTTTACGCCGAAAGACCAACTTGGGGTCACCTGTCCAGGATAACAAAGGTCAGCAGGTTGAGGACATGCTAACCGACCTCGACCTTACACCTTTTAATAACGAAAATAACACCTATCTATCCAAGTCCACAGGCACAGAATCCGCAATTGACATCACAGCGATAAATTACAACATCGCACCCACAACACAATGGAAAATTCTGAAAAGTGCAATCCCTAAAATTCAAAATTGAAAATTTCCAACAGAATAAAAGAACACTGGAAAAAATTCACAGAAAAGCTTGAAGAACTGTGCAACGAAAAATTAAATCACAGAACGATTGACAAAAAATTGGAAAAATTCTCTTCGAACATATCCAAAGCTGCAAAAGTATCTATACCTAGAAGTAGACGTAAATACCTGTGAATACTTTACTGGAAGGACCACAATATCGAGGCAATGATTGCAGAGAGAGAAAATATCAATGAACTTCTTAAAATAAATAAAACAGAATAAAATATAAAGGAACTCATTGAAATTAGTCACAAAATAGAACAAGAAATTTGGATATTCAAACAAGAAAAATGGGCAGAATTCTGCGAAAAAATATTGATCCAAAAAAGGAAACCCATCACTGGAATATAATTAGTGTTATAAAACAATCAAAACCAACACTAATCCTCCAATACTCTAACCGATATGAATAGCGAGAACGAACAAACAGATGGCTGAAATAATTGCTGAATATCTTTCAAGGACTTTCAGACTCAGCTATACGAATGAAGGCAGGACTCTAAAATATAATGTAAACAGGTTAGTTAAACAAGAAAGAAATTACCATCAACAATATATTTACTCGAGAGACTTCACACTGAATGAGCTAAACTCATCAATAGGAAAGTTAAATCCAAGATGTCACCTGGAGATGCTCTAATCTTTGGTCAAATGATTAAACACTTTGGAGACGAAGCTAAAAATCAACTCCTACAAATACTGAAGATTTCATGGCAAACTGGTAAACTACCAAAGAATTGTAAGATATCAATTATCGATTGATAAACCCTGTACGATTTATAAATGAATTTCAATTATAGTGCCAATAAGGAAACCAAACAAAGATGCCAAGAAATGCAAGAACTATCGGCCAATTGCTCTTACCAGCATACTTTGTAAAATAACAGAATGAATTATCCACTCTATGCTCATAGTCTGGCTCACTAACAATAATAAAATAAACTTCTACCAAACTGCCTAAAGATCCAGACACTGTACAACTGATAAACTGTTCTACTTCTGTCAATCAATAATAGATTTCTAGGAAAAACCGCCAAAGAAGACAACGACCGTATTCCTGGATATGACCTCAGCTTTTGATCGAGTGTAGAAATTATTTGAAAGGCTGCACAACATCGGAGTAAGATGAAAAACCTTAATCTGGATTGCAGACTTCTTAAGGGGAAGAAGGATAAAGGTTGGGGTCAATGGAACATTTTCCAAGGACCGAAGAACATGGGCTAGTGTACCTCAGTGATCTGTGATCAGTCCTCTACTCTTCTCGCTATATATTAACTGTTGTTTATGTAAATAGATGAATATTATTTGTATTAATTAAAGCCTCATTATGTAAAAATATATGTATATATAAATTGGACATTTGTTGTTGGCCATGGTCAAGTTTGAGCTCTTGTATGTCTAATTACGACACAACAAAAGTGGCGACGAGGATGCGCGAACTACGGAGCCAGTGAAAAGCTGAGGAAAACGGCGTCTATACAAGTATAATAACTCCATCTTTTAAACTATCTGAATCAAGAAAACAAAGGAGTAGAAAAGATCAGCATGACAAGTTCAAAGTTAATAATACCTTTTAGATGCTATAGCCCAGTGGAGGACACTTCGATCTTTTTGTACAAAAATTTGAGGCTTTCTTTTTGGCATCTGAAGAAGGAGATTAAAGTGCTGATTTTTACCTCGCTACCAGATTCTTAAACTTTGAAGCAGGGAAACGACATTTTCTTCCTGGTCTAATGAAAGATAAACCCTATGATACTATCATTCGAAGAATTAGGCTGCATTTGGATCCAAAGAAGAAAGTGATACCACAGCGATGCAGATTTTTAAAGAGAATTCAACAGGAAGGAGAATCAATTTCGGAATATCTTAGAGAATTGAAACATTTAGCAATAAATTGTAATTTCGGCGATATGCTGGGAACTATGATGCGAGAACGTTTTGTGGCTGGAATCAAGTTGGAAAGCCTGCAAAAGAAGCTACTACAAGAAAACGACGATGTCACCCTGGATAAAGTTTTGCAGTGGCGATCTCGTTCGAACTGGCGGAGATAAATACAAGAGAATTACAAGATGATTTAGTGGCCAAGATATCCCTTGTGAATGGAAAACGATAAAAAGGGTGAGTACAATAATAGTATGGTGCAGCATAGACCTTTCAGGCAAAGGGGAGAAATAATGTGTTATAGATGTGGTGAAAGACATTCACACGTGGCCTCTGTTTGCCCTCATAGAACAAAGACTTGTTTTAAAATGTGAAAAACTGGGTCATTTAGGTAGGGTCTGCAAAGCTAGTAAAAATATGTGGGGATGTAAATTTGTACAAGAGAACTCTATATATTCTGTACAGGGCGAAACTGATGCCACAATAAATTTAACAGTAGATGATTATTCTTTGTGCTTTACAATAGACACAGGAAGTCCAGTTACGTTAATACCTAAAGATATTTATAAGATTAATTGGCAAGGTAAAAAAATATTTCCAACAAATTTGAGATTAAAATCCTTTTGTGGTAAATCAATAGAGATTATAGGGCAAAGAAATGTTTTTGTAAAAGAAGCCAGCCAATATTTACGATTAATAGTTGTAAATGAAAATTCCAGGTGATTTTGTTAGAAAGATAATGGCTTAAACAGTTAAAACTTGATTATTCTAGATTGTTTAGCATTAAAATTTTAAATAATGCATCTAATAGAAATAGTTTGATTGATAGATATGCAGATTTGTTTAACAAAGATTTGGGCTGTCTAAAGGATGTTGAAATAAATTTTAATTTAAAAAAGGATGTGACTCCTGTGTTTTGTGAGGCCAGAGGTTTACCTTTCTCTCTAAAAAACAAAGTAGAGAATGAAATTGATCGTTTAGTGAATTCTTGCATTTTATAACCTATAGTTCAAGCATATTGAACCGCTACAATAGTCCCTGTATTAAAAAAGGATGGTAGTGTAAGTATATGTGGTGATTTTAGATGTACAGCTAATAAAGCAATAGAATTAGATAGGTATCCCATTCCATCGATCGATGAGATCTTTTCAAAATTATCTACAAGCACCGTACTTTCGACTCTAGACCTATCACAGGCTTACTTACAAGTAATGTTAGCGGAAGAAGCCAAAGCTGTTGTTGATATAAACACAGCAAAGAGGTTGTTTTCTTATAAAAGACTACCATATGACGTAGCGGTAGCACCAAATAAATTTCAGAGGATTATGGAAGGTCTATTTGCTGATTTGCCAGGTGTGGCCTGCTACATAGATGATATTTTGGTTGCAGGAAAATACTTTGAAGATCATGAACAGAAGTTGGATCTAGTGTTTAGATGATTGCTAGAAAAAGGTTTAAAGTTAAACAGATATAAATGTAAATTTAAAAAGAAATCGGTGGAAAATTTAGGGTTTAAAATGGATAAATATGGACTGCATCCCTTAGAAAATAAAATTAAAACAGTGATAGAGGCGCTTGAACCTAAAGAATATTTCGCAATTAAGATCTTTCATAGGACTCTTAATTTATTATTATAGATTCATAAAGAATATAGCAAACATTTTAGCGCTATTCTATCAACTTTTGAATAAAAATTGTAGATGGAATTGGACGAAAGAATATCGAATGTTATTTAAAAAATGTAAATCATTATTAATGGACTATGGACTAGGCGTAATTCTGAGTCATAGAAATGAGAGAAAGGAAGAATGCCCTATAGCCTTTGCTTCTAGAACATTAAATGAAGCGAAAAACGTTTCTCTCAACTGGAAAAGAAAGCGTTGAGCATAACCTTTGGTGTTGAGAAATTCAGACAATACTTACTGGACGAAAATTTTTATTGGTCACAGACAACCGACCCTTAATTCATATATTTTCACCTCATAAACCAATTCACATATGTGCATCATCCAGAATTAAAAGATGGTCCTTAAAATTAGCTGCATTTAATTATACTTTGGAATTTCGAAAAACTAGTGATAATTCCAATGTTGACGCATTGTCACGTCTTCCTTTAGAATCGAGTGTCAGGGAGTCTCTTGATAAAGACCAGGTACTTCTTCTCAGGAAGTTGAATGAGGTACCGTTCTCTTTTATGGAGGTGGCATATGAGACGCCCCAAGATAAAACACTGTCTATAGTATTAAGGAATTTTAGAGAAGGCAACTGTGGAAATTCACAAGGGTACCGAGAGAAAACCCACTAGTTCCTCATTATAATATCAATGAGGAATTAAGTTTGGAGTTTGGTTGTCTTCAATGGCGTGAAAGAGTGGTAATTCCCCATAAATTAAGATCTTTAATTTTAAATGACTTGCAAGAAATACACATGGGGATTGTTAAAATGAAGATGATTGCCAGACGGTATTTTCTGGTGGCCAGGCATAGACAGTAACATCGAGGAATTAACTAGAGAATGTAGAGTATGCCAAGAATCGGCAAGCATGCCCCCCGCTACCATCTCGGAATGGACTTGGCCCGAAAAACCGTGGCATCGACTTCATCTTGATCTAGCGGGAAACATTTGTTTCGGTTACATGAGTATTTTATGATATAACAGTCGTGTTAATAATTGATAATAATAATTTGAATCACACTTTGCTTTAATTGTGCTAATAAAGTATAAAATACATAATTTGAGAAAACTACTACCTGAGGCGTAAGAATAAATAAAAAAAAGGCTTATTTACATATCTACAGAAAGATTTGAGCTGGCCAACGGGAAACAACGGGAATATTCTTGCCATCGCCCGCTCAAGTCTCAGTGGAGACTTTTCCGGGCACACTGTATCTAAAGGGTCAAGGCAGCAGACGCGATGTCAGGTAGCCAGGGATCCTAGGATCTGGCGGCTGGAGATATCTCGCAGGGGTGGTGGAAACGTTCAAGGAAACGTGCCAGGGTGCAGCGGGGCAGGAGTCTTGAATTGGCCAGGAATCCAGTAGAAGTGGCAGATGGAATAGGAGGCAGAAGGTCCTTGAAGCCTAGAACTTGAGGGCCCTAGACTTCAGGATGGGGCAGATTGAGGCTCTCGCCTCGTGCTTGTCTGGAAGGCCCTTTGAGCAGCAGTTGGCACATTTGGAGGTGCGCTGGTCAGCAATGGAAGGGCAGGTGCGGCCTTCATGGCCGTCTTTACCGCAGTGGAAGCACTTAGAAGCTCTGGTGCATTGGGCAGAGTTGTGGCCGAAGCCACAACAGCGGGAGCAGACGCGGGCGCGGAAGGACTCCTCGAAGTTGAGAATTACTCCATCCACCACGATTCTTCCGTGAACGCCCAGGGCTCTAAAGGTCTTGATGTGCACCTCGATGAAGGCGGTGAAGGTCCCGTTTCTGGTTGCAGAACGGTGCGCCACGCGCACCACTTTGTCCCCAGGAAGTTTGCTAACAGCAGCGGTCTCCCGGAAGGTCTCCTTAAATGTGGAGTTGGATGTTTCCTCATCCACTTTGAAGAGGCAGATTATTGGCAGGATCTCCTTCTGCTGGAGGACCTTCATTCCGTTCAGCTTGCTGGCCAGGGAAGTTGTCACCTCAGGGATGGTGTCGGGATTGCTGGAGTGGAGGACCAGCTTCCCCTTGGTGCGCAGGGAGGCCCAAACGCCTTGGGGGAGAGTGTGGGCAGCGCGGACAGCTTTAAGCATCTTCCTTGGGTCAGCCTGTGGGTTATCAGAGATGACCACTGTGTGGGCCGCCGATTTTTCTCCATGGAGGACCACTTGGGCGGCCGCAGGGTTGGAAATGCGGGAAGGCGCAGGTTTCGTAGGACCTTTCAGGTTTATCCTCTTTGCAGGCGGGTTGGGAGCCTCAGGCTGTTTCCTTTTGGTTGGAGCAGGAGCAGGCAAGGTGGAGGCAGGTTTCTTGGCAGGGATGGCAGCAGGAGCAGGAGTGGCGGGTTTGATGGGGTCAGTCTGGGAGCTGGTTTCCTTGCAGGAAGGAGCAGGGCAGGTTTGGGTGCTATGGCAGGCAGTCTCGGGGACTGTTAGCCTCCATAACTTCGTCCCGCTCCGCAAAGGGACACAACAATGAGTTTATATAGGGTAGGCGGCGACATCTGGTGGTAGACTTAACAGAGTGGTTTTTACAAATTAAAATTTTGAAATAAAATAGAATTCTTATATAATGTAAATAAATATATATATAAAGAAAATGGCATCTCCTTATCGTGCAACTGAAAGTTGCTGATGGCTGGCGCCATCTATCGGAATAAATATCAACTATTCTCGTTGATTTTTAATTATTCCAGAATTGGCCAAATACCCATTCTTGATTAATCAAGAAAAGCTAACCACGGACGCGTTTCGGGCTGTTGGCCCTCATCAGCGTGGTGCAAGCTGTACCTCAACGACCAAAAAATTTGGTCATTAAGGCATCCTGAAAAAATCATGAAACGGGTAGTTAAGGCCAGAATTGCGTGAGGACGCTACACAATGTGAAAAAATAGTACAAATGTAACATTGTACTATTCTTGATTTTATTTCTTTATATCTTTGATATTATTCTTGATTAATCAAGAATGGGAATTTGGCCAATTCTGGAATAATTAAAAATCAACGAGAATAGTTGATATTTATTCCGATAGATGGCGCCAGCCATCAGCAACTTTCAGTTGCACGATAAGGAGATGCCTTTTTCTTAATTTATGCACCTTATCCCAGTACAATGTTACATTTGTACTATTTTTTCACATTGTGTAGCGTCCTCACGCAATTCTGGCCTTAACTACCCGTTTCATGATTTTTCAGGATGCCTTAATGACCAATGTTGAGGTACAGCTTGCAACACGCTGATGAGGGCCAACAGCCCGAAACGCGTCCGTGGTTAGCTTTTCTTGATTAATCAAGAATGGGTATTTGGCCAATTCTGGAATAATTAAAAATCAACGAGAATAGTTGATATTTATTCCGATAGATGGCGCCAGCCATCAGCAACTTTCAGTTGGAGATGCCTCTTTCTTAATTTATGCACCTTATCTCAGTACAATGTTACATTTGAAAAAAAACGCGTCCGTGGTTAGCTTTTCTTGATTAATCAAGAATGGGTATTTGGCCAATTCTGGAATAATTAAAAATCAACGAGAATAGTTGATATTTATTCCGATAGATGGCGCCAGCCATCAGCAACTTTCAGT